>CM035802.1:13484533-13507033 GCA_020466265.1 Siphamia tubifer
TGTCAAATGTCTGCTCGTAAAAAGGCTTCTCGACACCGTTTACAATCGCAAGAAATTAATACAAATTGGGGACCATCGCGTGACCGATAAGAGATGTTGAAAAACCAGAATCTCATTAAATCTCATAAAAAAAAAAAAAACCTGTTCTGTCTTCGTACACTTGAATTAACGGAGGTATTTCAATGTGACTAAACTCAAACTGCAACAGAAACTGCTCCCAATAATCCGTCCAATACAATGCAATAATTTTTAGCAATGTGTATATATTTATATTTATTAATTTCTGAAAAATCTGTATATAAAATGATTTATTTATTTGTAAAATAATAACTCTTGTGTGTTGTGTTATAATGTTGCTGCTGTAAAACTCAAATTTCCTCTAGTGGGAATAATAATAAAGGAATATCTGATCTTATCACCTGTGGAATGTTTGGTCTTTTTGCTCGGAGCAATAAGACGCTGTGTGTTCACAACGTATAACCTTTAAGTTAATGTAGAAAACTTGTTGGTGGATAGATATTTATTTACACATCGACTCCAGAAAAGACCCTAAACAAAGGTCGTATTATAAGCAACTGCTGGGGGCGCTGTCAATCTGAACTGAAAAGAAAAAGAAAAAAAAAAGAAAAGATGATACAACTTGGATCGCCGTTGGACAGTTATTTTATTTTTTTAATAACGGTATGATATTACATCATCTGAAAAGTTGTCTCTATGTTAAAGAATTTCAGACTTGACTCGAGGCTTTTATTTTGAAGGTCAGGTTGTGGTTCTGGTGTTCTGCGGCGCTAGCATTTGTGGGTCACATGAAAGCCAAATGTTGTAGGTCCATTCCTTAACTGTGATGCAACCAGAGGTAAGATCAGGACAAAAAAAAAAAATCCAGCCTGACCCGACCCAGGCTCATGGGTATTAAAGATAAAAAAAACTAAATTATGAGATAAAAAGTCAAAATGTCAAGTCATTAAACCAGAATTAATCCATACATAAGGTGCGTGGAGAATATTAAAGTATTTTAAATGTTTCTTATAGTTCTAATTCTTTTGGATTTGGTGCCTCCAAGACATCTGGCGCCCTAGGCAACCGCCTAGTCTGCCCATTTTAAGTTTCACTTTTATTAGTTTTTAAGAGTCTTAATGATTGTGGCCCTGTTTATTTATTAGACCTGTTTTTTTTTTTAATATATAAACCCTCTCTGACTCACAGGTCTTCAGTTAATAAGCTTTTAATTGTCCCTCGAGTTCACACTAAAACACATAGTTTGGCCTCATTCAGTTTTTATTTCCCCAAACTATGGAACAGTCGACCTGAGGGTCTGAGGTCCACTGCGGGTGTTCATATTTTTAAGGGTAAACTGAAAACCTACCTTTTTAACTCAGCGTTTAGTTAAATTTTAATCTTAAGATTATTTTATTCTGCTATTTTATCTATTTACTTTTATTTTATTACTATTATTTAGTTATGTATTTATTCTATTCTTTTTAACTCTGGAAAAATTTTACCTTGTCCTACAATTGCGGGATAATGTTGGGGGGGGGTTGCATGTAAAACACTTTGTGCTATATGCACCATGTATGAAAAGTTCTATATAAATAAAGTTTGATTGATTGATTGATTGATTGATTGATGACTAACGCCGGCCCTTTGTTCACCTGTGAATGGACAGAGCATGTGCAGAAATGTTAGTGCTGGTCACAGGTGAATCAGATCCACATGTGACTGTGATCAGGTTGATCAGCTGTGCAGACTGAACTCACTTTTAGGAAGTTACAATAATGACACTGAAAATAGAGGTATTTCTGCCAAATAAACAAACTGTTATATGTATATATATATTTTTTTATTTTTTTTTTATTTTAAGCTATTTGGGGAGAACATACAGAACTGTAAACTTTAGGTTTTGTAGTTTATGTCAGTGGTCCCCAACCTGTTTGTAACCTTTAACCTTGGTCAACATTTGACAATTTTACCACGGATCGGGGGGGGGGGGGGGGCATCTGTTTTTTTTTACTTATTTTGCTAACATGTGGGTGACATTTTTGACATTCAAGTGACAGAGATATAACCAAGAGACTCTGGTCATTTTTCAAAATAAAAGATTGTTCAGACTTGGATAATAAATACAAGAGAAATAATTAATTATTTAATTGTTAGGCGGCCCAGTACCAATGGTTTGGGGACCACTGGTTTATGTGTCATATGTTGTCCCTAAACCAAACAAGTAGACTCATGTAATCACAATTGCAATATAGTCCACAATAATCCTATATTTTCTTCAAACCATGCAACACTACTCTGTACTGTAGATAGATTTAATTACATGAATTTCTATTATTATTATTATTATTATTATTATTATTATATAATAGGATTGAGTGAATTCTTGGATGAAGACACTAAACCTAGAGGCATGCATTTGTTGTTGTTGTTGGTGGTGGGTGTTTTTTTTTTTACACGTAGGCTTATAAATAGGATTTATTTTGTTTTTTAAAAGTGAAAGCACAGTAGAAATGATGGAAACTTAGGTTTTCATACATTTTCAGCTCTATGATGAACAGTAGTAATGGTGCCAGGGATTTTTCTGCACAAAGATTAATAATTCATATCCATCAGGCTTCAGAATTTCACATCTAGACATAACGCAGATTTAACTACAACTATTATTACTACTACTGGATACTTCCTTCAGGGGGTACCACAGCAAATCATCTGTTTCCATCTGATCGTGTCCTCTACATACATGTGCTCATAAGTTTACATACACTGAATGAATGAACATGTAACAATGTTTAATGTTTCCACATGATAATATTAGGAGTTATATTACACTAGTCTAGTCTAGTAAAATGCTTCTGGGATAAAACTTATACTGATTATTTTGTCATTTTTTGTTCATTTTATTGATTATTTTGTTAATTTCTGGTCATCATTAATACTTTCCAATAACACTGGTCGACAAGTAAAATGCTTCTGGAATAAAACTAATGAAATGTTCCCACATGTGTGTTACTGATAAAGAAAAGTCAAGTCTTAAATGCTGGTTGGATCAAGTTTCCAAGATAAGTCTGGGGTCAAAATGTGAAATTCTTAGAATTTCACAAAGAGAATAGGTTTTAGTTCAAAGGAATATTGGTCTCAGATCTACTTCAAAACACTGTCTGCACATTATGATCCATTCACTTTACAGGTTCTTTCTAGTGGAATATTTACTAATCTATTGTATACAAGTACATAAACCAGCATATATGTGGAATAACACAGTGTGATCCATCCAAAACTGCAATAATTTATATTGATGTGTTCATTGTGTATGTATTTATATTAAAAACAGTATGTTGTATATTTAACTAGAACAGCACTCTGAGAGTTTGTCTGTCTATCTGTTAGTTAGCAAGATAATTCCAAAAGTTATGGATGGATCTTGATGAAAATTTCATGACGTATTCGGGGTGTGAAAAGGAACAAATGATTATATTTTGGTGATGATCAAGAAAAGATCCTGGATTCTGGATCACTTACAAATGTATTCTCCATTTACCGCAATGTAAAATTTTAAAGTGATCCAGAATCTAGGATCTTTTACGGATCATCACCAAAATATAATCATTTATTCCTTGTGACACTCCTAACACGTCATCAATATCCGCCCATAACTTTAACTTTAACATTGTCATTTTCTAACACACTAACTTTCTAAAAAAAAAATGTAAACCAGTGTTTACGTACAACTAGGGTCACTTTTAACAACCGTGTGAACATCATCAATCTGGACCCAGTCACTGGATTGTGAGGCAGATTATCTACAGTTAAAATATATTTCTCGCATCTTATTGACATTTTACCCAGTGAGAATTTTTAGGGATTTAAAGCAGTGACTGAGTAGTACTGGCAGGGGTGTCACATGAGTAAAATATTCTGAATCTATTATAGGAAAATTAATGAACAATTATCTATTAATGGATACATTTTTATATTTAAAAAAGTAATATATGGCCGAAAAAAAATAACAAAAATGTGTTTGTCTTCAATTAAACATTTATTCAATTCATAAATCAAAATTATGAGATAAAACAAAAAATTCTGAGATAAAAAATTGATATAAATTTAAATTTAAAAAAATCAGACACTGATTTTATAGACACTGTTCCTCTTTTTTCTTACAAAAATGGTTTGTCCAAGTCAGGGGAGACGACTAAATATATGTTCCTCAGGGGGAACATCAGTGAAAAAAGTTCTAGAACCACTGTCTTAGGGTAAATGTCACAGAACAAGACATAGTTTATTTAACTTAGTTTAACAACAGTAACATTTCTCATTACTTACTGGTTAATGACTGTTTGTTAACACCACGAAGAAGAGCTGTTTACATTACCGCTGAACTGAGGTGCGCTTCATTTACATATGCTGTTGTCCCGCCCGGGCGGGTAAACAGTTTAAACCATAGATATTGTAACAGCCCCGAAATGTTATTGATGTTTGTTTGGTGTGATTGTGACGACAGTAACTGTTTATCCTGAAATGAAAAGTAGGTGACACCAACTCTGTCTGTTTCCTGGATCCAGTAACGATACAATATATAAACTCAGGAAAAAATGGAGGCTATGAAATCATCTGGGTGGAGAAGTGGGGGTGTCGCAACACCCCCATCCCCCACTGGTGTGACACCCATTAGTACTGGTGTGTGTGTGTGCGTGTGTGTGTGTGTGTATTTTCCGATCCTCCCATCGCAGATGTTTAATTGAATTCATCCCATCTAGACTGATCAGACCTGGACTCATTCATACTGTGCTGACATTGCACCAACTCATATTAAACCCACAAGGGGTTGAAGTTATCAAGTTAAAAATACACATGGTCAGAAATCACTGTTGTGGAGCATAATTCCACTGCCTGAGCAGCAGGAATAATTTTCTAATATATGAGTGACTGTGTGTGTGTGTGTGTGTGTGTGTGTGTGTGTGTACTTATTTAAATACTGTGATTTCCAGCTGTCATAACAGCGGGGGTGGGGGGTGCATACAAGAGCACCTAGATGAATTGTTAATGTTTGTAATATCTTCTACAGTAATCATTTGTTTTGTTTATAGGGCTGTTGACAGTAGGAGCCGTGTCACCACTGTCTTATTAGTGAAGAGCTGTGAGGGTGGCTCGCAGCTGTAATCGCTCTTATATTGATGGTTTCAATATCGGGCCTTTTCCAAGATGCAGTTGTTAAATGCAATTCCGCAAACAAATTTGCTGAAACCCATAGTTAGAACCAAGCACGGGTAGTTTGAATGAACCCATAAAGACCCAAAGATACGGTGACCATTTAATCGATGAAACGATGCACAACCAAAAACACATAAAACTAATGCAACATATGTGTCCTGCAAGAACAGAAATGAAGCAGAAGCAAAAATGTACAACCCCCCCCCCACAAAACAAATGCGAAAGAAAAATGTTGCAAATACTAAAACACACAAACTCCAAAATCAACTGCAAGAGAAAAACGCTGCAAATTCACTCCACAACAAAACAGAAGTTCACCCAAATACAACGGCTTCACCAAAATAAAACGGAAGAAGAAGAAGAAGATGATGGATGAAGATGAAATTCATTCATTTTAGCGATTAGTGTGAAAATGTTTGTTTCCCTTCCTTTATTTTAAACACTTCACCATAATCTGCTACAGTATAATAGTAGAGCAGCAGAGGTGCAGCACTAACATTAGCTACAAACATCTGCTGCTCTAAACCTAATATCTTAAATTAATGACTTCAACTTTCTCTTCATCCACCGTCTTCTTCTTCTTCTGTTTTATTTTGGTGAACTTCTGTTTTGTTGTGTATATATATATATATATATATATATATATATATATATATATATATATATATATATATATATATACAGTGTTGGGAAAGTTCACCTTAATTAGGAACTAGTTCAAAGTTCAGTTCAAGTTACTCAATATGAATTAGTTCAGTTCATCGTTCATTCTTCCAAATTATCAACTAAAAGTTCATGGATCCTAAAATGAACTTTTTCGTTCTTTTTTGTGTTATTATTGTAAATGTATTATTAACCGTTTTTGACGTTATCCTGTAGTCAAAAAATCACCGCCCCTCCAGGGCGGAAGTAAGTACCTTACCCCGGGGTTAACTTCCCTCTGCAGGTTCTTAGAACACAAGGAGTTTCAATGAGCTTCGTTTTCAATGTTTATTTCCAAGAACGGGACAACACCTGCACCGGTCACACTCTGTACATTTAACTCTTTTTCTCTGCTCCCAAAAACTCTCTGCACCCCCCCCCCTCTCTCTCTCTCATCTATGATAATGCTGTGTTTTGATCCCATTTTCTACCTTATAGGACTCAATGTGATAAGAACGAAATGTGAACTACATAAGAGCGCAGTTCAATAAATGCCAGAATAACCGCGTTCACAACTTCCTGTTCATTTGGCAAAAGTGAACGAAGCGTTCACGTTCGGCAGAAATATGATATAGTTCATGAACGATCGTTCAATGAACGCGTTCAGGTACAACACTGTATATATATATATATATATATATATATATATATATATATATATATATATATATATATATATATATATATATATGTCTGAGACTTGGACTTGAGTCGCACAAACAAAGACTTGAGTCTTGACTATAGACTTGTGTGATATGACTCGCTAGTTCATTATCATGGAATTATTTGTTTTATTATTTAGTTTGTTTCAGTTTTTCCAATGTGTTGCCTGAGTTTCCCTCCCTTGATATTTTTGCAAAGGTTTGCATGGTGCCACAGGGTTCAAATTATTAATTAATTAATTAATTTGATCAAAATACAATGATCAAATTTAAACAAAGCTTTTGGGATGTTTCTTCACATTACACATGCATTGTTCTGATCAATTTTGATGGTGTAGTGTGAAATAACAGAGTATATATTACAGTAAGGCCTACATGCTTTGACCACACTTAATTACTACATACTTAATCCAAAACAATACAGCAATGCAGTATTATCTGAAATTTACCCAGCCATTTTGGACTTGACTTGGACTTGGAAAAAGTATATATATATATATATATATATATATATATATATATATATATATATATATATATATATATATATATATATATGACACATCCAATATACCATAAGAGCCCAACTGCAAATGCATTCAAATCCATATCTTAAAAGAAGAAACCATTCTTAAAGTAGTATAAAAATATATACTTGGCAAACTACACAGTGTTTCCAAACTGCTTCTTCAACAACACAAAAGCCTCTGTTGACTTGAAGGAAAGCCTTTCTGTAAAGTGGAACTTTTCACTTTTAATCAGAGCATATGAGTGGAAACGACTGCACCAGGGACTAATTAGTGAAAATAAACTCTAATGTTGTTGAGGAGATTCATGTTAGCATGGGGATGTTTTTTTTCCTTTCACAGAAGTTGGTAAATTTCATACAACTAGTCTGTTATTTCAAAGAGAAGTTTGACCTGTCACGATTATTATTATTATTTTTTTTTTTATTGCAACAGCATAAAATCATATTGGTTTGATCAAAACCACTGGTGTCAGAAACAACACACTTGGTGCCATAACCTTTCAAATGTTTTCCAGTAAAGTTTACTTGAGACCATTTTTGAGCCTCAGACCTGCACTGTAGAATTTGCAGTGTTAATTTTAGAGACAACGGGACCGAATACACTCTAGAAGAAGTTAAATAAACTCTCTAAGTGTTGATTTAACACTGCAATATTTACTGTGTGGGTCAAACTCTAACCTATCCCTGGTCAGAAAAAGGTAAAATGCTTTTTAGTTTTGTGTTGTTTCTTAGTTGTACCCTTAGTACAGGACATATGTGTGGTAGGTCGAGCGGAACATGGACTCACAAAATTACAGGAAACGTCCTACAATTTAACTTAAACCAAACACAGACAACACCACCTGGGGTCGACCCAGGACCAGTACGACACAGGTTCATTCATTGATGAGGCACAAGTGTTGCATACAGTATGTCCCAATTATTTAGTTCATTGTGGTTGTTAAGAATTTCCTCATTTTCTTTTCTTTGAAATTTCAGTTAAAAATCAAAATAGAGTTTTACAATTGCATACAAAACAAAATATTAAGGAAAAAGTGAAACAAAAAGGTCACAGCTTTATGGCAAAACCCAGAAGACGGAAGTAAGTGGATACAGAGGAAGGACGACAGTAGGGGTGCCTTTATACTATATACTATATACTATATACTATATACTATATACTATACTTTGTTTTTATACTATACTACTACAACTACTTCTAATAATAATAATAATAATAAATAATAATCATGATAATAATAATAAAGCCTTTATTTTCATTATACACCACTATAACAAAATTATAGGTGCTGCGTCAATGGGTACATTTTAATTATTAAATATTATAAATATCATATATGAGTGCATTTTTTTCCCAAATTTTTAGTTCAAAATATTTCACCACACATAAAATAAGTAACTTTTCAGTGATATATAAAGAACATATTTGTAGACAATAGATCTGGAAAATTTAATTTCAACACATCTTACCAAGATAATTTCCACATGTAACATTGGCAGATGTTGTTATTACTTAAATTAAGCATAAATAAATAAACAAACAAACAAATAAATAAATAAATAAATAAAGCAATTGAATTAAGCAAAAATAAATCTGGCAATGGAACAAGTAAAAATGACCTTTAAAAAAAAAAAAGTACGTTTTTTTGTTCTTTTTTCCCCTAAAAACATCAATTTGCTGTAAATTTACTTCAACCTTGGCACATATAAAGAGGACATCAATACGCTGACAACACTCCATGCATATAAATCACAACATCAGCTGGATCGATGCTAAAATGAGCTATAATATATGTGAGGGGTGGGCTTTGTTGTGTCTGGAAACACTTATTTTTTTGCATTATTTGTTACCAAATCCATTGAAATCTCCAATTTAAACACTAGATGCCACTACATCTACACTGAACCTTTAACTTTTGCATTTTTTCCCCCACACTGGGAGTATGATCATAAAAAAAACCCCGTAAAATTTACAGGAGGTTGAAGAGATACTTCCACACACTCTTCTATTGTACTTGCTTATTTAAGCATGATATAAATCACACCCCAGGCACAACAGTGGAAATACTTGCACTCAAAAACATCCAGTATTACCGCGGCTTAGTTAGAAAAGCTGGCACCGATGACTATGATAAAACAGCAGTAGTTTAGATCCTGGGACTGAGAACAGGTTGGACATAAACCTGTGCAGAAGATTCATCCTTCAGCAGGTCAGCGACTGTAAAACTTCCACTGATGCCATATGGTGCTAATGCTAAGCTAAGTTTTTTATTTTTTTTTTTCCTTGTGAACATCTTTGCGTAGCTGTGTTTGAAAAGGAACAGGTTGGAGCTATGTGTTATATTTATGACCCCCAGGTGGCTGAAGAAAAAAAAACACACTTTCACAGTAAGTTAGGTCCAATGCTGTGTTATGGAGCTTCCCTTCTGGAGCTTTAGAGCACTTTGGCAGAACCCCTGTGTATTGAGGGATGTTAACTACTGGGCTTTAATATTAACTTTTTCACCTTTTTATAGTCTATTGGAAAGTCTTCACACTTACTGTTTATCAGGAGATACGTGGTCTGCACCCAACAGGGCAAAGAGCATCCAAAAGTATAAAGAAAAAGGCCTGAAAATGAAAGGAAACCCTGTAGCGCCTACCTGTAAATACTAGTAATTAATATTATAAAACACAAAGTAATGGAGGAAGTCGTTCTTGGATTTTTGTCCAGACTCATGGAGTTTTAGCTTCGAAATACACAATATATTCTATTCTATTGTGTTCTATTCTATTATTTTCTATTCTATAGTATTGTATTCTTTCCTTTTCTTTTCTTTTCTCTTTTCTTTTCTTCAGTCTACTTTCTTCACCTTTTCATCCAGTCATAGACCAATGTCTGGTGGGATGAAGACAGAAGAACAAAGAAAAAAAATAACAGTAGCTTATGTGTGTTAGGTTTTTAGATTGAGGTTGAGGCGTACAGAACACCCTAACGCAGACACACATCAAACACACAGACACAGAGTACATCATTAGATACAGCTGAGGTTGCCACTTGCTTTTCTTGTCTTTTTTTGTACTGTTTTGTTTTTTTCTCCAGAAAAATATCACACAAAAGCAGCTGAGTGTGCTTGACTGTCCAAACATGTGTACTCCTAATAATAAAAAACACATAGAAGGTTTATTATGAGTTTTTATTTCACAGTTAAATATCTCAAATAATGAAATTGCTTCCAATATTCGTTGCATTTACATTATTTTCTACAATTAAAACCATTTTAACCCATAAAACCCAAACAGCCATTAAAACCATCTACTCATATACAATGTTAGATATGTTCTGATCCACTGATTTGATCAAAACAGGTAAAAAAAAAAAGGTGGAAAATACAGTTTGTCATTTGTGTTGGGAAAATTACAATAAAATAACAATAACTATTCTATTCTATTCTATTCTATTCTATTCTATTCTATTCTATTCTATTCTATTCTATTCTATTCTATTCTACTCTATTCTATTCTATTCTATTCTATTCTATTCTATTCTATAGTATAGTATAGTATTGTATTGTATTCTTTTCTATTCTATTATTTTCTATTCTATTCTATTCTATTCTATTGTGTTCTATTCTATAGTATTGTATTCTTTTCTTTTCTTTTCTTTTCTGTGCTATTCTATTCTATTCTATTCTATTCTATTCTATAGTATAGTATAGTATAGTATTCTATTCTATTCTATTCTATTCTATTCTATTTTATAGTATAGTATTGTATTCTTTTCTTTTCTATTCTATTCTATAGTATTGTATTGTCTCACAGGCCTTTACAGAAACACAATCGACGATAGAAGTATATAAAAAATCCCAACCATCCCCTGTCCTTAGACCCTCCTTCTCTGCAAGAAAAAACTTCCAAACCCAGTGGGAAAAAGAATAAATGTTGAGAAGAACCACACTGAAGGACAGATCCACTCCCATGGACGGACAGACTATTGATGAACGTCCATTTGTAAATGAAGGAGGGTGGTGGGGGGTCATAGGTCAGCTCAGGCGAGTCACTGCAGATCGTGTCGTCCATGGCTCCCCACCATCAACATAAGTATTAACGTAAAGTTTTATACCTGTTAATGTAGGATTCTTGGGGTTTGAGTCTGTGCTCAAAGAATGTACGATGTTTCGGACTGCACTTTTTGCAGAGTAGGACTTTTCGGACAAATCATATTTTCAAAAACAAAAAGCATAAATTTATGTTTAGCCCAAGCCCCAATTATTTTATAATTCCTTCTTTTTTCCCCCACATTTTTTTCCTGTTATTTATCATTTTTGAAACATTTATTAGTATTATCGCTTCATTCTGTTGCGCATTTTGTCGAAATATTTTTATATTTAGTTTTTATTTAAGTATCTTTCCTTTAATTTTGCTCCATTTGTGTCTTACTTTGTTCATGTTACTAATTATTTTGTTGGTTTATTCTTCATTTTTGTTCATTTTGTTGCTTAGTGTAATTGTTTTGTTTTTTTTGTTTGTTTTTTTGTTTTTTTATTACTCTTTTTTTACAAACTGAAAAAAAACCACTTCAAAAATGAAGAACAAGTAGAGGGTACACAATGTCAGCTGCATATACACATGTACATAATACACTTTCAGACATTCATTTTATAATTTTCGTTATGTGGGTGGACCATTTTTGCCATTTTTGTTAAAACTAGGTTCCTTTCAGTCTTATGCATTGGGTAATCCTCTCCCTTTCGTAAATTTCCCCCATTATATTCTCTCATTCTTTCAAAGATATAGAATTTTTTAGCCAGTTCCGTGTAATCATTTTCTTACTTGCAATCAACATTATTTTGAACAAATATGAGTCTCCAGGACGCAAGATAGATTTAGGGGGAAGTGCCCAGGAACAACATCTGAGGATCATTGGGAATTTTATAGCCCACAATCTTCTCCATACTTTCAACCAGATTTTCCCAAAATCTTCTAATTTTCGGGCAAAACCAAAATATATGGGAATGGTTGGCATCCAACTCGTCGTAATGTCTCCAGTAATTCTGAGGCGTTTTTAATTGTTTGCTTTTAATTTGTGGCGTTCTGAAAAATCTAACAATATTTTTTCCATCCAAATTCTCTCCACTGCGGTGAACTGGTGGATCTATGTTGAGAGATGACAATGGAGTGCCAGTCATCCTCTGACAATTGGATGTGCAGTTCTTGTTCCTGAAGAATTCACAATCATTTTTGTTTTTTCCTTGTATGCCCTTATATATATATATATATATATATAATCTGGAGACAATTTTTTGGGGTAGTTTTTTTGTATGCCCCTGAAACTATTTCAATTATTTGTGTGTCTTCTTGAGATAATTTAGGCTTTACGTCATTGTTATTGAAATGACGCAGCTGGAAAAATCGAAATAGATCAAATGTTTTGTTTTTTTATGTGGAACTATTAAAGTCTCAGGAGTTAAAGGATTAAAACATGCAAGACACCGGTCCTCGAGGACAGGAGTTTGACACCCCTGCTTTAAAAGGCAGTTATAATACAATGTCCCTTCATGTGCTATTAATGAAGAGGTTTTGGTTTGATGGTGTAGCGTTCTATTAGTCCCAGGCTGGTAAAGGAAGGAACTTTTCCAGTCTATGTAGGTCAGCTGTCTCACTCACTGATGATGGCGCCCTTTGGTTTTTACTATCTTCATCGTTTACGCTCTGATGCAGATTGAAATGATGTCAAACCCGCAGAGGCGAAGCGACGTAGAGACAAATGCTAATCAACATATTTTCAGGCTTATTTAGTCTTTTCCCAGAATGCACCCAAACTTGGTATGTAAATGCAAAGTATGAATGATAATGTGTTTTGAGGTAATTGAAAAGCAATCTATTTAGAGAAGGCAAAGTCATGCAGTTGGCCTATAATGGTCTGGCGTCTGTCATAAACATCAGTGGAAGGAGGACGAACCAAAAATAAATAAATAAAAAGATGTGATGTTGATACGTCTGCATTTTTTAACTTTGGAAACTTGGACTCTGACAGCAAACAAACCTCTTCCAAACTTTTGGGTAAAACAACTTTAATCATCACAAGCTTGAATTTGAAAGAGTTTTTAGACTCTTTGATCTTTTTATTTCCAATTCACCTTCTCATACTCCAGAGTCATGAACATTTATAATATGCAAAGCCCTCCCCCATTAAATCATACTCTATGTGAAATCTTCAAACCGTCTTAGAAGCTTCTGACCTCAAACAGTATAAAAAGTAGGACCGGCTGGCTCGGATGGCCCTGAGGTCTTAGCTCCAATAACCCTATGAACAACCAAAATATGGAAAATGACCCCACACATATACACCTCCAAATGCAAGCGGACTGATGCATAAGACTGCAAATGAATAAACACACATCAGTCCTTGACCTGATATGCAAAGTGTAATTAAAGCATGGTTTTGGGGTTTGCAAATGTGGTGCATAAACAACTCACAGTAGCTCTAATGGGGTTCTGTTTGTCCAAAATATACTGAGATATTCAGGCATGAAACTAATAATAATAATAATAATAATAATAATAATAGTCAATTTTGAATTTTTTAAAACAAAAAGACCCTGAGCTACTTATGTGGCCATTCCCAAACTATTTTTTTCTCTTTTTTTAACCTTTCATCAGTGATTTATTATAATATACCCTCCCTATTATGTTTTTTTTTCAGTGGAAATATTTTTTTTCCAATTTATTTTCATATCTGTACTTTACTTAAGTATTTCTTTTTCTCAAAACCTTTTACTTTTACTCCCTACATTTGTTCATAAATATCTGTATGTTATACTCCTTACATTTATATAAACATCTGTACTTTATACTCATATTTATATAAATTAATGTACTTCATACTCCTTATATTTATATAAAAATATGTGGTTTATACTCCTTACATTTATATAAATATCTGTACTTTATGCTCCTTACATTTATATAAATATATGTACTTTATACTCCTTATATTTATATAAATATATGCATACTCCTTACATTCTTAGAATAGACTTTTTATTTTTTCAAACTAAATAGATGTGACAGTATGAAGAATAAGTTACTTCAGAGGAAATACCAGTGGAGGAGAGAAACTGTGACTTTTATATATAAGGACTTTTTATTTTATATCACAGTTTTGAATTTTTATCTCAGAATTTTGACTAGAATTAGAATTAGAAGTTTTATCACATGATTCTGATTGTTAGTGTCACAACTTTGACAGCATTTAATATCTTTTTTTTATAATGCTGAATTTCTGATTCATTACTTTTTATATCAATCCCCCCATTTTTCCTAAATTTCCTGCTCATATACCACTAAACTGAGTATTGTGATCAAACGCATTATCTACACAGTAACTGACTATAAACCACTGAAGCCCCAATGGAGTTTTCTGGCAAATTCCTCCTAAAATGGATGCTCAAATTAAAACAGTGTGAAGAAAGTTTGTAAATCGACTGTCATATATTATATATTTGTTACCTAATACCTCTACTTTGATCAAATACACAGCAGAAAAAAAAAACAAAATCTGTCGAGATTGAAAAATATAATTTCAAACTCAATTTAGAGATTTGTGATTTGACAGTGAAACTGCCAACTATGAATCTGTTTGTCCATTTGTACAAAAATTTAAAATGATTTTAGTATAATTTTAGAATAATTTGGTCACTTGGAGAGCAGTAACAAAATACTGTGTCGAATCTGCCGAAAACCGAAGTTAGTACCGAGAGCCGGAACCTGTCTTTGGCTACTTTGGTTCCGCCCGGCACTAAAACTAGTAACCACTTCTAGTTTATCAAGTTGCCATGTTAAAAAAAGCCGTAACTTCTGATGTTTTTTTTTTTTTTTTTTTTTTTTTTTTTTTTACCTTCTAACTTAATACGTGTAACAAAATACTGTGTCGAATCTGCCGATTACTAAGACCCGGAAAACATATATCTCCACGGGACCTGTTTTCGATGGCACCTTGTTCTTCCGGTTCATCCACCAGTCCGCCATTTTAAAAAAGCTGTAACTTCTGAACGGATACTGCTATCACAATGATTTAAAGTTTTTTAAACTCACGAAAGAATATAGAATCAGCGGTTATTACAGAGTGACTTCGTTTTTATCTGGAGTTTATAATTTGTCCAATCAAATGGGAATTCCGCCTAGTGTCCGACAATGGAAACAGGTGGCAGAGCCGGAAGACTACCTGACTTTAATCACTATTTCTACATGCTAATCTATGCTAAACGGACTAAAAACAAGTTTCACCATCTTCTACATATGTGTGGACAATAAATCCAGGTGGAACTTTCTATTTACGGCCGACCTTTGATCCTAAAACACCAAAGGTAAGAACTAACTCAGACCTGTTGTTGTGCAAAACTAAATCCTTATTTTCTAAGTATTTTTTGTTATAACTCGGTAAATATTCGTCATATTTTGAAACTAATTACACCATTAGAATCCCTGAAGTATTGGCTTTCTTTATAGTACAAGGTATTGTGTGTATTCTGATATATAATGTGATACTAAATTACTTTGTAGAGAGTACTCCGTTGTACGTATTTTTTTACATTCCTATTTACATACTCTGCATTATAACTTTGTTTGACTGAGACAAAAATGGTTGATATTTCATTGTAGCCTAAAGTCTCACTTTTCCAATAATTTTTTAACATATGAATATTAAACAAGATTTCACACTGGGGTTAGGGTTAGAATGAGCCAGGAAGCAGGTGAAGTGAGATGGGTCCCCGTGATTGGGGACCCTGGAGGGGGGGATTAAAGGCTTTATTTCTGGATACTTGTGAAACTTTTTCAGATTTTTCTTGGTTAACCTTTTATCCCCTGATGCATTGTTCTGGATGGATGGTTTAGTTTAAATTTTGTGAAAAATTCAAGTTTATTTTACTGAGATATTGTCCATGGAAGTGATGTACAGGTGCCAAAAATCAACTGATTGAGAAAAAACTCCAAACTAAAATGATTTTGTAGCTTATTCTTGTTTATTTTTTTTACATGTATTTTATTTTTCTTCAATTGTGTTCTGTTAGTGTTTTTGTTCATGTTACATTTTATTTTGTTAGTTTATTAGTCATTTTTGTTCATTTTACTCATCACTTTGGTGGTTTTTGTTCATTTTCTTGCTTATTTTATTGGATTTTATATATTTTTGTGACTGTGGAATTGCTTAAGTCTCAGGAGTTAAAGGGTTAAATGTGTATTTTTTCATCCATATCAAAACATGCAATTTTACTTTTGACTTTATTACAATTGAGAAGTTCTACTTGTTTTTTTTTATTTATACTTTTACTTCAGTAAAGGAATTAAATCAGTACTTCTACTTTTACCAGAGTATTTTTTCCAACACAAGTAGCTGTAAGTACAGAATGTGAGTACTTTTACCACCTCTGGTTTGTCTGCAGCTTTGCACAAAAACTACTGAATACATTTCCAGTACATTTTCAGATAATCCAGGATAGATCCCCTTCCACTTTGTGAATATAGGTCAAAGGTTGTAGTCCCCAAAAATGTGTTTTCGCACTGATTAGGAATTGGACAAATCTGGTAAGGTGTGTGCAAGGGGGGGTAGAGTTTGTTGTGCCTGGAACCTTTAGTTTCAGAAGGGGAATTTATGTTTAAAAAACCACCTGTACGTACTAATTTAAAAATGCATTGTATATCAGTTAAAGGGGTTAATTTGTGGAACAACTGTAGTGAAGAACTGAAAACCTGTGAATCAGAACAAAAGTTTAAACAGGTTTTTATCAAACACATTCTAAGTAGATACAGGAAACAAATGGAAATATGAATTTCTAGCAAGGAACAGGTTTTCCTTTTTCTGATGCACTTTCTTTTGTTTTTGGTAGTGTGTATGTGTTTGGTAGTTTGTTAGTGTGTGTATATATATATATATATATATATATATATATATATATATATATATATATATACATATATATATATATATATATATACATATATATATATATATATATATATATATATATATATATATATAGGCAAAGTTTTGATAGATCGTGACTCTCGAAAAGAAGAAAAATCTTTATTCCGTGAGTGATAGTTGAATCCACGTTAATGTTCTGTACAAATGCACGATGTGGCCTCCCTCCTGGTCTGTGTATATGTTGGTATTTTGATTTTCGGTTTATGAATGGGAATTAAAAAAAACAAAAAACCACTGGTTTATTTGTTTTCTGATTCATCTTATTAAAGTATGTAAGATTGAACACATTTAATGTCTGAAGAAGATCGTAGAGCAGTCACTTCCTTATGCATTTTTTCCTCAACATTTAACCAAATCTAACGAGATTCATCATTATTTGTGACAATGTTATCCTCTGCATTTCACATGTTTCAGTGAAAATCAGGTATTTCCTCGTGTTCCTATTAACCCTTGGAATATTTTGCTTAAAGTCACTTAATCTTCCATGTATCAGTTTTTGACTATAACCTTTGTATTTTCTAAACATTACACGATCAATAAATTAAACATAGAAAAAAAAACACTTGAGTTTTACTGGAGCAATGCAAAATATAGTGGCTAATATTGCAATAAATATTCATAAACATTTAAGAAAGGGCAAATATGGGGAAAATTAGTATGTGAAAACCAGAAAAAGTTACATTAGGTCTTTATGAGTTAAACAATGTAGTAAAAAATTACCCAGAAAACCGTTTTTGATTAAACATTTGAAATCTGCAGATACTTTTAGCATCTATTCAAGTCTTCAAGGCTTAATACTCAGGTTACCATACCATACACCATACAACTATCTGGGTTTGTTTCTTAGAAAATGGCCATACATCTTCTAGAATAACTCACTTTTCTGTCTAAAATAACCTTAAAATGTCCTGTTTTTTTTACTTGTTTACAAAACCGGCCCTCCAGGACAGTCACTGGGAGATTTGTTGCCCGAGGAAATAAATTTCTTGGCTTCGGGTGTTTGGGAGTCATTATAAAGCTACAGTTTTGTGAGCTGTGTTTCTCGTGGCAACACACAAAATGAGAAGAAAAAGGAGGATAATACATCACTAGACTTTGACTGACTTGTGCTTTATTTACCTGGAAGTGAAATTTAGGTGCAAATCAAACACAATCCAGTGTTTAGAAATATGAAAAAGCCACAGCTGAAGTAACACACATGAGAAAAGAGATATTAAAAAGAACTGAATGTCATTTTTGGACACTTGTGGTTTTGCTTTTTGACCTTTGCCGTGGGCCAGGCCTCAGGCTCTTCAGAAATGTTGGAAGAATTTCTGTGTTTGTCTCCTCGCTTCAATCTATTTCTAAAGAAACGGTGACGAAAAGAAAAGAATAGCACAATCATTATGTGGGAACAGAAATGACTGAGGTAGAATAAAGAAGTGTTTTTCTAGGAAGACGATTAGAAGGTTTAAAACAGGGGTTTTCAAAGTGTGGGATAGTGAACCTCCCCCCATATTTATCTGATTTATTAATTATTTCTTAAACATAGCCTGTTTGTGAAACATTATAAACATCCTTATCTTCATCTCCATATGTGCTTAAATATATATTTTTAAAACATATTTTAACATTACGTATCTTTTTAAACAAACACAACAATTTCGTCGTTCGTCTCGTCTCTCGTTGAAAGAATAATACCATTTAATACCTTTTAAAAAGTCTTTAAAGAGGTATTACCTTTGATGTGTTAAGTCTTAAAGGTGTCATTCCATGGTTATTTCATTAATATTTCTATGTTCTCCATTGTTATTGAATACATTGTGTGTTGGTTCTGTTTAAAAAAATGTCCAGAATGCTTTGTTTCCAGCTGTTTTTTTTTTTTCAGAGTTGAAAAATGACTTGAGGTTGAACAACAGAGTTTACCGGTACTTCATCATACATGTCCATGTCCACGGTGACGAGGTGTCTCTGATTGGCTCAGAATGCGTGAAGGAACCCATCCTCGCGCTCTCTGTATGTGTTTACCTTTACCAGAGTAACATCCAAGTAGGTTTCGTGCCGTTGCTTGTTCTGAAAATGTGCAGGAAAAAAAAATTAACCTTTATTTCCACAGAGAGCACATGAACCGGTTTGATCCACCATTTTTTACAGTTTGTGCAGCAGCTACTATGGTGCTGCCCTCTCTTGGAGATGCTAATGCAATGGGGGACTAGCTTAACCCCATGTGGGTGACACCAGTGGCGGATCTAGATGGCTATTTTTAGACGGACCTAAGTATGACAACAACGCAACAACATTTCCGGAATTGAAATTGAATAAATTTTTTTTAATAAACACAAATAATTAAATATACATAGTTTATTTCCATTGACATTTACAAATACATAACTATATTAAGGATATTGATCAATATTTCAGTTTGAAGCAACAGAAATCGGTCTAGAATTCTGATTGGGTGGGCACAGCTGTCAATCAGGGTGGGCCCCACCCATAGATCCACATCTGGGTGATGCTAAAGTCCATCTGATGTCAGACGGACCATTTTTTTTCTGGGTCCCTCGTTGTTCCTCTTGTTGTTTCCTGTGAATGCAGTATGCAGCCAGTGGACGTGACAAATCACGGTCAAAGGAGCATGTGTTGGTAAATCGCGGTGACCCATCAGATTCCAAAAGGAGCGTGGAAAAGTGGTTTTCAGCAGAATGACACCTTTAAGTCATGTTGACACTTGTGTTGTGTTTAAATGTACCCAGAAAATATCCAATGTAACCATCAGGGTTCGTTTATTAAAAAGTTACTCTTCGGAAACAAAAATATATTTTTCCGTATACTGACTGTCAATATATAACTGCCTGAAATTTAACCAAAAAAATTTATATTTAGATGATATACAAAAAAATATATTGTGTTGATTATAATATACTATGTCGAGTTCAATAATGAAGAACTTATACTCATGACTCTGCTTTCACGGAGGCTTTTCTAGTTTATCCTGTCATTAGGAAATGGTTCCAAGTGTGATTAGAAGAGGAGAGAGGGAATGACAGGATAGAGAACAACAGCCAAATCATAGAAGAAGTCAAAAAGTTCTGCTACCTTGGAAACATGGTTGATAGTGAAGCAGAGTACGTGCAAGTGTGTGGGGAGCCTCAAACAAGTGGAGGGAAACATCAGGAGTGATGGCTAAAGGGATAAGGCTACACCTTAGAGCACGGGTCTATGGACCAGTTCTAATTCGTAGAGGGGAGACCTGGTCTATGACGGATAAAACTGAGTGTTTTAAGAAGTACGGACATGAGAATGCAGAGGTACATGGTGGGACAGGATTTCCAATTCAGCAATGTTGGAGAAAACGGGTATGGAGGACGTGGAAGAGATACTGAGAAGGCAAAGATTGAGGTGGTTTGGGCACGCAAGAAGATCTGGAGATGGGTTAATAAGACATGCACTTGAAATGGATGTGGAGGGAATGCGACCAAGAAGTCCTGGAGGAGGACTGTGGAGCAGGATATGGTGAAACGATGAGAGAGAATGAGAGACAGAGACGAAGAGAGAGAGAGAGAGAGAGAGAGAGAGAGAGAGAGACGAAGAGAGAGAGAGAGAGGGAGACAGAGACGAAGAGAGAGACCGAGAGAGAGAGACGGAGACGGAGAGAGAGAGAGAATATGTCTTCATGGCTTACATAGTCCAGACCTGGGATGGCGTACAGAGCTCTGCTGTCATCGTGATTGGCCAGAAATGTCACAGCTACAGTCTGAGACCTCTGAGATATGTGAGGTCTCAGAGAGAAAGAGAGAGAGAGAGAGAGAGCGAGAGATATTTAGGACCATATATGAAAGTAGCCATGGTCAGATTTGGGCTTTAACAAATCAAATACCGCTCACATGTGGAAAAAAAAAATCTAATAAATCTAATTTGTGCTGCAGTTTGACCAGAGCCTTAGTCATGTTTAAAAGTGTAAAATTAAACTTGTATTTAATTCAACCTGTAGCGTCCCTACACACACACACACACACACTAATGAACCAATGCACACAGACTTATTCCTATGGAGGTGCAAATGCCAAATAAATTGGAATGTTGACCATGACAAAACCTCAGGGACCCTCTTGGATACCGATGTACAAGTTGTTTAGTTTGGTTATTTTCTTTTTACAGGGGATGAAATCTACAGTTATTTGTAGAATAGCTTGAAGGTTTGCGTTAGCCTGTATGATATTGAAGAAAAAAAACACTTTATAGACAGGGTTAATTTTATAAAAGCCATCAGCTTGTTTCTCTTTACTTAAGCCAAAAAGCCCTGGGAGATGTTACTGTATAAGGGTGATATCATTGAGTGTTTTAAAGATAATGGCCAGATGGAGAGAGAGAGAGAGAGAGAGAGAGAGACACGACACAAGCTCAATGGACTGCAGCTGTCAAATGGTTGGCACAGATTCCTCCTCTGTATTGTATGATGAATCATGAGTATATAATACCTCCCCCCATGATAATCCTAACTATGTGCTGTGTATCCATTCTTGGAGCAAGAAGACAAACGTACAATTTCCAATTTCACATATCCACTCATATGGATTTCAGGACTTTATTGAGCAATAAAAAATATACACCAAGGAAAATATCATTTTCCTTTTTTTTTTTTTCCTCCCTCCCCCTCCCAAATATTGTTTTTCTCTTCTTCCATCTCAAAATCTGATTTAATATTTCCAGATTAACGACCCATGTTCCAAAGCGACAAAATGGAAAATAAAAATTAAAAAATAAAAAATAGAGCAGTCGTTTTAAGTTCAACAGTACAGTATAAGTTGGAACCACCAGGACAGTTTGAATGCATCCGTTTGTTCATATCGGTCGCTGAAAAGTTTAAAAAAAAAAAAAACAAACAAAAAAAACAAAACAAACAGATTTGGTTTTAAAAGGAGTCAAATCACAGTCTAGGTCGTCACATCCGAGTCTGCTTCTCCGTAGAGTTCTGCCAGTTTCTGGAACTCGGGTCCCCAGTCGTCCAGGTAATTATAATCCTGCTCTGATTGCGTTCCAGGTGAGTCTAAAGGACTGATGGTTCCTGTGGGTGAACCCTGACCCTCGTACGCGTACGTTTGGAGGGAGTCGTACGGCGGCACGCTGGCGTCCATGTCGGCCTCTACCAGTCTGTGCTTGATAAATTCGTGAACGTCCACCTCGTTCAGTTCCACCGACGTGCTCCGACGACTGCGAGGAGGTGCACAGTGTTGCCTCGCGTCTGGGCGGACATCCCGTCGGAACTTGAGTTCCTCGGCAGCGGCGGGGTTGCGCAGGGCGATGATGTCGAAGGCCTCCGTGTCCTCCTCGCCGCCGCCTTCGTCGTCGTAGGTGACCACGTTTTCGCGGATGTCCTCTTCGGAAATGATGAGGGGCTCCTTCTTGCTTCGTCTCAGGGTGATGAAAAGAACGACAATGGCTGCAAGAGA
>CM035802.1:13512033-13657033 GCA_020466265.1 Siphamia tubifer
ATTTTAACCCATAAAGACAGAAAGGTTGATCTAACTATTTGAGACCTGTTGAACCACTAATATATAAAACAATGCTTCACATTTCTTAATTAATGGTCATCTTCGACAACATTGATTTTACATCTCCCACAAAATACACAAAAATACATTTGGAGAAAACGTATAGAAAAACATGCTAAAATCCACTCAATTTCACCAAAAAGTCCTAAATGTCCAAGATATATTTAAAGGCTTGACTAAAATACAGGGGGAGGGGGAAGCAAACACATTTGATAAAATATATGCAAATGTATCTATCTGTCTGTCTGTCTGTCTGTTATGCAATTAAACTAATTTATTCAACACCTTCAACAGTTTCAACAGAACAACTTGAAACAAAACTGTAAACAACTATTTCATTTAATTGCGTTTCCATTTTTAATCGGATTAATCATGACGAAGAATTAATTGGCATTAATGCATTCATTTTGACAGCCCATATATAAGAATTTCTTAGTAATATAAGTATATATTAATATATATAAGTATATATATATATATATATATATATATATATATATATTAATATATATAAGTATATATATATATATATATATATTAATATATATAAGTATATATATATATATATATATATATATATATATATATATATATATATATATATATATATATATATATATATATATATATATATATATATATATATATATATATATATATATATATATATATATATATATATATATAAGTATATATATATATATATATATATATAAGTATATATATATAAGTATATATATATTAATATATATAAGTATATATATATATATATATATTAATATATATAAGTATATATATATATATATATATATATATATATATATATATATATATATATATATATATATATTAGGGTCTGAGAGGGTTCATACATTAAAGGCAGATCCAATAAATAGACTAATCATAGATATAGATGAAATACCAAAGTAATACTGGACCTTTTTTGATTGATATTAATACACAGTGAAATGAGAGGCCTCTGTACAACATAGAAGCTTAAGGAGACCTGTGGGGGCTTTGGTAGAAGGGTTTACTGTTGCCATAGGAACATGGGTCATTCATAGCTCAACGTTATAGGAAAAAAGAACTACTTCTTCTCGTCCTTTTCTTCTGCATAATAGCGGAAAATATCGGAATAAAAATGTTTAATTTAACAGAACAAATACTCAGTAATTCTTATTTGTGAACCTACATGCCCTTATGAAGCTGTAATAATAAGAATGTGTCAAGTTAAATGTAAAATAAAAACTAAGTAAACTTTTCCATTAGGGTTTGGACTAAAACCCAGGTTCAACTGCAGACTAATTATGCACAAATTCATCAGTTTACATGTATTCCATTGTTCAGTTTGGTTCCACTCCTGTGTTTTTAATGATTTTTTTTTGCCCAAGTTGCAAGTGATTATCTGTGTAAAATGATATATTAAAAAAAAAGCTTCACTCCACCTGGTGTGCCGGCACTGCCCAAGTGGGGTTAGAGAGGGTGAAAAATGCAATTTGTCTGGGACACTGCTTATCGGTCGAGTTGTTTAAAGCAACCAATTACACAATGCAAGGAGGTTTGTGTGTGTGAGGTGAGCTGGGTCACTCACTGTGAGCACAACCATTTTTTAATTTACTTCTTCGTGCATATTTTGGCGCTGCTAACATTTCCTGCTTGCACACACACTTTCAAACCCCACTGTAGTTTACATTCAAACTGTCTGAATATACTACAAAACAAGACTTGCTGTGGAAATGCACCTGTATTTATTTATTTATTTATTTATTTGCATTAACCCGCGTCTGCTCTCATAACTCCTCAATGTGGCTGGTTGTCATAGCGACGCAATGTCAACATATTGATATTACAGTGTATCTGGAAAGTATTCACAGTGTGACAGTTTATAGGTTATTTTTTATTTTTTTCCTGAATTTAAATAAGGTCAGAATTCAAAAGTTGTTTATTTTTACATGATCTTTAAAATTCTGGACACCAACAAAAATTAACACATTGTAAACAAACAAAAATGACCAGACGAGCATCTGTGGCCAAAAAATAAATGAATAAAATGCTGGCATCAAAAAATATACTGACATCATGATTAATAGAGAGAATTTTTACATCCCCAAAATCACAATTATTGAGTATTTGTTTTTAACTCTTACATTTTTTTTTTATTTTATTTTTTTAGTATATTATTCCGCAAGTGTCTCTAACCATTAAAGGAAGAGTTCACTATTTTTCACATAAATCTGTATGTGATCAGTGTCTTTACTCTGGTGCACCCACAGTGACTTACCCCCTGGTCCAGTTTTGGTCAAAGCGAAAGTAGTCCCGGTAGGTTTCCTGGGGTCAACAAAATACGTGTTGCTTCCCAAAACGATATATGTTCGAATGAGTGATTTATTCACATAACAAAACCCTCACGGAACAAAAACTCGCACCTCGTAATTGCTTGGAGCGACTTTCTCTCAATAGTGATCAATGCTCGTTGTCACTTGCTAACAAACTACTTTCATCAGTTGTTCGGCAGTGTTTGCTACGTACAGGTTCACAGCTGTTAGTTTTTGTTCTGTAACGGTTTTGTTATGTAAATAAATCACTAATTCAAACGTATACTGTTTTGAAAAGAAACAAGTTGTATTTTGTTGACCCCACGAAACCTGCTGGGACTACTTTCACCAAAACTGGACCAGAAGTGGACCTCACAGGACATTGTCGGGGGTAAGTCACTGTGGGTGAACCAGAGTAAAGACAGTGATCCATACAAATTAATGTAAAAAAAAAATAGTGAACTATCCCTTTAACCTTAACTGCTAACTGTGCTAGCTGCTAATCAGGCTAATCGTGTAAATATACACACTGACCGCTTATAACGCCTACAGATAATGCACCAATTTAAAAGTGGTGTGTCATCTGTATCATGGTATCACATTACTAAATGGATAAAATAAATTTATCTCTGAATATTAGATCATATGATGAATAAAAATTGTGAGATTTGCCTACATAAAGGTACTACTACTACTAATAATAATAGTAATAATAATATCTGGTGGTACCTTATGATCCCTGTTCTGTAATAGAAACACAAAAGACCTCTATGCTGAGTTGATCTGATACTGTGGAAAAGCAGGAACCATGTACTTCCTGCACTTCATGATCTCCATTTATCTTCTAGATTATAAATGATGTGGTGTGTGTGTGTGTGTGTGTGTGTGGGTGTGTGTGTGTGTGTGTCTTGGGATTCACATAAAATCCATACAGAGCTGACTGCTGCAGTTTGGCATACTTATGAATTTTTAGTAAAGGAAGACAGTAGTGGAAAAAGGCAAGTTGGTAGGACCAGTATTATGGGAGATATTGGTAGTTTTGGACAGAGATGGTCGAAGTACTCACACTCTGTACTTAAGTAGAAGTACAGCTACTTGTGTGAAAAAATACTCTGGTAAAAGTAGAAGTACTGATTCAACTCCTCGACTGAAGTAAAAGTTAAAAAGCACCACTTCTCAATTGTTATAAAGAAAAAAAGTAAAACTGCATTTTTTTTTTATATGGATGAAATGATTCTTATTTAAGCAGGAAAAAAACCTGAAAAATAAAGCCATTAAAAGTGAGTTACTATGTAGATTATGTGTTTTATTGGGTCATGGTACTCAGTTAAGTGGGTATGGACATGATATTTAGGAAAAATTGAAAATCATAAATGGGAGATTAAAAACAATCTAAATCGTGAGATAAAACGTCAAAATTATGAGAAAAACATCAGCATTAGGGGAAAAAAGTTAGAATTATGACATAAAAAGTCTAAATTATGAGAGAAAAGATCATAATTATGAGATAAAAAGTCAAATTTCTGATATAGTAAGTCACCATTTCTGATTGACTTTTATTTTTCATACTGTCACATTTGTGTAGTAATGAGTCTATTCTGAGAATGTAAAGAGTATAAAGATATTTATGGAAAAATGTAGGGAGCAAAAGTAAAAAGTAGCCAGAAAAATCAATCGTCAAGTAAAGTACAGGTACTTAAAAAAAAATCTACTTAATTACAGTAATGAAGTATTTTTACTTAGTTACTTCCGACCTCTGGTTTTGGAATAAAATATCCTTTCACTCATGCTGTGTAAAAACAACAGAACCTGGTGAACCCTAGTTTACATTAACCCTTTAACAATGACATTACCTTCATTGCTACGGTTTGCATTTTAAAGCAAACTTCACTGGACTTCCTGAAATGTTTGTGCGATCAACAGAATTCAAATGACATCAGAAAGCTGAGATATTGAACTTTAATTTGCTGTGGTTAGAGGTGGTAAATGTCACAGTGGCTGCTTGAGTGTGTGGGTGTGGGTGTGGTTATGTGTGATTGATTCCAGGTGCTGAGTCAGGAGCAGAGCCTCGCCAGCTGGAGCCCATCCGACAATCACCTCTACCTACTTATACCAAGTCCTGCCACACCCTCGCTGCCGGATCGTAGCAACTGTTCAGTCAGTATACAGCTCGACTCTAGCTCCTAGACTTTGTCAAGAGACACTCTTCTGACTTTATTTCTCCCGTTTCAGATCCAGCCTGTCTGCCTGCTTGCTCTGCTCAGCTCCACCAGTCTCTCCTGGGACACGCTCCCATCCAACTTCCTTCTTCCTCGTCCTGCCATCCCTCCTCGGACTCCTCTGACCTGGTTCCCTGACCTCACCACCCCTCAGAGCTTGGCCTGCACCTTCCCCTGCCTTCTCCAGCTCCTACCTAACAGGTTGGGAATAAATCTGTTGAAACTCGACCCACTAGTCCTTGTCCGCATTTGGGTCCTCACACCCCTGTCGCGTTAACAGTAAAAGTTACTACCATTGTATACTTCTAGAGGTAGCTACTTGTGTGAACAAAATACTCTGGTAAAAGCACAAGTACTGATTCAACTCCTTTACTGAAGTAAATAAAGTACGACTTCTCAATTGTAATAAATTAAAAAAGTAAAATGGCATTATTTATTTCTGAAGATATTTATTGCCACGATTGAAATAACTAGTAAAATTCAGAAAACTTTTAAAAATTAACCAAAAATAAAACTTTTAAAAGTGAGCTACTGTGTAGATAATGTGTTTGATCAAGTCACAGTACTCGGTTTAGTGTGTATGGACAGGAAGAAAGTTACAATTTAGATAAAATATTCCATATATATATATATATATATATATATATATATATATATATATATACGGAATATTTTATCTCATAATAAAGATTAATGCAGAATTATAATAAAGTATCAACATTTTGAGATAAAAAAAACTGCAGAATGTTGAGATAAAAGCTTAAAATATACAGTAAAAAGCCAAAATTATGAGATCAAAATCACAATTATAATATATAAAGTCCCAGTTTCTCTCCCCCTTTGAGTTTCCCTATGAATATACTTTATTTTTCATACTGTCACATATGTGTAGTTTGTAAAAGTAATGAGTCTATTCTGAGAATGTAAAGAGTATGAAGTACAGATATTTATGAACAAATGTAGGGAAGAAAAGTCAAAAGGTTCCAGACAAATAAATACGACAGTAAAGTACAGGAACTTTATTTTAAAAAATCTACTTTAGTGCAGTAATAAAGTACTTTTATTTAGTTATTTCCCACCTCTGACTGTACTGAAGTGTTTTTGGGCCAGGACTCACTTGGAGAAGAGCTTCTTCATCTCAATAGGATCTTTCCTCCTGTTTAAATAAAGGCTAAATCAATTTAAATAAAAAACTTTATAGCAGCAATGTGGGAATCTTACAATTAGATTTAGAGACTCCACATGGGCTAAAACGCAACTGGAAATTAAAAAATAGTCTGTAGCTATAATATGGATACTGACTGTTCAAGACTGAAAAACATGTCTGAGCAGATGTAAAATAGTTAAAAGGTTATTTTTTTACCGCCTCAAAAAGTTTCATTATGGACATTTGAAATTGTTTTTGATTTAAAAAACTTGTGAAAAGCTTCTTCTTTTTATTATTTAAAACACAAGCATTAAGAATTTATAATAAAGATAAGTAGAAATAAAAAGTGTCATTATTGACAAACAGTATATAGTTGTTTTTGATAAAAGTGTGGAAAACATACCTTTTCTTTTTCTTATTTTTTTTTTTTTTAATTTAATGCATTAACTATTTATAATAAAGTCCAGTAATGGCCACATATTGAAAGTTAAGTTCTTTGTGAAAATAAAGGTGCAAAAAACAGACATTTTGTGACACTTTTACTGTATAGAAAATAAGAAGACACCCAGACGGCCTGTTATAATGGCAGTCTTATAAGAGTTAATACTATTACACTCTATTACTGCACACCACTATACCATAATATACTGCATTTTTGTTCTTTTTTTTTTTTTTTTGTGGTAATTCAATCTCCCGGCTCAGACCAGAGGAGATCTAACTGTTGTCCAATGCATCATTTATGGCACTGGGGAACACTCACTGGTCTGCACATGTCCATTTGGAAGCCATTGTAGAAATCTAATTTACTCTACAACTACTGAGTACCAGACTTATGTAAGAGTATAATATGTCTAATTCAAATAGGAGACCATGGGTTCTTGACACGCCTCAACTCTTGGACCTTGGTTCAATGGAGGGAAGGGAAAGAAGCAACAGTCGAAAAAGAAAATGATCATAAATCTGTTCAGTTGATTTGAATTTTATGCAAAAAAAAGTCACATTTCTGCAACGGTACCTTTTTTACCGTGTGTGTGTGTGTGTATGTACGACCCGCAACTGACTACTTGGCCCGCATAAATATATTTGGAAAGAACGAACCCGACCCGCTTCTCGACCCGCATTTTAAAAAATGTAATCAATGGTCTTTTTAAACATCACATGACCTTACCATACCTGCAATTATTTCCGTGTTAAAATCTGATGTCATTGGGGTGGGCAACCTGTAACACCCAAAGAGCCATTTGAACCTGGTTAACAATGATTTATTTACTTTTTTTTTAGTTATTATTTTTGTTAAACTGTTCATATGAAAATGGTGAAAATGTTTTTCACTCACAGGTCAGGCTTGTAAAATAATGCATTTACTTATTATTATTTATTGTTTATTTAACATAAATAATTTATTTTAAAAAAAGCATTTCATATATATAAAGACCTAAAAACTCCCAATTCTTTCCTCTAGTGTAAAAGCATAATATTGTTAAAATTCCTCTAATTTTTCTCAAGAATGTATTTATTTACATGTATTTATTTATTTAAAGGGACAGTGCATATTAATGTACATGAAAATGTTTCATTTTATTTCGAATATGCCAAGCACAGAAACATTTGATCTTTCAAAAGCCGATAATTTATAAAATAAGACAAAGGCAATATAGAATAAATAAAAAATAAAAAAGCAAGTAACATGTTGGAAAGGGAGTGGGAAGAAGTAAAAAAAAAAGACTATTACTACTACTACTACATTTATAGATGCACATTTTTCCATGATGTCATTTTACTTTATTTACTGTTATTACTTTATTGTTCTGGGTTAGATTATATTGTCTTGAATGTGGTCTCTGAACTAAAATGAGTTTGACCCTGCTGTTTTAGACTCAAGTTACAAAACATCAGAAACCACAACAAAAAAATAACAGTATGAAAATTCTACCAAAATAAGGAAATCAATGAACGTGTGCTACAACCGGAGCTCAGCTGTTATCGAAAAACTGCAGGCCATGACAGGTCATGTCTGAATCGATGGGTTCAACAGGCATTTTGGAATAAATTAAGGTTAAACTCTATTGTTGACCAAATAAATGTAAGAAAAAAACCCTCCTAAGGATCTAATGTGGTGCCCAGATCCTCGTCTTAAAGGCTGAAAAGCAGATGCACCAACATCATCTATCACATTATTTAATTTTACCTCGTCTGTTGTTGTCAGGATGATTTGTTTGCCTGTGATTGTTTTCATTCTGTCTGATTAAGGCCCCTGTTTTATCTCTGTTCCTTCTAATAAGCCGTCCTAATTAAGCCTGCAGCAAACCAGAAGGACACAATCTAAGGGCAGCTAATAATGGACTTCAATAACATCATTTATTCATGATCATAGCTGGGATTTACGTGCGTTTCAAGACAGAATATAGAGCATTATGGTGCTAATTGGGTTAAACAGGGAGTGTGTGGTCGTATTATATTTAGATTTCTTCAGTCTTTTCTTAACCTTCATGTTATGTTCATTTGTCAGGAACAGTAATAGTGCTCTTGGGTCAAACTGACCCGGTGCATGTTTAATTATCCAAAAGATGTATCAAATAAAAACAAAAGGAAACCTAACTAGTACTGTTAACCCTTTGATGCATACTGGTCACTTCACTGTCCTGCAAAGTAAAAAGGCAGTAACTGCATTTTTGGGGTGAAAATGAGTTATTGTTTTTTTTTTTTTTTTTTTTTCAACATTCAAATCATTCTTTGTCGTGTAATAAAATATCTCATCTCAAATGTCTATCGTTTTGGAGAAAATTGGTGAGTGTTTGTACAGTAACTGCAAAAAGTACTAGTTAAACAAAACAAAAAGACAGTAAAGACCGTTACTGTGTTCTTACTGTGTCCATTTAGGACCCTGCCCCAATAGTTTACAGTTAATCACTGTATTAGACTGACACACATGATGTAATTACTGTATTTTACACACTATAAGGTGCACTGTCAATGAATGTTTTTTTTATGAAGGTTTTTCATATATAAGGCGCAGTGAAATCGAAATCATGAGATTAAAAAAAATCTAAATTATGTGATAAACAGTAAAAATTATGAGATAAAAAGTCAAAATTATGAGATAAAAAGTCAAAACTATAAGATAAAAAGTCAAAACTATGAGATAAAAAGCCAAAATTACTTGTAAAAACTCAAAATTATGAGATAAAAAGCCAAAATGATTAGATAAAAAGTCTAAATTATGAAATACAAAGTGAAAATTATTAGATGAAAAAGTCAAAATTATGTATATATAAGGTGCACTGTGGTTTCTGTAGAACTAGGTAATATGCAGTAATAATACTGACTCATGTCCAATAATCTACCTACAACTACTGGGGCTGAACAACAAACCTGTCTGACAACCTTGATCCCACAGCATTAGCTTTAGCATTAGCATTAGCATTAGCATTAGCAGCTCTAATAAATGTACAGGAGTCGTTACAGTTATTCTACAGACATTACACACATACCATAGTCGAACAGAGACTGGTGTACAATTACATATGTAAAAAAAAACATAAAAGGACATGTCGGTGGTCTGTCACAGTACTACTGTTGCACCTTCATACAAACAAGGATTTCGTCCTGAATACACTCATCTAAACATGGATGAAAAGCTGAAGACAAGACGCCACTTTTGCGTCTTCAGTTTTCTTCGTCTCGGTATAAATGTAGCCTGAATTGTTTGCAGAATTTCCTAATGGAGCCGAAAAGACCAAAGTGTCAGATAGAATTAGGCTTATTTATAATAAATATATATATGAATTGTAATTATTTATTTTATTGACTTGTCCTCCTTACAATTGTGAAGCTGTAAATTAATTGGGTTACACTTGGAATGATAAAAAGGCGAGGGTTAATATCTTCAGTGTAAGGATATGTTGTGTATTTTGCCAACTTTAGGTTTATTTGAACTAAGAATGGGTGTGCTTGGCTCAGGGAAATTCATAATCATGTCTAGAAAATCAGTTTGGACCATGTTCAGTGATGCATGACAGTTTCTGTAGCAAAACAGTCAAATCAAGCATGTCCAAAACTGATCCTTTTTTATGCTCATAATGTCTGTAAAACTACGTCTGAAACTCTTTTGTATTAATAGTGACATGATTTACTGAAGTGGAAAGGAGTTCCATTAAAGCAACAAATACTTACAATCGTAAAAACAACAAACGTTTGTAAATAAAACACGTTCGGTTGGGATGTTCGATTCACTTCTGCATGGAATGATTTATTTTTAAACCTTCTTAATCAAATCCTCCTCATAGATTCTAAAGCAGGGGTATCAAACTCATATTAGTTCAGGGGACACATTCAGACTAAAATGATATAAAGTGGGTCGGACCAGTAAAATAATATAAACAATAAGATAAAAGCATATAAATTTTAAATCTATCAATTTCTCTCTGTTTTTGAGCAAAAATATTAAAATTCCATCGTGAAAACGTTTACATCTACGAACTGTACTTGAACATAACATGAACAAATATTAACAACCTGAAAATCCCGAAGAAAAATTAACAAAACGTGTTAAAATCCACAAACGTTCATAAAACCCCCCATAAAATACAATAAAAAAAATTCAAAACAGAAAATAAATGTCTAAACAGAAAAAAATTTGATTAAAATATCCAAACCATATGCAAAAATATGAATATATATACATTTAACATGTGTATTCAACACATGTTCCATTTAATTGTGTTAACATTTTTAATCATGATAATGAATTAATCTGTGTTAATGTATTACTTTTGACAGCCCTACTATAAATATAGTGTTTAACAAATTTCAAACAATACAATCTCCGAGAATGTTATTTTAGATAGGTTGGGGCGGACTGGCGTTCATGGAAGTGAAAGTGAAACCTAGCGCTCATTTGGGTCATTTAGGAGGAAGGGGGGGTGATCTGCCTTGGTGGAGTCTACGCTCTGAGTGCTTTTCTACTTGTACTTCGTATGTGAATGCAGCTGCTGTTAGAGAAATTTATCAATTGTGGGAGAATTAAAGTACTTCTATTCTATTGTATTAAAGTGAGTCATTAGCTGTGTACACTTGGACATTCGCAAAATGTAAATAATGCTATAAAAACTGCTAATGGAAACACCTGAATGTTGAACAAACACTAAATATAATATTGATAAAAAGTTTTTACGCTTTCACCAGGTGGTTTTTCAGAGGTTTCGATATTCTGATATATTGTAAAAGTGCAATGGAAACACTTTTTTTCTACCATTATACCTGACATACATGGTCACATGATCACTTCTTTGAGTGAAAATGGCGCGATATACATGGACAGAGGAGGAGACGGAGACTTTTCTCGAAATGTAAAAATTCTCGAGAAAAACATAACTTCCATTTTAGAGACAGTAAAGAGCAGAGAAATGCAGCGTGATGTAAAGACATGGACAGGTGCATCTTCCAGCAGTCGACGCTCCTGCCTGGAACAACAGTCAATGGAAACCCGTTCAAAATGCAAATATAGTTTGACGAAATTTTAGGGATATCGCTATTGTTTTGCAAAAAACTGTAATGGAAACACAGCTACTGTTTAGACACTTTTTGACACCATTTCCTGTTGTGGAACTACACTTCCTGTCAACCTTAACAACAACCACATAGCAATGTAATTGTACGGCTAATGTGTTCAAATGACTCATATCTCCAAAAATATCGGTCCTATCAACTTGTAGTTTTCATGATTCTCTTCTTTGACTACAGAAGTATAAGTGCTCCAAATTGCAGCAGTCGGCTCTTTCCAGATTATGTGTGATGCCTCAGACACACACACACACACACAAACACACAGACACACAAACAGAATCCACTTCCCTTTAAAGATATAGATTTTGTCAAAGACTGGAGTGTGTTTGTCAAAGTCAAGGATCTTTCTGCAATCGTCACTTCGTTCACAGAACAGTTGAAAGTTCTTGTATTGATCGATCAACACAAATGGAAATGTCCAGCGAGGACACATTCACTGGTTTAGGAACACACTGACAGAAAAGTTAGCAGAAAATTAATGAACATATGAACCCTTCAAAGACGGAAATGTTTAACAGCTTCTCAAACATTCATCTGTTTGTTCGTTAGCAAGATAAGTCAAAAAGTTACGGACGGATTTTGATGAGAATTTCATGACGTGTTGGGGGTGTCACATGGAACAAGTGATTAGATTAATTCGAAAGAGATCCTGGATTCTGGATCACTTTCAAATTTTACATTGTGGTAAATAGAGAATACATTTATAATTTATTAATTATATTATATTTCTACATTATAATTGATTTATAATAATATTTTGGTCATTTTTGTTCATTCTAATGATTATTCTGTTAATTTTTGTTCACTTTACTGGATATTTTGTTCATTTTTGTTAATTTTCTTGATTATTTTGGTCTTTCATGTTTACGCATCTTCTTATTCTACACATTTGTTGTTTGTTTTGGTCCATTTTGTGGATTATTTTGGTCACTTTTATTAATTTTTTCAATTATTTTGTTCTTTTTTTTTTTGTTCAGCTTATTGATTATTTTGTTCAGTTTTGTTTAAGTATTTCCTTATTCTATATATTTGTTTAGTTCAATTTGTGGATTATTTTGGTCATTTTTGTTCATTTTATTGATTATTTTGTTAATTCTTTAAAAGTATTTTCTTCACATTTACTGTTTGTTTTGGTCCATTTTGTGGAATATTTTAATAATTTTAATTTTAACACTGGTCTACAAGTAAAATGTTCCCACATGTGTGCTACTGATAAAGTCTTAAATGCTGGTTGGCTCAAGTTTCCAAGATGAACAAATTAACAAAATAATAGGTTTTCTATATTTTATATTATTGGTCTCAGATCTACTTCAAAAACTATCTGCACATTATGATCCATTCACTTTACAGGTTCTTTCTAGTGGAATATTTACTAATCCATTGTATACATGTACATAAACCAGCATATATGTGGAATAACACACCATCATATATATTAAAAACATGAACTAAAGTGATTTGTTTTCTGATTAATCTTATTAAATTATGTAATATTCAACACATTTAATGTCTGAAGAAGATACTTTCTAAAAAAAATTCAGAGCAGTGTAATCAACCGTAGAAATACTCCGAACTGAGCTGAAAACATGACCGAGTTTGAATAGTTTTCATAGTGGTTTTACATTACTGACACTACACTGTTCTCACATATGGTATTTTGTCATAGATTGTATTTATTATAAAGCTGAGGGAAAATAAATATGCGATTATATGAGATTATTCTTTGTAAACACCAGATGTCCAGAGCACGAGTCATGAATGGGTCATGGCAGAGGTGGGATGTAACTAAGTACAAGTACTTTTCACTGTACTTATCTGTACTTTATACGAGTATTTATTCTTCTTTGACTTTTGACTTTTCATCCCTACATTTGTTCATAAATATCTGTACTTTATACTTTTTACATTCTCACAATAGACTGGTTACTTTTTCAAACTAAACACATGTGACTGTACGAAAAATAAGTCACATCAGAGAGAAAATCAGTGGAGGAGAGAAACTGACTTTATATATTATGACTTTTTATTTCTGAATTTTGACTCATATTACACATTTCATATGTATGACACATTATGCATTAGATCTCCTAATTTTGACTCCTTTTTCCTCATAATTATACATTTCTTATCTCGTATTTGACATATACTGTATGACTTTTTAGCTCATATTTTAACTTTTTAAAATCTCATAGTGATGACTTTGTTTTTCTATTTTTCCTAAATTTCCTGTCCATACCCACCAAAATTGAGTATCATGACCCAATGAAACACATTTTCTACACAGTAACTCACTTTTCAAGGCTTTATTATTATAATTTTTTTTACATACATTTAAAACTTTTCAGATTTTTCCTTGTTAAATAAGTTTTATTTCATTCATGGCATTAAAAAAAAACAAATCCAGTATAATTTAATGTTTTTTAATGCTGTGTTAAGAGTCACTGTTAAGAAAAAATCTGTTCAGATACAAACATGTAACTACATTTACAGTTCAAAATCCTTCTGTACACGCAGTAAATATCTGATTTTTCAATGGCTTATAACCTGATACGGCTTGTATATATATTTTTTTTTATTAGATTTTTTAAAATACAGTGGATGCAGGTTATAGTCCAGAAAATACAGTACATAAACCTGCCTCATTTATCCATTAAAGTTGCAGAACCAGTCACCAGATAAGATTTATTTCCTCCTCGCTTCCTCACAGGTTTTATTTGTGGACCTTTCTTGGAAAAACTCAGAGACGCAAAGGATTGTGGGAGTTTAAACTGCACAGCAGACTGTTGAGGATCCACAGAAGAGTCCTTGAAACTTCTTCAAAGCATGGATTTGTTCTTCAGAGAAAGTCCTGGACATTGGAAGAGTCCTCCGGCGGAATCTGATGAGGTAGCTTTTATTTAAATAAATCCTTGATGGATCCTTCCTCGACTTTGAGGAACATCCTGAGTATCAACAACGTGGTCTGTGAAATACATCGGAGTCTGACAACGTTTCAAATCTCGTGATAAATGGAAACCAGGCGTGAAAAAAAAAACCAAAACAACTGAATGTGCAGTCTTGTATTTATGGATTCAAACTTTCTAGAGGTGGGATGAGCAGTATAAGACAGTGGTGCTCAGCAGTTTACATACCCTAAGTGTTTGTACTTCTGTATATTTTTTATAGTTTTCTGTTTTTAGTCGGTTAATGATGATGAGTTGCAGGTGTGGTGGTTCCTCAGTGGCTGGGCTTAATTCATATTAACATAATAAATTCGATTAAATTCTACATAGAAAAAGACTATGTGCAATTTGGTATATTGTTATGAGTTAATGACATTTTAATTATCTATCAATTACATTGTTTGACTAATATCTGAAAATCACTGAGTAGATATGAATTATATTTTATCAGTAAAAGTCAACAATGTATAAATCAATATCATCTACATATTTAGGAATATTAATATCATCTAAGTAAGTCTAAATGATTTTTTTTGCAGATATTTGGTATATCTGAATAATAATTTTCCATATAGCTAGTAAATATTGGGCAGTTTTCCCCCTAAAATTGACTTGGATCTACTCAACATGTGCTAAATCTTAAGTAAATCCCAAATAATTCAAATAATAATTTCATTATTTTGGACTTAATTATTATGTTTACATTTACTTAATAAAATTAATCGTTTTTAATCAAAGTTGAAATATTTAAAATGTATTTAATTATGTCAATTGTTCCTTTTATTCCATGATGTATTTAAGTAAAAAATGGTCAAACTTTTGTGTCTGCAGTGAGATGGGGACCTACTGTATAAAGGAGACGCATACTAGTCCCAGCAGGATTCTCTCTTCCATTCTCCTTGTTCGACCAGAGATCTATGAGTTTGTGTTGGAAAGTTTTGAAATAGAATAGAATAGAGTCATTGTACATCAAATGCCGAATGAAATTGGAGCATCTCCCCATTTCAGTGCAAGTTTCAAATATAAATACAAGAAATACAATACAAAAATACCAAAAATAAGTATTAAAAAAAATCATTTAAAATACAAGGTAGCGCAGTGGCATTACTGTACACACACACACATACACACACACACACACACGTATATGATTACAAAAATATTGGATAATTGTAGCCTTAGGTACTATGGCACAGTTTTATGTCCTGCAACTATACTATTAGTTATTTACTACTAACCATACTATACTACACTAAAAACTAACATTTTAATTTATAGTATGATCGTGATAAATAAATAAAAAAATCTATATTCTTATTTCCTCTAATTATCGGATTTTGAACACTTCATACATGAGAGGTGGGAGGTAGAATATATTTCACTTTGGCTACGTTTATACGGACACGATCAGAAATGAAGACGCAAACGTGACTCATTTTAACCTTTTTATCCACGTTTACATAAGCATTGTCATTAAGAAATCTTTGTGCATGTGGGGAGGCAAGAGTGTGTGGAATTGAATTATTATTATTAGATATTCATGCCAGGCTGTAGATGATGCTGTCTTGTCAACGCTCATGTGGAACAGCAATATTTTTGCATTTTCGACCATGAGATGGAAACACAGCAGTGGATAGTCTTCAAGGATAGTCTATTTGGCATCTTCAACGTGTAAAAAACTTAATTCTAGTGTAAACGAAAGGCACTTCTTATCAAATATTTTTGTCGTATTTAGCCCCAATCGTCCTTGTGTAAACGGCCCCTTAAAGTTATGTAACTACATCCCAAGTCAAAACATTCCAGATAATCCATGTTGAACATGAGCAACTGCAAATCAAAACTACTACCGTGTTTTCCAGACTGTAAGGCACACTTACAAAACTTTAATTTTCTCCAAAAACTATAGTGCGCCTTATAGATGGATCAATTCTGGTAGTGTTTAGTGACTTGAAATTTTGACTTTATCTCAGAATTTTGACAATTCATCTCATGATTTTAGCTTTTTATCTAATTTTCACATTTCATGTCATGATTTTAACTGTTTAAATCATGATTTTGACTACACTTAATGTGTCTTATAGTCCAGTGCGCTTTATAGTGTGGAAAACACGGTATTTGCTCTGTTACTGAAGAGACATTTTGCATGTCAATAGGACAGTGTTCTCATATGAGGTAAAATGATGGGTGAGCTAATTATACAATATGACATTTATTGTCATTGTGAACTTGGTCACTGTGTGTCACCATTCTTGTTGACACCATGTCCTTTGATCTGGGCCCATTTTATAACTAGGATCTCCGCCTACATCAAGCGTTCCAGTGCATTTTACAGACTTGGACGTAAGGAACGTCCCAGCACTTTGGAGTACACCATTAAAACCTGCATTTGTCAGTTTACTTTCCTCTCTCATCAGTAAAACAGTCACTGTGCTACAATTGCAACTTACAAAAGTCCCACCATTAAAAAACATGCTTCATGTTGAAGATTTTTTTTTTTTGCTTCATACTCATGCCTATTACATGAACACAGTCTTGTTTTTAATGCAGCTGCTGCTTTCAGATTTAAGTCTCAAATCTCATTAGCAGAATGTAGACACAAGGTGCTCCAAGGTGTACCGCAGATACTAATCTTGAATAAAACACTATGGCGGCCAATTAAACACAATATATCTGGTCTTTGCAAACGGAAATTATGTTCATCTTTATTTGCATATAAAGCAGGGGAGGAAGATCTATTCAGAAGTGGTCACTTGGGATGCATGTGGAGACATATTCTAATACCTGGTGTGTGGTACTTAGAGCTGTCCACTTGTGATTGGATCACCCAAGACGCATGTTAATGTCAGGTGTGACCAGAGCCTCCCTGTTTCTGTCTTCGCCTCGGTACTTGTGCATGCCTTACGCCAATGATTAGCGATTCAGCACATGTCTCTAACTCCAGCTCCAAACAGCGGCGTTGGCCTTTTGTTCGCCTCAGCCAGAGGCTCTGGCAAAGAGGGGAGAGAGCGAGCCAGTATGCATATGCATAACCTTCACGCGCTAATGTCCACAGACAATCATTGAAGAGGGGAGGGGCCGAGGAGCGACGCTGAAGCTGAGTTATTAGACGGTTCTGTCTAATCATGTCACACTGCAGTTTGGTTTTGGAGAGGAAGGCCCCGGTCTTCATCATCTGTAACAGCTTGATTTTCTCTGACGAGATTGTGCTCAGGCAAAACGGATGAGCTTTAATTGATCGACTGCTTTAGTTTTTTATGTCTACTGCGTCGTGATATTTTCTGATCTGACCTACAGAGCCGGACGTCCTTGTTCCGAAAATCCAAGTTGGCTCAAGTTTCCAAGATACGTCGTAGGTCAAAATGTGAAATTTTCCTCTTTTTTTTTTTTTAATAGTTTGGTCATTTTTGTTCACATTACTGAATAGTTTGGTCATTTTATTGATCATTTTGGTCATTCTTGTTTACGTTTTTTACTATTCTACACATATGCTGTTTGTTTTGGTTAATTTTGTGGATTATTTTGCTAATTTTTGCAAATTTCCGAGATTATTTTGTTAATTTCTGGTCATTTTTAACACCCTCCAATAACTGGTTTACAAGTAAAATGCTTACAGAATAAAACTAATAAAAATTTTACCGCATGAGTGTTACTGATAAATAAAGCTCACGTTTTATGTAAATGCTGGTTGGCTAAAGTTTCCAAGAATAGTCTTGCGTCAAAATGAACAAGAGAATAGGTTTTAGTCCAAAGGAATATTGGTCTCGGATCTACTTCAAAACACTGTCTACACATTATGATCCATTTAATTTACAGGTTCTTTCTAGTGGAATATTTACAAATCCATTGTATACATGTACATAAACCAGCATATATGTGGAATAACACACCATCATATATATTAAAAACATGAACTGACATTAAAGCCATTTGTTCATTTTATTAATGTATGTAACACTTAACACATTTAACGTCTGAAGCTAATACTTTCTAAAAAAATGTGTTGAGGAATGTAATCCTTCCACGGTTGCCATAGTGACAAGGCACGCCAGTACGCACTGGCTGAGAACGTTAACTTCCGATTGCTGTGACAGGCCGGATTTAAGCGCTGATCATTTTAACCACGTTTCTGACTGTGTTCTGTATTCGTGGCACGGAACCAGCCATCCCGCATGACATCAAGGACAATGTTGTCGGCTGTCAACACTCCGCAGTGCTTCCTCCTGTTGAAACATTAATGTGTAACATGTGCCGGGCAGGGAGTCGCGGGGAAAACTCACTGCTCGCAAAGTAGGATACGAGAAGATGGATTTGAATAGAAGGTGAAACTGCAACGTGGTTTTGCTCCGGAACAAAAGTTGGCACAGGTTGTAGATGTAGATGTCATTCTCAGTACTTCCTGTCTTCATTCCACTAACCCTGAATCGTCCATAGCACTCTGTGTTGCCATTTTTGGCCTCATCTCTTTGCTTGTCACCTCTCCTCCAGCACTGTCCTTTGCTTTCTTATTCTTCCATCCCTGCCCCCTCCAACTTTTTCCTACTCTGTGTGAATTATTCCTGTGCCCTCACGTATCTATTCATCCTTCTCTGCCCTTGTCAAACCCTTTGAAACCTTTCCAACCTCCCCCACTACTCATCTGTGGTCCATCTACTTCGTCCATGCCCCGAGGATGTTTGCCTCCGGGCAGCCCCCACCCCCCTTGCTGAAGTCCCTACAGTGGCTGTCCCAACTTACCCAGCAGGATGACGATGCACAGCAAGATGGCAATCAGAGCCCCCGTGCTGAGACCTGCAGAAGAAAGGAACGCCTCCCCCTGGCATATACGGATCCTGCCGTGGCGTTGGCATGGGCAAACCCGTAGGGTCAAGGTGCTGGTGCCGCTGAGTGATGGCTCCCCGCCGTCCCACACCACAATGGGCAGCTCGTACAGCTCCTGGGTAAGGTGGTTGAATCGCCGTCGCCTGGCAATGATGTTGGCCGTGCTATCTATAATTGAAAAAGAACATTTCCAAGAATGGAAATTAGACCCCTTGGCTGAAAAGATTAAATGATGGTTTCCTTTTTCTTCTTGATTCCAAAGCTTGTTCACCGAAGCCAATTACCTATTTATACACATTCACATTTAGTTTAAAGGTAAGATTTATTTATTTATTTTTAATTCTCCCAACATCATTTCCACTTGAGGATTGCATGTTTTTTTTCTTTTTAAAGCCTCTCAAGCTGGTAGTTTTCTTAACATCTGCAGCTTTTCCTGTGTTCCAAGGCTAATTAATTTCAAAGGTGTTTCTTTACTATTTTAATGTGCTGCGAAAGAGCAGTTCACCTTGGCCGAGAGAAGCACTTCAGTGAACGGAGACTGCTACAGAGCAGTAAAAAAAGACTACATTTGTACAGGAAAAAAAAAAAAAAAGCCAGGGTGAACAGAAGATTCAATGATGGGAAACAACTCGGAAGTAAATATGGATGAATCCAAGGAGTAGAAAAAAAGGCAGATGGGAAAGGAGCTAGCATACGACTGCTATTTAGAATCTGATTGCAAATTAAAACTGCAGGAGAAAATAAACCGTTTAAATGGACATTTGTTTTCTGCAGCTCTCTCTTCTCAGTCCAAATAAAAAGGCACAATATGTATTATATACCAGGGAGCTTATATCATTTTGCTGCATTACAGAAAAGAGAAGTTGCTTTTAGAGTTATGAGGTATGAGTACATGAAGAGATGTTTTTTTTAAACATATGTTTTATGGATTTTTAATGCAAGGTGTACATGTACTTAAAAACACAAGATGAACAAATAACCCCACCCACCCATACTCTCGCCTCTCAATAGTTTAAGAAAGAAAAAAACAATAATGCAAAAACAGAAATAGAGTATATAACTCTCAGTACAAGAAATTGAAGACGACTAGTGTTCAGATTTCCGATTAGAACATATCACAGTAGAACATGGCATCCAAATAAAGTGATAAGAATGAAGGATGAGTGACATTTTCAGTTGATTTAAATGTGCTCATATGTAAAGTGTTATGGGGGAGGTAAAGACGAAAGGGAATGTTGTAGATCAGTGTTTTCAAGAAAATTTAAAAAGAGGTTCTAGATCTCATAAAATTCCACAAGCCTGTGTTTAAGACTATAAGTAAATTTCTCTAAAGTCAGGCAGGATGATAGTTCCTACATGAAGAGATCTTAGCGATGAATGGTAATTACAGTTTTCAATTCTGTTTATCCCCTACCTATGTGAAAATACCTTTGAAGAGAAAAAGAGTCTTGACAACACAAAAACCACAGGAAGGTGGATAATTGTTGTTTCATCTCAGACCCCTTGAATTTCAATATGGTGGAAGGAAATGATGAAAGCGTTCCCTAATAGTGGTTAAAAACAAAACAAAAATTGTCATGCAATCCAACATTAAGCTGCTACTAATTATAAGGAATTAGCAATTCTACAAGATTAAAGACAAAACTGGAAAATGAATGAATGAACAATAAATCAATATATATCTTCAATAAAACTTAGTATTTTCCTTTAATCTGACTACACTGGTCTATAAGTAAAATGATTCCAGAATAAAACGAATGACATGTTACCATGTGTGTTACTGAGTTTTCAGTGCTAGTTTGCTCAAGTTTCCAAGATAAGTATTGGGTTAAAAGCAGATAGTTTATAAACAAAAAATTGTAGGTCAGTGTATTTAAGACCCAAACATCCACCGTCACTCAAAACCATCAATTGATTTACACTGTTTTATACGTACACTGCCTTACAAAGAAACAATGCATTCTTTGGAGAAAATTAGTTATTGTATTTTTTGCAACATTCAAATCATTCTTTGTCATGTAATGAAATATCTAATCTCAAACATCTGTCGTTGTGGAGAAAACTGAGTGTTTGTATAGTAACTGTAAAAAGTACTAGTAAAGCAAAGTAAAAAGGGAGTAAAGACCATTAATGTGTTTTTACCAATGTCCATTTAGGACCCTGCACCAATAGTTTACAGTGAGTCACTGTATTAGACTGAAACAGATTATGTAATTACTGTATTTTCCGCACTATAAGGTGCACTGTCAATTAATGATTTTTATGAAGGTTTTTCATATATAAGGCGCATTAAGTGAAGTCAAAGTCATGAGATAAAAAGCCAAAATTCCCAGTCACTAAGCACTACCAGATTTCATCCATATTTAAGGCGGACTGAGGTTTTTGTAGATCTAGGTAATGTGCAGTAACAATAACTGCCTCATGTCCATTAATCTTCCTACAACTACTGGGGCTGAACAACAAGAGACATTTAAGGTAATTTTTCTCAGTTTGGTGTCTGTGCAGTTCCTGTCTTTTTACTTTGTAGGAAAGAACTGATCCACTAATCCTATCAATACATGCAGATAAATGATTGGTATAAAACACAGTTTGTTATCTTTTCAACATCATGAGATGTTACCCATTCGGGTGTTCTTGGATGCTCTGCAGTTATTTACATTTAATATCTGAAGCAGATATTTTCTTTAAAAAAAAAACTAGAACAATGTAATGGTAAAAAAAAGTCATGCAGTCCAACATTAATCAGCTGTTCTAATTAGGAAATCCACAACTCGAAGCAGATTAAAGACAAGGTGGATTGTAAAATGAATGAATAAATAATATATCAGTATTTATCTGAAAGAAACATCAGCATTTTCCCTTAATCTGAATAACCGAAGCATCAGCATGAAAGTGCATAATTGTTACTTCCTGAATTCAAGTTTGACTGATTGATTCGGTCAAACACGGGTCCAAAATACCTTTTATATTGTTGACAATATATTGACATTTTCAAGTGTGTGCAGTCATATTATCACTGCTGTGTGTTGATGAAATATGACAATGAGAGCCACACAACACTTAGGCATGGAGAGCAACAGGAGCAGCACCGCTGACAGAGTTGCTATTAGCCATCTGCTGGTAATTATGGTCCAGTTGCTTATTGATACCAACCAACACCAACTCATTATTCTCCATGCACTGTCTGCCTCCTCTGTATTGGCAACACAGCATAAATAGACTTCCAAATGACTACTAGAAAGTTCAAAGATAATTGAAAAATATCACCAATGCAGAGAGTCATTCTGTTTGTACCCAGCACATGAGTTAAACGTGTGTGTCCTTGCCAGTTTGATTCAACAGACTTTCCAGCATCAAACGATAGAGAAAAAGGTAGAAGAACTGGACTGGTTTAGCTCTCATCCAACAGGGTTCCTATGCAAGTATAAAAAGTATGGAATTTGAATGTATACGTTTCCAGGTTTGGAAAAATATGGAAAATGGAAGCAAATGTATGGAAAAATATTCATGTTTCCAAGATGGTTGCCACTGATTGTATTTTCTAAAACATAAAATTATGAAGATCTAAAAACTAAAACTAAAAATGGATTCATCTGTTGTCTTGTTGTTGTTGTTTGTGCAGCTCAAATGTTTGGTGAGAGCACATACAGTTAACTACACGTCCCAGAAAATGTTTATTAATAATAATAATAGTAACAAGGCAGTCAGAGACAGCAGACGTTCGCCAAGGCTTGATATGGCGTCAAAACATGACGTGATGGAGCCATAGGTGTTGACACATCTGGTGTCTGAAGGTGAGACGATGTAAATGGAAAAAAAAAAAACTTGAGATTTTATCATGTATGAATCCTGAGATATGACCACTGATGTAGTTTAGCGGTTGACCTTTACTGTGACCTTTGACCTTAATTGCTCAAAATGTAATGGGTTTTTCCTTGACCCATTATCTATCATTCCTGAAAGTTTCATCAAAATCCATTCAGAACTTTTTGCGTAATCCTACTGACAGACAGACAAACAAACGTACCTGAATTGAATACCTCCTTGGCAGAGGTAATAATGGATTTTTTTGGCCACTCAAAGAAGTTTACATGAGTGACACATTATTTATTCACTCTCACATTCTCCCTCTAGTGGTGGTAAACTACATATGTATCCTCAGTTGCCCTGGGGCAGACTGACAGAAGTGTGGCAGCCATTTTGCGCATCTGACCACCACCAAACATTTACACACTAGTGGGAGTGACATTGTAGGACGAAGTGTCTTGCCCAAGGACACACTGGACTGACTAGGACAGAGCAGTGTTTGAACCGCCAACCCTTATCTCAGATGGTGTCACTATAGGTAAAAAGATCATGTAACTGTTATGTCTTCATGCAGAGTTGGCAGGTTCCTGATCAGGGTCAATTGAGGAACCTACAGTTTGAAGCCAAATTGTGTTGACATGATTTTTAAAGTATAGGTATGACAGTAATAAATGCATTTTAACATTTAAAGAAAGTGCTTCGGAGCTTTCTTCTCATTTGTCATCTACTTTATGAATCCCTTTTTTCCAAACTCTTTTTTTTGGTGTGAAAATTCTTTCCCATTAATTTTTATGCCTTGTGTGATCGTTGGCAGAACTCATGATGGGTAGATGTAAATTCTTTGATGACTGGCTCATAAATCCCAAATTGAAAGACCATATATATATATATATATATATATATATATATATATATATATATATATTAACCTGGAAATTAGGGTCTGGAAAAAGCATGGGATTTAAAAATGTTAAATGTCCCAAACCCATGCATCTGAGGCACTTAGTCAGTTTATTGGATGAGAGATAAAACATTTTCAAAAGACCTAAACCAGACTTGGTTGACCAAGACAAACACTCACAACCTGGGCAAAACAAAACCTGCGTAGACAATGTAGAAGAAAATAAATGATGTATTGCCTTCACTTTGTGTTCACTTTACTGCTGCAGATGTATTCCCACAGTTCTATTGCTACTTCCTGCTGCTCATACAGTATTATTTGTGGTGCTAAGATGCAGACCTGCTGAAATAAGCTCATGCTCGTTTTGCACCTGCAACTTTTTATTGACTCTCCGGCTCCCGTTGTTCAAGTGTTTCCTATTGTAAGCGAATGAGCGCTGCTGATTAAACATACTCCGTTTCAAAAGACCCTCATGTTCAGAAGTTTACACTGACAGGTTCTACCGACCTCGCGCTGGCCTGGTGTGAGGTTTTCTGGAACACGTTCTGCTCATTAGTACGTAACAGCTCTGAACATCAGTTTGCAGACAATATGAAAAGTGTGAAAAGAGATGTTTTTAATGAACTACATGGAGTATGAATACACCAAAGAACTGGTACATAATGAAAGAGGAGAGGTGCTTTTAATGACATTATAAATCATATGGTTGCATTCAATGTTCATCCAAAAGACTGTGAAAGACCAAATATAAGCAGTGTTATCTCGGAACTCACATGACTTAGTACACTGTACAGTTTGCAGTGTTAATTTGGAGACAATGGGACCCAATACACTCCAGAATAAGGTTAAATCAACTCTCTAAGTGTTGATTTAACACTACAAAATTTACTGTGTAGGAAGTCACCGATGACACATGGAATATTGATATGCATACATGTTAGTGATGCGCGGGTTAAGCCGAAGTGAGCGGGTGCCTGCAGTTACAGATCATTAAAAAATATTTTTAATGATAATCGGGTTGCGGTCGATAGTGATGTTAAAATGAGGCTTCATGAAGCATTATTTGTTTCCTTTCAGTCCTGTAGATGGAGCCCTCTGTTCAAAAGTGTTGAAGATTTCAACAATTTCAACTCTTTGTTTGTTGCGGGCGGGTTAGTTAAAAAAAAGCGGTCGGTTACAGGTCGTTTATATATCAACCCGTGCATCACTGATACATATATACATACATATATACTATATATAATAATAATACATTTTATTTGAAAGAGCCTTTCAAGACACCCAAGGTCGCTGTATATGAATGTAGCAAGATAAAAACAATATAACAAAGATTTATGTTGCATAGACTAAACGAGGACTAACGTTTTGACAATCGTCTTCATCAGGGTTCAGGTTCAGTTTTTCTTTTTTTTAAAATTCATGTCGTGTCCTACACTGGTTGTACCAGATTGTCACTTCAGAAGTATGGAGTACGTGTTCCCTTTGTTTTACATATCCTGCATATATTAAGTAAATAAAATATAGGAAAATACCTGATGTATACTTAAAAAAAAGCACATCTTAGAAAGAAGGTGACTGACAGTGTATGAATATACTTTTTACATTAATTTAATGACATATTTACTGAAAGCAATTAAATGTTCACTGTTTTCATATAAGAAGCCTCAAATGTAATCTTGCAATGATGACTAAAGTACATGATCAGTAACTTACATCTTGGAACGTACCTGAATTTTTATGGAAACAAACCAAACTATACATGTCATAATCAATTGTGATAAATCTATTAAAGGTGTCATTCCAACATCATTTCATTAATATCGCTGTGTTCTCCATTGTTATTGAATGCATTGTGTGTTGGTTTTGTTTAAAAAAACTGTCCACGTTGCTTTGTTTCCAGCTGTTTTTTCACAGTTGAAAATAGGGAGGTCTTGGCCCCCGATCCAGCACTTTTACGAGTATCGGAAATGCTCGGGAAGTGCCGATATTTACGTCAGTGTGCGACGCGCGCTTTCCGGCTGCCGCAAATCGAAACGCTTTCAACATGTTGGCTGTGTGGGATTACTTTTCACTCGCGAACAATGACAGTAAAATGGCGACTTGTAACAGCTGCAAAGTGCAAGTTTCTCGAGGGGGAACAAGCAGAGCCCACTTCAACACTACAAATTTGATCCGTCACTTGCAGAAGAACCACCCGGATGATTTTAAGGAGTATCAGCGCAAGGTAGCAGCGGCGAAACCTCGCCAGCAAACGCTCGAGGAAACATTAAAAACTAAACAGAAATTTCCACGAAACGGCGAGAAGTCCAACCATGCACAAGTGTGGATAGTGAGAGACTGTTAAGTACAGCCTCAAATGTACTGGATGAGCGTTAAAATGATCACTCTCCTCCGTTACAGTTCGACTTTGACCTAATGTCTTTTTATGCCCCTCAAAGCACTTTTTTTTGTTTTGTTTAAATGTTCAACACCAGCTTTTTAATATAAGCTACTTTATTTTATATGCATACGGGTCTACAGGGAAAGTAGGTCGAGGAGATTATACATTTTCCAGTTGTTTTGTTATAATTTGCTACTCTCCAAGATTGTATTTTTTCAATTTAAGTTCAGCAGATGCACATACTATATTTTGTTATTTAATTGTTTGTTATTTATTCAGCGTGCAATTTAAACTGTTCAAAATTATGCTGCTAAGACTTTTTTATTTTTATAATGACTTTACTTGGAGTAAGTTTGTTCACTGTTAATAAATACCAAAGGAAACTTTTTCAATCTGTGTACAGCTCCTTTGCCTTGCAATGGGTTAAATATGAGTATCGGAATCAGTATCGGTATCGGATCGGTATCGGTAAGAGCACTCCTCAAGAATATCGGATCGGATCGGGAACCAAAAAATGTTGATCGGGACATCCCAAGTTGAAAAATTACTTGAGGTTGAACAACAGAGTTTACCGGTACTTCCTCATACATGTCCATGACACTCTGTGTGTGTTTACCATCCCAGAGTAGCATCCAGCTAAGTTTCATGTTTTGAATACGTGCAGGAAAAAAAAAGACAACAATCACACATGGGCAATACATTATCCCACTTATTCTACGGTTTATTCCAGCTTATTACTGATTATTTTGAGAAAAGACAGACAATTGAATATTTACTTTCAAAGTACCCAAACGACCTATGCATGGTACCGTGAGTCTGAAGCGACAAAACTCGTCGCCGTTGGCAGTGGGCGTTAATGGCGCAGCGGGCAGTTATCGAAAAAAATCCGCCCCCAGAACACTGGGAATGTCCATTCAAAGTGAATGGGAGGTGTCGCAACATTCTGGAAGGCCGTAGAATAATGACAGATAAATAGAACGACAGTGCTTCAGTTTCAGACTAAGTGTGTCATGTCTTTTATGTATAGAGATTGTTCTGTCAACAATACTGATCAGCCTTAGCCATTGACCAATACAGGCCCCTGATATTCCTAAGCAGATACTTTTTTTTCTGTCAAATGAAAACCAATGTAAAAACATCGTCATTAATTGGTCGTATTTAATGTTCATCTAAAAAACAAATATAGGGAGCATTATCTTGGAACTCACATGACTTAGTAGGAAGACACAGAATACTGATGTGCATATATATATATATATATATATACATGTTTTTTTTTAAACTCTGAAAATGCTGAATCGTGCACAGGGCAACCTTTTTCCTTTACCCAGTGAAAACACCTCCGCCGTGCTGCTCTATCGTGCTGCTGCTCTGAGACCTCGCCTCCCACTCCAATCTCTGCTCCATCTATGAATAATTATAATGATCGACAGTTGGAATGACAACACGTACTTCAAGCTTTATTAAGTCAGACTTGCAGTATTACCGTATCAGCAAGCAGATGGGTGGGGGGTTTGAGAGACTGGAGTGTGAGAGAGATGCAAATAACAAGGAAGAGAGATGGGGAGTTGGAAGATGAGAGGAGGTGAAGGGAGTAAGGGGGAGGGAGGGTAAATGGAGGAGGTGTGCTTGTGTGTACAGTACGTTTGAGCCAAATGGAAAGCAGACACAGCAGAGCTGAGAACCCACTGGAAAGGTGGAATAAACTATGTGGGATTCGTCATCACAGCGGCGTATACAGTAAAGTGTAGAGCCAAAGCAACACAGGTCCTTGTAAAAACTGTGACGAAGGAGTGTACGTCAATTATGTCATGCTAATTTCACACTAAACAAGCTCTCGTCGCAGGTGGGTGGACGAGAGCTGGGCGTTTGTTGTTGTGAGATACGGGCCATCTGCAACCATGTGAACGGACAGACGTTGCAGGTTAGGCCAGTCACACTTTAACCATCGGTTAACCTGCACAATCAAACATGGAATGTAATGAGAAGACGAGTGTAAGTGAGGGAAACAGCACTTTTGACCCTCCTGTTATGGGTCAAATTCACCCATTTTAAAGTTTAAACAAATATAGTTCAGTGTTTCCCCCAGTGCATTATAGACCCAGTGGACCACCAGGTTTTGCTTTGACCCCCTCCACCACCAGGCTAAACGTCACTATTTTTAAAATGTATTATTTATCTCTATTTATATTTTTTTATTATCGACAGCTCAGTTAACCTGCACAATCAAACATGTAATGTAATGAGAAGTTTTTTTGTCTGTCTGTCTATTAGTTAGCAAGGTGACTAAAAAAGTTATGGATGGATTTTTATGAAAGGGTAGGTTGGTATTGGGGAGATCTGGAAATGATTAGATTTTAGTGGTGAACTGGGGGGTGGTCTCTACCTTGGTGGAGGTCTGTGCTCTCAGAGTGCATTTCTAGTTTGAAATAAATTCATACACATTACAACTAGTCATACTAATAATAATTATGGATTGGATTTATATATATAGCGCTTTTTGGCCACTCAAAGCGCTTCACATTAGTGACCCATTATTCATTCGCTCTCACACGCACCCTCTGGTGGTGGTAAACTACATATGTAGCCACAGTTAGGTTAAAATGACCCAGCAGTCAAACTGGAGGTAAAAAGATGTCAGAAAATTAAATGTCAGACTATTTCTTTCTGTACAACTGAGACATATTATGTTATATTATGGTTCAATGTTATGTAAGCCTGAAACCATATCTTTTTAGGAAAGCCTACCCATACTATTGTTACTGACTTACAATTTACTCCATTATATTATCTTTCCACTGATTTTAAGTACACTGTATTCTGCTGGAGCACTTTGAGATTTTTATCTAAACAATGCAAAGTGCTTTATGAACAAATTATTATTATTATTATTATTATTATTATTATTATTATTATTATTATTGTTATCCAACCAACAGTCAAACTAGTCACAAATGTCAGACTGTTATAAATATAAGACATATTATGTTATATTATGGTTCAATGTTAGGTTTAATCTGTTGGTCATTTAAATGAAGTAATGAAGAAAACATTTTTTTTTTTTTTTTTTGAAAACTGGTGAATTGTCCTTTTTGGATCATTAATTGTTAAAGGTGAAGAACACCATTGAACTAAATATATATATATATATATATATATATATATATATATATATATATATATATATATATATATATATATATATATATATATATATAGTGTTAGTAATGAAATATTAACCTTTTGTTGGTCAGCTCACCCGTTTGTAGAGGTAATTTTTAACTCTCATATCTAATGTAAATTTAAGTCCTTTGACACCAAACTTCTTGGCCAGTCAATGATATATTCAACTCATGCTAGTATACATACCAGAAGTCCCTGTGAGGTAGAAAAAGAAAAGAAAAAATGTTTTTGTAGTGTGACCAACAAAAGGTTTACAGTATTTGTTGGGATTTTTTAAATTGTGTTTATTATTATTATTATTATTATTATTATTATTATTATTACTATGCTTTACATGTTGGTCTTTTTAAAGGTAATAAAGTAGTGAAACATTAAAAAAAGTGAATGTATTTTTTTAAAATGAAAAATTAATCAATTATACTAACTGAACCATTACCTGTTAGAGGTAAGGAACAATATTGTACTAAATCCTGACAGAATAATTAGTAATGGAATTAGTAATTGCATAATAACAGTCTTTTTTTTTTGTTTCGGACATCTTTTGGATAATTACACATATGCACCAGGACAAATTGACCATTGATGTTCCTGACAAATGAACCTCGCAGGAGGGTTAAGAGCATTTCACACTGTCACGCATATTTGGCAGATCAAATCACATCACCGGCAACCAATTTTCTCTTCTACTGTCCGTCTTTCTATCATATAAAAAGTATAAATATGCATGTGCGTGAGCTTCTACACTGCCCCATGGAATTCTCCGAGCGCTGGGTTCGTTAAGCCAGAGAACGAGCCACTAACTGGCAAATGACCTCATTTTTCCACTTTTCCAAAAGCATTAGCATGATCGGCAAAGTATCACTTACATAACTTTGTATCTTGAGATGGAGAGACAGGAATTCACAAGTAGCGACAAAGTGAGATGTCACAGGGACAGGAACCCAGGCACTTTTTTTTTTTTTTTTTTTGCAGAAATGAGGTGAGCGTGTGAGAAAGTTGGACGTATACATCATCGTCGTGTCCCTTTCGTAGTTTCATTTTCACCCATAAAAACCAAAAACAGGCACTGATGTCAAATGTTTAATAACTTTTAATCGACTCAACTTTACTCGTGCATGTAAATAATTGGTGTCAAATGCAGTTTGTTGTCTTTTCATGGTCGTCAGATATGACCTGTGTGGACTTAAAGAGGCTCTGTTGTTACCATGGAAACGGATCATCTTCTACAACATTGATTCACCACTAAAACACTTAATGGTTTAATGATATACTTTACTAAAAAGTCACTTTTTCTTCAGTTTTATGGTTTTGATATAATAAACCTTCATCTTAAACTGAGTTTTTATAAACATCCATATAAAATATAGGAAACTACCTGATGTTCACTTTAAAAAAGCACCAAATTTAGAAAGATTCACCAGTAAAGCCATGGATTTGGATGGAGATGCTTGTTTTTACATGAATTAAATGATATATTTTACTGGAAACGTATTGTCCGTTTTGATATAATAATCCTTAAATGTAATTTCACAATGATGGTTAAAGTATATGATCGGTAAATTAATCAATACTGATTAATTTACTGGGATTTACAGATACAGGTATGTTTAAGATGATACTGATTTTTTTGTATTTATTTTTTTTTCCTGTCAAATGAAAGTAAGTGTCAGAAAATCCTCTTTTATGACATTTACAAAATAAAAAAAAATAAATAAATATGAAGAAACATACACCTTCTGTTTTTCCCCTTTTTTCTTTTCCTTTTTGTCTTCATTTTCTCTCCATTTTTGGTTTCCCCCTTTTTTCTCCTTTCTTTTCTTCCTTTTCTATTTTCCCTTTTTCTTTTTTCTTTACTCCTATTTTGTTTTTCTTAACTTTTCTTTCTTTCTTTCTTCTTTTTTGGCTTTTTTTCCCCTTTTTTCTTTTCTCTTTTTTTACTTTCATCTGTCAGTAAATGATGACCACGAAAAACAGTGGATATCAGCCAATGCAACAGACCGATACGATACAAGAAAAAAAAAACCTCAAATATCATCCCGCTATATCAGCCAGCCGATATATGTGTCTATCATTAGCGTCAACTCACCATATATTTTTTTATTTTCATTTTTCGTTAATTACTAGAAATTTTAGTTGAACTCCTTTGAATTCCAGGCAGTAGTGTACATTTTATTTCACACTTTTTAATGTTTCTATCATAAATATGCAAGAGCAAATGGAATATCTTTGTTGAAAAAGTTATAACAAAGTCATAGTCATCACATCATGCCCTGGTTGATTTTCCACCAAACATATTTTCTCCATATTTGGACCTCTTGCCCACATGTACATCGCATTTTAAGTCACCAAATTTGAATGTTTAACACTTTCCAAGGTGAATTTTCATAAAAACCTCAGTTTGCATGTATTCATAAAATGCACAGATTGGAAAATGATAACATCTTCGGCCATTTTGCTCATGTCTGTTATTGCTTTGTGTAATGAACTTGTACCTGAAACATCATATCTCGGTGTTTAAATCAGTGTATGACCTGCAGTAGATTGAGGTCAGCATGGATACGGCACCTTTGGGAGATGGACAGACGGCTACTGCCAACACCTTATTTATCCGCGTTAAAATATCGGTCACTGCAGGTGTGTGTCTTTAATTATAACTATCAATTTTAGAAAGTTTCACATGCAACAGGAATCCAAGGTTGAGTAATAAATACTTTCCATTCACTGAATCACTAGGTGACTTTTATTTAGATTTACTTTATCATGGTTGGGGATGTGTTGCATTGGCAGATATTTGTAATGCAGGATTTTTTTGTCCCATCACCTGAAGGGTACGGTGGACTAGTGGTGTAAGTTTTTGTCCATAAACAATTTTTCATGAATTTTCTTTTCTGAAACTATCTTTCAGAATCATACAACAGTTATTGTTAAACATCTTTGAGGGGAGGTGAACCAAGTTTCTTTAAAAAATGAGGAAATATTGCTTGCTTAATATTTACAATTTATTAATCATTTTAACCCTTAATGCCTTAATTTAAATGCATGCATGTGAAAAAAAGTAAATGCGAAATTAAGTGGCTATAATTCATTTGACTATAGCACATACAATAGATTTTTGGGTATGTTGCATATTTGCAACAGTAGGCATTAAAGGTCTCATTCAAGCATGATTTTATTAATATTGCTGTGTTCTCCATTGTTATTATGCGTTGGTTCTATTGGAAAAAAAACGTCCAGGTTGCTTTGTTTCCAGCTGCTTTTGGAGGGTAGAAAAATTATTTGAGTCGCATTTGTTGATAACTTGCAGAAAAAAACGAGGCTTTATTTCCACAGAGAGCACATGAATCAGTTTGGTCCGCCATTTTTTTCCAGTTTGTGCAGCAGCTACTGTGGCGCCGTCTTCTCTTGTAGATGCTAATGCTAATGCTACTTCAGATTCTCAACAATGGGGGACGGGCTAGGAGGAGTGTTACCTACATGCTGTGGGCGGGCAAAATCCCCAAGTGGGTGACGCCAATGTCCATGTGATGTAATGTGGACAGGCTTTTTTCTGAGTGGCTCGTTTCTCTGTTGTTTTCTATGAATGGGAAATACAGTGATACGTCTACTTAGAAAATTAATTCGTTCCAGAAGTGTTTTCGTACCGTGAAGTCGCATTTTACATGTAAAAGGCCTGATTCCAAGTCCCCAAATACTACCCCTCAAACCCTTTAAAAATTATTAAAAAATGACCAATTTTGTATGAAATAGGTGTTAAAATAAAAGAAAATGTAGATTCACTGACTGAACATCAAACATGAATCAGACATGTTTTCATACCATTGAGACATCATACCATTTATTATGTTTTTTTGTGTTTTTATTTTGAGCTTTTATGATATTTTATTGTCTTTTTATATTAGTATTTTTAAGTTTTATTTCTTGTTTTATTGTTTTTATCTTAGTATTTTTAGCCTTTGTTATGTGTTATTGTTTTTATTTTAGTATTTTTAGCCTTTATTATGTTTTATTGTATATTTATCTTGCCATTTTTAGCTTTTATTTATTGTTTTTATCTTAGTTTTTTTTAGCCTTTATTAAGTTTTATTATGTTTTTATGTGAACACCATGTATTGGCACAACAGACAGAATAACATCACGTCCAGTGTTCTACGATTCCAATACAAGGATCATTTTTACTGTCATATAATAAGATGATGGTAAGGGCAAAATCTTCCAAAGACCATGTTTTCTTTTCTTTTTATATCTGTTTTCTTTTACCCTATAGTGAATGCAAATGTGCTTCACTGTTCCTGCCATCTGTAAAGCATATGGAGTGAAAATAAAACAATAGACACAAACACAATCACATCTCAGACTTCACACTTGCCTACACATGCGCTGAGCTGGATTCCTTATGAACTTTGGTGGGTGTACTGTATGTAGGTGCCACTGATGGAATTCAATAAATAAATAAAAAAACACACAAAAAAAACCCATCTCTGTAGTTGATTTTTAGCTGTAGTATAATGTTTATGGTGTCACTTTTTTGGGGGAAATAAATGCACTCGGGTTATATTCGTGGAAAAAAAAATAGTTGGTATTTGCTTTTATACATGGAAACATATTAAAAACTACAGTGTTTATGCATATGTTAACTTGTTCTGATTGCAGGTATAACACTAGCTGTAGGTTTTTTTTTTTCTCCAGTACAAGCAGAAAGTTGTGTTTTTGTTCAGTTTATTCATAGATCCCCTTGAGTTATTGCATTAAAACACAATACCTAATTGTAAAGTGGTTTTCCGCAAAGTTCTAACACCTTGATCAAAAAAAATATACGCTGTAAAATAAAGAAATGAATAAATAAATACTGTTGTTTTTACAGAAAATAACTGGCAGCTGTGGTTAACAGAAAAACACTATATATATATATATACAGTATATATATATATTAAAAAAAAATAATAACCACTTGAGACCCAGCAACACATTTGTGTCTGTGGAGGATTTACCTATTTATTTGATTATTTAGTAGATTTTTCTTGAAACTCAAATGTCCCTTGGAGTGTACTGGACAATGTGGACTTTTTTGATACTGAATTAATTTTCAGATGGATAAAAAAAAAACCCAGTTCCATACTAACATGTAATCCATCCTGTTGTATGGATGTGACACATGGAGTCTGACAAAACACAACATGAAGTGTTTTTTTAACCCAAGATTAAGAACCAAGAAGGACTGGAAATAACAGGTCAGGAACCTATTGAAATCACCATTATAATAATATAATAAATAATTATATTATATATGTATGGATATCATTTGAAACAATTTCTACCATAAGGGACATTTGATTAAAATAAATAAATGAATAATACATTTTTCAAACACATCATATATTTCTTTTTGGATCAAATGTCCCTTGTGGTCTTCTGTACAATGGGACAGTTTTGACTGAATACATTTTCAAATTGATTTAAACAAAAATACATTCATAACATACATTTGGATTATATTATAGTACATGTCTGGATATTATTTCAAACAATGTCCACCACAAATGGCACTTGATAAAAAAATAATGTGTTTGAAACAAACATAAATGTTGCAACATGGATCATTTATGTTTTCAAACACATTATTTATTTATTTATTTATTTATTTATTTATTCACGATTGTCGATTTTTCTTGCAGTCGTACTGAGCTGTTTTGAAGGAGGAACCAAAAGAAAAAAACTCATGTAAAGCAGCAGTTTGTGAGTAACTGTGAGTGGATCCATAGAACTTGTACGTTGTTTGTAGCTGTGTTTGTTTGTTTGTTTGTTTGTTTATGACTTCACCCTGAGCGCGGTAGCAGGTCACAGGGATCAACTTGTCTGGTTTAATCTGACTCCGTGAGGAAAAAGAACCTTTAAACGGCACTGGTGATAATGCAGAGTTTTCATATTCATGTTTGTTCACATATCCTCCTAGACCACAGGTGTCAAACATAAGGCCAGGGGGCCAAATGCGGCCCGCCAAGGGGTCCAATCTGGCCCCTGGTATGAATGTGTGAAATGCAAACATTCACCTGAATATAATTAATAATCATGGAAGTTCAATTAATTTCAGGTCAATTCAATTGGAAGCGGATGAGAAAAGTAAAATACTGTCACAATAACCTAGAAATAATGGAAACCAATCTTAAAATAATGCCTTTGTTGTTTTGGTGTAAATGAATGTAGAAAAAAGACTTGCCTTTTCACACAAAAAAAAACAAAACAAACAGCATGAATAACCTGAAATATTTGTACAATTGTATCAATATTCAGTCTGTTACTAAATGTTGTGTATATTTGTAGATGTACTGTGCTCTGTAAGTTATAATGCATATGTATAAATGAGAAACTAAAGCATAATATCAACATTTCACTTATTTTTCTTGAGAATTTACATATTTGTTCGTGTTATGTTCACATACAGTTTGTAGATATAAACATTTTTATTGGAGAATTGACCTTTTTTTTTCACTCAAAAATACAGAAAGTTTTTTTTTATTGTTGTTTTTAACCTCTTATTTATATTATTTTACTGGTGCGGCCCATTTTATACCATATTAGGCTGAATGTGGTTCCACAACTAAAATGAATTTGACACCCCTGTCCTAGACGTTGCAACATTTATTTTTCAAACACATTATGGTTATGTTTCTGCCTGAGTTTGTCTGTCTGTCAGTTTGTCTGTTAGTTATCTAGAAGAGTTATGGACGGATTTTGATGAAATGTATAATTGATTAAATTTTGGTGTTGATCCGTAATAGATCCTGGTTTCTGGATCACTTTGAAATGTATTTAAGAACAGATTCTTATTTACAATCACGTCCTACCAAGAGAGGGGAAAGTCTAAAGGACTGCAAACGAAATACAGATTAAAATAAATTAAAAAAAAAATTAAAACTAATTGAGCTTCAGCTAAATTACAGGCTTTTAAAAATGATAAAACAACATATTGGACAATATAAAATAACATAATACAATAAAATACAACATATACAGTGAATAAATACCATACATTATGATGCTGCAGTCAAGATGTGTGTTTTTTTTTTTCTCAGATTATTATGAATAACCGTTTTAAAGATGCATCACTATTCAAACATCATAATGTAATTAAATAATAAAGTCACTGAGTCTTATGTTTATATGTAAAGCTCTCAGAAGGTTTTACGTTTGCACACTCAGGTGGGTCAGATAGACGCTGACTGTGGAAAATTAGTCGTGTGCGGTGAAGAATCTTTGGGCATTCAAGCTGTTGACAAGTGAATCCTAATTGAATTCACTCACTCACTTAGTCTCAGTTAATATTATAAGCACTGATGCTTCACATTTCCAGATGCAGGTACTTTGGAAATGATGCACTCAAACTTGAACAAAGTTTGACGAAATAAAACTACACCTAAGAACACAAGTGATGTACTGAAAGTATCCAAAAATGTAAAAAAAAAAAAAGATTATGAATTAATTATATAATAAAAATTCAAAATTGTGAAATAAAAACTCATAAAGATAAGGAATAGAGATAAAAAGGTAAATAATGAGATTAAAAAAAAGTTTCACAGTTTCTTTTCCTCTGAAGTGACTTGTTTTTTTTTTTTTATACTGTCACGTCTGTTTAGTTTGAAGAAGTAAGAAGTCTATTTTGAGAATGTAAGAATTAAAAAGTCAAAAATATGACATAAAAAAAGCACAGCTATTAGATAAAAAAAAAGTCAAAATTATAAGATAAGATAGACTTTATTCATCCCACAACAGGGAAATACACATGTTACAGTCGCCAGCGATATAGAGCAATAGAGGGACAGCAAAGAGAAGAAACATATAGATAAATAATAATATATGTACACGAACAGATATTGAGAAAAATAAAACTATATACTATGTACACTATACAAAATATACAGTATTGAAAAAATATATATGTGTGAAGATGAGATAAATAAGAATAACAGTATAAATATATATAATTATGAGATAAAAAGTGTAAATTATGATAAGAAAATGCATAATTTTGAGATAAAAAAGTAAAAAATGTGATCTAAGAAGTCATAAATATATTATATAAAGTCCACTAAAGTCCTCCACTTATTTTCCCTCTGAAGTGACATCTGTGTCACATCTGTTACACTCTGAGAATAGACTTGTTACTAGAGTATAAAGTACAGATATTTATGTAAAAATGTAGGGAGTAAAAGTAAAAAGTTACCAGAAAAATGAATACTCAAATACAGTACAGATAATCTACTTAAGTACAAGTAACAAAGTACTTCTACTCTGTTGGACAGTATCCTTTGTTTCACTTCAATTCAGTGTCTAATACTTAAATCTGTTTAAAGAACTAATATTCAACTGTGCAGAAATAATAAGCCTTTTATTCTGAATAACAAACAGTGCATCAAAAGACACACATAACAATCCCTTTTACAATGAAGTCCTTACATTCAATAAGGATTAGTCTGATTCAACAAGGCTTAGCTTAACAAAACAGATAGTAATGATCAGAAGGCTTGTAAATTTAAATAAATAAATAAAAAAAAAACACCACAGTGGTGCAGTGGTTAGCACTTATACCTCACAGTAATAAGGACTCTGGTTCGATTCCCACACCAGACCTTTCTGTGTCAAACACATGCACTGATAGGTTAACTGGTTCATGTAAATTGTCCATAGGTGTGAATGTGAGAGTGATTGTTTGTCTATATATGTTCAGCCCTGAGATGAACTGGAGACTCATACAGGGTGTACCCCGGCCCCCAGTGACCCTAGTGAGGATAAAGTGGGTGCAGATGACGAGACGAGATTTTAAATAAAGGCAAAAAGGCAGTACCTACATTATTTGGCCAAAATTAGTTATTGTTTTTTTTTTTTTTTGGAAACATTCAAATCATTCTTTGTCATGTAATAAAATATGTTATCTCAAATGTCTATATATATATATATATATATATATATATATATATATATATATATATATATATATAGTCTGGGAGTCTATGATATATGATATATATATATATATATGATATATATATATATATATATATATATATATATATATATCATTGCGTTCCGCCCGTTGCAGGGGCAGTAGCCTCAGCAAAGAATCCCAGACTTCCCTCACCCCAGCTACCTCAGCCAGCTCCTCCAGGGGAATCCCGAGGCATTCCCAGACCAGGAGAGAGATATAATCCCTCCAGCGTGTCCTGGGTCGGCGCTGAGGTCTCCTCCCGGATGGACATGCCTGAAACCCCTGCCCAGGGAGGCGTCCAGGAGGCATCCTCATGAGATGCTGGAGCCACCTCAACTGGCTCCTCTGGGCACGGAGGAGCAGCGGCTCTACTCCGAGCCCCTCCCGGATGTCTGAGTTTCTCACCCTATCTCTAAGGCTGAGCCCGCCCACCCTGCAAAGGAAAGTCATTTCAGTCGCTTATACCTGTCATTTAATTCTTTTGGTCATGACCCAGAGCTCATGACTATAGGTGAGGGTCGGAACATAGATCAACCGATGTGTGTATATATATATATATATATATATATATATATATATATATATATATATATATATATATATATATATATAATCAACTAAAAAATAGTTTTCTTCCAACTTGCTACATATATAGAGGTACTCTAACATCAGCACAGGTATCGACATGATGACGTCAGTTGGGTCGATGCCAAAAGAAGCTACAATACGTGCAAAAGGTGGGGTTTGTCGTACCTGGACCCACTTGTTTCAGTTTGCCTCACCTTGGTCCGTATATGGAACCTGAACTGTCTTGATTTGGACACCCTTGACTGTTAATATCTTCAGTGTCATTCCACCCCTGTTCTATAAGGTTGTGTTTGGGTATTCCAGTTAATCATACGTTGTCTAGTGTCTGTGCAGAAGCCATCAAAGGAGCGGGCAGATGACTATTATTAAATTTAACTGTTACACTGGAACAAACGCTTCAGTTTTTGCTCTGTATGTATAATAAAGACTGCAGGGGACAAGAGGTTCAACTGAAACAAATAAACCAAAAACACTGCTTTCTTTAATGAAAACTCATGCAATTTCTTCCAAAAAAAAAACAAAAACAGAGAAATCAGCAATTAACTCAAGTGTTTTTAAGAAACTTTTGGCTCCAACTTTGAGGATAATAAGCCTGTTTGACGAAATCCACACAACACTGGCTCTAAACGAATCATTCTGTTCCAGCAGATAAACTGTGTTAAAAAGTCTAGCACCCATCGCAAGTCAAGTGTGAATGACATAAAAGCTAATTAAATGCCACACATTTCATTGGTTTGACAGAGCTTCTTTCACCACAGCTGATTAAATGTGATATTATAATGCCTTGTGTATGCAAACGAGAAGATGCCCTAAGAAATCGATTGATCTATTTAAGTATTTGGGTTATTTAGAGATTCTCACCGCTGATAATTGCCTTTTTAGACGCACGTGTCACCACAATATGACAGATAACTAGATCAGAAAGGCCTTATATTTTCAGTCACGGTGAAGCAGCAGATACAAGGAGGAGCTGGATGTATTTAAAGGGGCTTTTAACGGAACAGGTTTTCGTCACAAAGTGCTTTCCTTGTGCAGCTGACAGAAAGCATCCGTCTGCTTTGAGCTTTAATGGTTGATAATACGCAGTAGGAGTTTGACCTGTATTTATTACAACACAAGCTGCACTTGAGCTGGAAAACATAACTGATTGACAGCCCTGTGTTTAAGGATCCAGACGGCGAAAGATTGCGACGAATGGGTCCCGATTTGAATCCCGAAACCGAATCGATGTTTTCTTTTCCGCTAAAATCGACACTTCACACCAATGCCGATCTAAGTGCATTAAACAGGGCCGGAGCTGTTCTAGGACTCCCCCACTAAATGGCGAGAATTGGAAGATAATGGCTTTTAACAAATCTGATAGTAGACTGAAAATTGCTTCTTGAAAACGGCATAATGCTTCAGTTAATGGGTCTTTTCAAAACAAGATTGTTAAAGTACCTGAAATGAATGAGAGGGAGGAATTGCTGCAGCTATCATGTATTTAACTTAAAATGTCAGTGTTTCAAAACATTCCCTTTTTTTTTTTTTTTCCTAGTGCACACACTGGAAAAAAATCCAAATGTTATAGTGTGTATTTTTGGCATTTCGAGTCAAAATAAGTCATCACACTTAAAATAAGACTTTCAGGAGCCATATCCAGTGGGACAGACCAGTAAAAATAATAGCAGAAGCACACACACACCACACACACGCACATACATACACACACACATACACACACACACTGCACAAACAACACACACACACACACCACACACACGCACATACATACACACACACATACACACACACACTGCACAAACAACACACACACATACACACACGCGCACACACACCACACACATACACACACATACATACACAAACACACACACCACACATACACCACACACACACACACACAAAATCGATTTAAATTTGGAGGAGTCGACAAGTCACATATTATTCTTTCTCACTGTTGGGAGTGTAAACACCAGAGGTGGAAGTAACTCAGTAAAAGTACTTCCTTTACTGTACTTAAGTACAGTTTTTAGGTATCTGTACTTTACTTGAGTATTTATTTTTCTTGTCAACTGTTGACTTTTCCTCCCTACATTTGTGTATAAATATCTGTACTTTATACTCCTTACATTCTCAGAATTTACTTGTTACTTCTTCAAACTAGACAAATGTGACAGTATTAAAAATAAGTGGTGAATCACAAATACTTACTTGTTCATGTTGCCAGCCAAAGACAACGTGCTCCATTGTTTTCCCACATATAATGTGGACAAGCGTGGTGTGCGTCTTGGCGCCCACTGACTTAAACTTTTTACACTTTATGTTGTACAGTTAAATCTATAAGAAAACTCAAGGCTAACATCTTTGTTTTGTTTGGATTAAAATGTTGATGTTCGTGTTTTGTCAGTGAACATTGTTACGTCAGTGAACTTTAAAACAAGTTCATTGCTGGACAAACGTGTGTCCATGTTCTTCCTCCGCTGACAATGTGATGATGTCATCATGACCCGTTAACGTTTGTCTTTGTTTCAGTGCAGAAACCACTCCCCCATTAAATTAGGAAAATACTTACTTTAAAAACAATCCAGACAAAAATATGGGAATAATAATAATAATAATAATAATAATAATATATATTTATTTGTAAAGCACTAACTGTATATGTAAAACTGCACAATAATAACATTAAATCAACACTTAAATTCAACAGATTAAAATCAGGTAGTAAAAGGTTTTCCAAAAAGGAAGGTTTTAAATCCTTTTTTTAAAAAAATATAACCTGAAAAACTACTGAAAAAACTACTACTCAAGAAAAATAAGTGCAATTTTTTTTTTTTACAGTATTAAGCCTCAACTTATCATTTATGCATGTGAATTATGGATAAGATCTACCAAGACAGAAAATTATTAAAATTGTACTTTAAACATTTTTGCTAATCATTTCAGGTTGTTCATATTTATTTAAATTATTCACATTTTATTGTTACAGTAGATATTTTATTGTTATAAGTAGAGCTGTCATTATGTGATTATTATCATTATTATTAGATTATTATTATTATTATTCACTTGATTAATATTCTTTCAATTATATTATTTGTTTTAATGGGTCTTTTGAATGTTAAACTACCTAAAATTAATGAGAGGGAGGAATTACTGCAGCTATCATGTATTTAACTTTAAAATGTCAGTGTTTAAAAATATTCCTTTTTTTCCTAGTGCACACACTGGAGAAAATCCAAATGTTACAGAGTGTATTTTTGGCATTTCTAGTCAAAATAAGTCATCACACTTAAAGATAAGACTTTCAGGAGCCATATTCGAGCTAAAGTGGGACACAGCAGTAAAAATAATACTATAATAACATAGAAATAATGGCAACTCTAAATGTTTGTGTTTGTTTTAGTGCAGAAACTCCCATTAAATTATGAAATTACATACTATTAAATACAATCCAGAAAAAACAGATAATAATAATAATAATAATACATTTTAGTTGTAAAGCACTAAGTTTGAAATCAAAGATTAAATCAACACTTAACATCAAACAGTAAAAGCTTTTCCAAAAAGGAAGGAAATAAAGTGAAGTGCAATTATTACATTTTTCTGTCTCAACTTATCATCTATGTGTGTGTGTCATTTTGTTCATATGTGTTCAAATATGATCAAATAATTCAAGTGGACAAAAAAACAACTGAATAAAAACACAACAAAGAATTGACCATTATGGAGAATGACATGTGGACATGAACCAAATATAGACTCCAAAGAGAAGCTGCAAACAAGGACATTTAAACTAAAGTTAGAGAAATATGGGGTTATTTATTAATGCAGCTTTAGTATGACATGGTTTAGATTTTTTTTTATTCCAGTTATTCCAAATGTTTGGGCCCCTGGACATGATTGTAAAGTGTCATTGGTTGGACTTCGTATTGATTGGCTATTACTTTAAAGGCCCCCAACGTTTGGAACAACTGGAATAAGTCATTAAATGTTGCTTTTATCTCATCATTTTGGCTTTTTATCATATGATTTGGCCTTTTTCATCTTATCATTTTAACTTTTTATCTCATGAATTTGACTTTTTATCACATGGTTTTGCTTTTTTATGTCATGATTTTAACATTTTATCTCAGGATTTTAGACTTTTATCTCATCATTTTAGCTTTTTATCTCATGACTGACTTCGCTTCATGTGCCTTATAGTGCGGAAAATACAGTTTTAATTTTTTTATAATAAAAATGAAATGCCATGCCCTACCAACCTAGTTAATTTTCATCCATGAACTGCACCCCAAACCCCCTAGCTCCCCCTCTCTGGACTTACTGCCCCACCTCTGCCACCCCAGGTAAAAACCTCTAGAAGCGGCCCTGGACACGGCGAAGTGTCACTGAGCTTCCACTGTAAGCAAACACCAGCCGAAGAGGAAAGGAGGTCATGAGAGAGTTAGTCGTGTGAGTGACTGCGAGGGATTTTCATCAGTCGCACAACAACAGAGGGAGGTATTAGGCCTTGGCACAGAACCGAACTACCAACTGTTGGTCTGCTACAACACAAATGACAGAAGCTGCTTCCACTGTGAAGAGCTTACTTTAATTATCAGACACAGGAGTCAACAGTGCGGCGCATTGTGTGTCTCCAACTCACTCTGTTATTGTGAACACAGCCAATAACGTCTGATACGCAGCGGCAGTGGTGGCTGGGGCGCCTCTTTTGAGGGTGAGTCTAAATGCAGACGGTGACTGAAGAGCTTTAAGAAGTACGGAGGGAGGGGTGCGCTCTGAAGCTGCGGAAGAGCCGTCGTGGATTTTTTTTTCTTTTCTCCCATAGACGGGAAAGTGATATGAATTATTTATCGCGTGCGGTAAATAATTGAATTGGCGTACGCACGAATGTCAAAGAAGACCGAATGTGATCATAATAGGTTGTTCGCAGGTGAAGTCGAGTCACTTTGCAAACTGGAAGTGGAGAGAAGAAGTGGTACTTATGGAAGTACTAGTGGTAGTTATGGAAGTACTAGTGGTAGTTATGGTAGTATTAGTGGTAGTTATGGTAGAATTAGTGGTAGTTATGGTAGTACGAGTGGTAGTTATGGTAGTATTAGTGGTAGTTATGGTAGTATTAGTGGTAGTTATGGTAGTACGAGTGGTAGTTATGGTAGTACTAGTGGCAGTTATGGTAGTATTAGTGGTAGTTATGGTAGTATTAGTGGTAGTTATGGTAGTATTAGTGGTAGTTATGGTAGTAATAGTGGTAGTTATGGTAGTAATAGTGGTACTTATGGTAGTAATAGTGGTACTTATGGTAGTACTAGTGGTAGTTATGGTAGTATTAGTGGTAGTTATGGCAGTATTAGTGGTACTTATGGTAGTATTAGTGGTACTTATGGTAGTACTAGTGGTAGTTATGGTAGTAATAGTGGTACTTATGGTAGTACTAGTGGTAGTTATGGTAGTATTAGTGGTAGTTATGGTAGTACTAGTGGCAGTTATGGTAGTATTAGTGGTAGTTATGGCAGTATTAGTGGTAGTTATGGTAGTAATAGTGGTACTTATGGTAGTACTAGTGGAAAAAACCTCATTTTCAAACAACCAACTCACAATCTCTCCATCATCTTTCCAAAATATATCTGGATATTTTAACTGAGTTGATTCAAACAGAGAATTCCTTAAGTCACAGTCACTAGTAGTACTAGTGGTAGTTATGGTAGTATTAGTGGTAGTTATGGTAGTATTAGTGGTAGTTATGGTAGTATTAGTGGTAGTTATGGTAGTATTAGTGGTACTTATGGTAGTACTAGTGGTAGTTATGGTAGTAATAGTGGTACTTATGGTAGTACTAGTGGTAGTTATGGTAGTATTAGTGGTAGTTATGGTAGTATTAGTGGTAGTTATGGTAATACCAGTGGGAATTATGGTAGTACTAGTGGTAGTTATGGTAATACTAGTGGGAATTATGGTAGTACTAGTGGTAGTTATGGTTGTACTAGTGGTAGTTATGGTAGTACTGGTGGTAGTTAGGGTAGTACTAGTGGTAGTTATGAGAGTATTAGTGGGAGTGGTGGTAGTACTAGTGGTAATAACGGTACTAGCAAAAGTAAAGGTGTGGGTACCAGAGCTTAGTCGTAATAACAGTGTAATAGTAGTACTTATAGTAGTGGTAGTAGTAATAGTAGTAGTAGTAGTATTTCAGTAGTAGTAGAAGTAGTAATAGTATTTCAGTAGTAGTATTAGTCGTAGTAGTATTTCAGTAGTAGTATTAGTCGTAGTAGTATTTCAGTAGTAGTATTAGTAGTAGTCATAGTAGTATTTCAGTAGTAGTAGAAGTAGTAGTAGTATTAGTAGTAGTAGTATTTCAGTAGTAGTATTAGTAGTAGTAGTATTTCAGTAGTAGTAGAAGTAGTAGTAGTAGTAGTAGTGGTGGTCTGTCTCCTTCTCTACATAAACCTCCATATATCTCCAGTCCTTTCATCTTCTTCCTATTTTGGACAGTATAATGGACAGTTTTATGGACAGTATAATGGATAGTATTATGGACAGTATAATGGACAGTATTATGGACAGTATTATGGACAGTGTTATGGACAGTGTTATGGACAGTGTTATGGACAGTATTATGGACAGTGTTATGGACAGTATAATGGACAGTATAATGGACAGTGTTATGGACAGTGTTATGGACAGTGTTATGGACAGTGTTATGGACAGTATAATGGACAGTGTTATGGACAGTATAATGGATAGTATTATGGACAGTATAATGGACAGTATAATGGACAGTATTATGGACAGTATTATGGACAGTGTTATGGACAGTGTTATGGACAGTATTATGGACAGTATAATGGACAGTATTATGGACAGTGTTATGGATAGTATTACAGAATTGTCCACACGTCTGTGCTTCTTCTGCTCCTGTCTTTGAACGTCTTCTACCATTAAACCACTTCACACACACTCTGCTACAGACGTTCTAACAGCAACACGTCCCCTCCTTGTCTTAATGCTATCTTAGCTAGCTCTGCCACTGAGGCAGGTCTTCAAATGCCCATTGAAGCCTCTTGCTTTAACACAACAACAAGGAGCCTTGATCGGACAATTGCCTCTTTTTCCTGTGGTGAAGCAACCATGCAATTTGATGCTATAAATCACATTGAATTCTTTAAAAAAAAAAATCCAACTGAGTGAAGAAATCTTGTTTGAAGAGGTAGCTGATTGAATGTACTTTTAAAGTGGGGTAACTTCAGGCATAAATTGTAAATATTGCAGCATCTGTATGAGTTATTAATAGTTAAATGGTAACTTATCCTTGAGATGTAAATTCTACCGTGCGCACGTCTTCACAAAATAATCCTCCTTTGCTTTCAGGGTCTTTTGACAAATGATTAAAGAATGAATCTTCTTCCATATTTTCTATATCATGGAATATAATAGGCTGAACCCACATGGGATTGTGTCACTGATAAAGTTTCAGCCTGTGGGATGATGTGCAGCAGGAGCAAAAACCCAAATTGAAAGGTGCCATTACTCAAACATCATGAACAAAAAAATAACTGCTCTACAATATTTTAAGTATCTGCTTCAAACATTAAATGTGCTAAATCGTACATACTTTAATAAGATTAATCAGAAAACAAATGACAAAAGTGCTGGTTAGCTCATGTTTTTAATAAGGCTGTCAAATGATAAAAAAAAATAACAATAAAATAATAATCAGATTAATCACAGTGTTGCTTTGGATTAATTATGAGTAAAACAATTTGTCGGTTGACTATTTTATTTCATTTTTTAAAAGCTTTTTTTAACTTATATTTCCCACAAAATACAGAAAAATACAACAAGACAGGTGGAAAATGTGGATATGTAAAAATGGTGCGAAAATGTAAAAATGCAGAGGAAACAAATACACAAAATACACACAAAAAAAGCGATGAAAAATCCAAAACAAATGCAAAAACCCTTAAAAAAATCCAGGAAAAAGTGATAAAATATCCAAAACATTTGCAAAAAAATAAATAAATAAAAATGTTATATATATATATTTTTTTATTTTATATATATATATATATATATATAAGCAAGAGAGTGACTGATAAGACACAGACAATATGTATACACTGTATGCAACTGTATGCAAACAATGGCATCCAGCACAGCTAATACAAGCACAACGCAGAGACATTCCCAGCACCACCTGAGCTCAGTACTCAAATCAACAACTGCACCTGCCAAGAAAACACCACCAAAACAGCCAACGCTGACAAACACATTCACACCTCAACTTCCACAGTCAAGCGCCAGATTTGATTTTGAAAAAAGGAGAAATATATCATTTGATTTATTTTATTGTAAATTTTATAACGTTTTATTTTTGTTTCAATTTGTAGAGGAAGAAGTTCATTAAGAAGTTAACGCTTAGAGTTATAAAATCCATGTGCAACTCAGTTACTGTAAATAAAAGTCTGTTGTCCATTCATATAATTTGTAATTTAGTTTTGTCATAATCTCGTCTCGTTTCGATCTCGTGAACCCAATCTCGTGTCTCGTCTTAAAGTGATTCTCGTCACTATCATGATTAGCAGATATTAGCATATATATTAAAAAAGACTGTATTTGTAGTACATTTAAAGTCATATAAATATACTTTATAGTTGATTTTACAAATTGGATTGTCTGATGTGATTTACAAAAAAAAATATGTATGTAAATAGTTTGAATGAATGCTTTTGTTTTAATAGTAGATAGATAGAAAACAGATGTTAAAGCATAGGAAGCAGAATTAACTTATTGGTTTGTAAAAAGGGGGTGAGAGTTCATGAGTTTTACTTCTTCCCACTCATTTTCGAGTGCAAAAACTTTGTTGACCAAGTTTGTTGCTTTGGTGAATTTGTATGCTGGAAATAAAACTGAACTGAACCGGGGGAAAAAAAATAGAAAAGAACTAAACTAATGGTAACTATTTGGCTCCAAAATCAGGTATTTTCGGAGTTGAAGTATGCAGCCGGTGCAGCCTTAATGGGTACACCTGCCCACCCGGGGCTCATCCGTCAGCCCCAGTTCTGTGAGGGTGCCCCAATTTCTGAGTGAGTTCATTCCTTTCAACAGACACTGATCCATAGAGGGCATGGAACTGCTCTTATTCTTGTCTTTCACCTCCAAGACCCTACACTGGAGAAAATCCAAATCTGACCAAGTGTGTTTTTACTCATTTCTAGTCCAAATATTTCACCACACTTTTAAAGTAAGACAGAAGAACCTTTCACTGAAATATAAAGAACTGACTTTTTAGACGATAGATCTGGAAACATCTGGAAATATATATATATATATATATATATATATATATATATATATATATATATATATATATATATATATATATATATATATATATAATTTTTTTTTTTTTTTTATTATTTCTTTTTCAAATGATTGAATTAACGCTTTCATGGATGAATTATACCAATGAAGATTTAGTTTTTTCTTGAGTGCTTTTATTAATTTTTTATTCCTTTCATGAACCTGTTTTTCATGGAGTAACTAGAAAAGCACTCTGTGAATGCAAGACGTCAAGACAGACGTCGCACACACTTCTGTGTTAGATACATTAACATTAACACGCTGTGGTTGTCCCGCCTCCTTTGTGACATTGGCGAGCGCAGTTACAGACATTCCATACATACCGTAGCCGAACAGAGACAGGTGTACAATTACATTCGTCAAAAACAGAAAAGGCGTTGACGGCGTTAGAACCACAGTACCATCTACAGTAGCGGCCTGATATAACTATCCAATCGTATTTCGCCTACTGTTGCGTCTTTGTATAAACAAGGATTTCCTCCTGAAAACGCTCGTCTAAATGCAGACGAAAAACTGAAGATGAGACGCCACTTTTGCGTCTTCTGTTTTCATCGTCACCGTATAAACGTAACCTAAGTTTCATGTAGTTACAGAATGTCACAGTTGAAAACAATGTCTTTCTCATTACGTTTATACAACCAAAGACAATCTGGAGACATCTTTCCTTAGACACCAAAATACTTCTCTCTCTTTCTCACAGTCAAACTGGTGAATAATTTTCTTTGTTATACTGATACTTTAGTTAATGGTAAATATAGTTACACAGTGACCAGAGACATTTCCATCACAATAATCAATTGTGTGACTAATTGAATGATTTATTTGTCTCATTAAAAAGTGAGGAATTTGTTTATTTGACTAAAATAAATTAATTGACATACTGCTATGAAGGAGTGCGGGAAAAAATTGTTTGGAAGTGTATTTTTTTGGTTACAAATAACTTTAATCTCATTAAATGTACAGCTGTGTATAGCTCTTTGAGGTTGTTGTTTTTTAGGTGGACAACCAAAATAAAATTCATTCATTCATTTATTCAAAATTACACTTTGAGAGTTGAAATCGTGTTTAACCCTGAAATTTCAAAACTCCATTTTTTTGCTCTGTGTTAGGATGAATAAAATGACTTTAACACCCCCACCCCCGCGACTATGTCTTATTTTAAGTGTGATGCAATATTTGAACTAGAAATTAATAAAAATACACTTGGTAAGATTTTGAGTTTTTTCTGGCGTACCAGGAACTACAGTGTCAAATTAAGAACCGCACGTACTCACCAACGTTGTAATTGACATATTACAAGTTAATCCGACAAGTAAATGACTGCACGAGGGACATATTAGTTACACTTCGTACATGTTGCTGTATTTAGCAGCTGTCTCGCTTTCCAGACAGTCTAAAAAAGAAACAAAGTGTGACCAGCTTGCTGTTGATTAACTAGTGATTTTCTCAATATTAACTTCCATTAGCTTTCCTCCTTGGTCGCAGTGTGATTCCCTAACACAGCATATGGCAAATCAGCAAGAGATATTATTCCATGTAGAGTAGTGGAGGTGTTCCTCTACAGTAATACCTCAAAATGGAAAAAAAGTGATGAAGCTAAAGAGCTGCCAAAATTAAAGTCCTCTACAAAAGGTGTCAAAAGTATGTCCATTCTGTATTTACTGTAAGTCAGAGGTCTCAAACATGTGGGCCGAGGGCCAAATCTGGCCCTCCAAAGGGTCCAGTTTGGCCCCTGGGATGAGTTTGTGAAATGCAAAAATGACACTGAAGTCATAAATAATTTTAGTTCAGGTTCCACATACAGACCAATTCAATCTCCAGTGGGTCAGATCAGTAAAATACTCTTATAATAACGTAGAAATGCTCACAACTTCAAGTGTTTCTCTTTGTAAATGTAAAAATCTTCATGTGATTTTATTGTATCTACATTGAAATTATCATTTTACAAGTAACCTGGAGTTTGTTTGACTGTCAGCAACATTATTAAAAAAGTTATGGATGGATTTTGATAAATTTTTAGGATGTGTTGGGAGTTTCAATAAGAACGAATGATTCAATTTCGGTGTGCATCCGGAAGAGATCCTGAGTTTTAATTAATTTCAACGTGATCCAGAATGCAGGATCTCTTCCGGATCACCACCAAAATGTAATCATTTCTAGATCTCCCCATCACCAACCTTCCCTGAAAATTTCATCAATGTCTGTCCATAGGTTTTTGCGTTATCTTGCTAACTATCAGACAAACAAACAAACTCTGGCAAAAACATAACATCCTTGGGCGGACCTCTCTTCATTCGAAGTGGGGAAGTCTGCCTTGGCGGAGGTTTGTGCTCTCAGAGTGCTTTTCTAGTTACTACTGTTAATGTTTGCCACAGTTCCATACCTATATCAACTTCCGGCACACAACCCTAGGTTTGAAGAAAAAGATTCTTGAAAAATTGTTCATGAAAGAAAGACAAAAACTGACACCAGTAATCCATTGAACCTGTCGGACCAAAAAAAAATCACCTTGTTCACAAAGTTACCAAAATATCTAACCCCAGTTAGACACATTTAGAGCTTCCAAAGATGCACATTGAACCCCCCCTCCCCAAAAAAAAGGTGTATCCTCCCAAGAACCATGATCCAGTTTCGACTGCGAAACTGGCCTCGGTGACTGAACCGACAGCACATAGCCTTTTGTCCTACAGGTTCAATGTGCCGATAGGAGTTCAGCAGTTGATACTTGAGATGTTTTCAATCTGCTGTACGGTCAGAGTAGATGGGGATAAGAAGTGAAAGATGTCTGAGTGTCACTTACATGATTGGAACAGAAGTTGCCTCTATTGTTGACGCAGGCCAGGTTTTCAGCGAGAAGCATCTGGACCAAGAGCTAAACAGACTTCTCTCGTGTTATCACATTGATATATATATATATATATATATATATATATATATATATATATATATATATATATGGTCATAGTGTTGTCCTCTCAGTTTTTCTGTTTCCGTGGTTCAAAGATTCACCTAAAGTGCTGTGAACTCCTCTTCTCAGTGGGCAGCTGTGAGGTCCTTCGGCTTTTAAGAGCCTTCTGATTACAGACCAACCTAGGCCTAGGTATTCACCTCAGACTATAATGGTTACCATAGTAACACCCACTCTTGGTGCTGTGCTGGTACATAATAATACACACAGGAGGAGAAAGGCAGAGCACCAAGCAGGTAATGCATCTGAAAACGCCATGTGCAAACACGCCAAACTGCTATGACTGCCATGTTTCACGGTGACTCGAATGGTCGTAGACACTGGTGGTATTTGGGTCTCCAGACGCCTACGATAGCCCGTTGACAGAGCACATATTTTTATTGCACCTCCAAGGTAAGAGAAAATCAGTACAGCTTATTGGATCTTGGATTGCGACCAACGAGAATGGAGTCCTTCCCCCGAGGCCGAGCACAAAATTCATAAGAAATGCAAACAAACATATTGATCACTTTAATTACCTTCATTGTCCTTAAGGGTGAAGTTGGGATTAACTGGGAGCTGGCTCGGCAAAGCGAAAGAAAACCGTTGTCCATTGGCAAAGTCATCCTTATCCACAGCTGTGACAGTCTGGATCACCTGTAGAAAGAAAAGACAGCGTCTGCAGTGTTTAATCTGAGAGCCCACCCTTTAAAACAGTGGTTCCTCTCCTTTTTACCATCACAAGCCCATTTTAACATTGACATTTTTGGTGACCCCTGACATTCAAAATATATATATTTTTTCTACAATTAATTTGTTTTGATCATGTAACACTTGGCTATACAATACTGCAAATGAAGTTAAAAAATATATATTTTGATCAGTTACTAGAAAAAAAATACTTAAAAACACTATTTTTCTCTGGCCTTTAACTCATTGTTTCTTATCTTGTTTGGCATCTACTGTACAACCAGCAAACTGACATGAACCTGTTTCTTTTGTCTTTGTATGTTTTTGTTCCCATGTCTTTTTTAAACTTAATAACCTATTAAGCACTTCGGTTTCCCCTGTGGATCTTTTTAAATGTGCTATACAAAATAAAGTTGATTTATTGAGTGACTGACTCATGTCCTGGGAGCAAAGTGATGTTCATTACAGAAAAACAATCGGTAGTCATTTTTCCATTGGAGATATGTGCAAACATTTCCAAATACTTACTAAATTTCCCAAAAAACTGAAGTAGGTAATGTTTTTTTCCATTAAAACACAAACATGATTTGTTTATTTATTATGATAAAGAAGTAACAACGGACATAACTCACGCTGATTTACCGATATTGTCATTATTACCTCTGCCAAGGAGGTAATGTTTTTGCCAGTTTTTCTGTCTGTTAGTTAGCAAGATAACTCAAAACGTTATGGACAGATCTTTCATGAAGTGTTGGGGGTGTCACAAGGAACAAATGATTAGATTTTGGTGGTGATCTGGGTGGGGTGGTCTACGCTCTGAGTGCTTTTCTAGTTATTATTACAGTATTATTATATCACCCCTCTATCCCGCACTACTGTTCCATGTTTCTTTTCCAACTCATATTCCTCACTTACTTAGGTCTTACTCCCTGATGAAGGCCATTTGTGCCGAAACGCGTTGGGGTTTTTTATGTTTTTATATGATTTTATAGGTTTTGTTAACCAAGCCAGTTTAATAAAGGCTTTTTATCTTTCACTTTTAAGAGAGTGCCTTGGAATTTTTCTTTGTTTTATGCTGTTCTCTCCTATCCAATAGAGCACCTCTAATTTTTATTACTTATTTTGAGTCCAGGTAGCGCTCCTTAAGCAAACTTTTTTCATATTCCTCACTGTTTGTCTTTTAAATGTGCTATACAAATAAAATTGATTTATTTATTTCATACAATTGAGAAGTAAAGGAGTTGAATCAGTACTTTTACTTTCACCAGAGTACTTTTCCACACAAGTAACTGTACTTGTACTTAAGTACTTAAGTGTACTTGAGTACTTTTACCACCTCTGGTGATTTGTTGGTCATAATTGTTGGGAGCGTTGTAGACCTGCTGTGTCCTCTACCTTTGTCTGTCACCTGAAAGAAAATATCTAGTTTTAAGAGTCAGATTTAGAGCATTTGGCTGAGAGGCTGGGTGGAAATGGTACAGTGACAGGGGTGCTCCTAGGGCAGACTCACTGCCGCTTTTGTCAGCTTGTTACCCTTAATTGGTAAAAGACACAGTAAGAGAAGGAAGAGTCAGCTTTGGTACCAACGGGACTCCTTATATTCTGGGAGGAATTGTTGTCTGTCTGTTGTCTGGATATATTTAGATAAGACTCTTAAGTGTGTTGTATTAAGATTTGTATTGTTTTGTTGTGACTAGATGACATGAATGACATACTAATCCTTTTTTAACACACCAATGATACCTTTCCTACATGTATCAATTCAATTTCAATTCAGTTTATTTGCCAAAATATACATAAAAAACAAATTGATAAAAAAAAAATGATGAAAGTAGATTAAATCAGATACAAATACACATTACAAACAGACCAAGATAAAAAAAACAAAAAAAACATTAAATATATACTGGCATTTAATCCAATGTGCTCTCAGTCTATCCATTAGGGCTGCACGATATAAAAAACTGACATTGGTTTTGTTTTTGGTTTTTTTAACCCTGCGATATATATTGCTATATGAAAATTTACCCAGGGGTATAATATATAACGGCGGTGCAGCAGTGACGCAAACGGTCAAACAGATTAGTGGTCGACACAGAACGTACGTTTCGGTGTCATCCTTGTTGTAGCTGAAATAATTAAATAAAATGAATAATTAAAAAAAATAAATAAATACATGAATAAAAATCTAATAAAATAAATGAATAAAAATAAATTAGACAAAAATAAAATAAAAATGAATGAGTGAATAAATGAATTAAGAACTGAAAAGGTAAATAAAAATAAACTCAAAAAAATGAAAAGTAAAAAATAAAAAAAAAATAAAAAAAAAATACATGAAATTAACTAAAGAACTAGATTATTAGTGAAATAAAATAACTAAGTAAATAAATTCTTGTACTAAAACCATCAGGAAGTTTTCTGGTCACTATAATGTGGTATAGAAAGTTTCATAACTTGTGAAATTTGGGGAAATTCAACCCAAAATGGCTTTTAACTATGGTAGCTCAATTAACATACCTAAAAAAGTTCTTTTTTTTTTGCGAAAAATTCAATTCTAAACGACGATATTTTACCCAAAAAGCATATTTTGAGATAAAACAGTGGCCGGATGGTTGAATTCTTTGGCATGATGCGGTATGTCTTAAAGTTCATCGCTACTAATTTTGGTGCTTTAATCACTTCCAAATATATGGATTAAGCTTCACCACTATGAGGATAATAAAGCGAGATAATACACAGTTGTGAACGGGAAGACAGGATTTCATATCTGTAGAGGAGAGAATATTCATTTTCATCCATCTCTTCTCGTCACAACAATTTATTTTTCTGACACCACACTCTGCAGAAGCATAAGATTCACAGATAGTATCCAAAATGTGTACATTTCATTCGCGGTGCAGCCTGTTCCCAACATCACTCACTGATTCCGAAGCTAGATTTCTGACATGTAGCAGAAAAACCATGAAAACATTTTATTTATTCATGGATTTATTTATTATTACTATTGGGTTGATAGTTTCTTGATTTTATTATTATTATTATTGTTTTTCACTTAAGAGTAGGGCTGTCAAATAACAAAAAAAAATATAATAATCAGATTAATCACAGGGTTGCGTTTTGATTAATCATGATTAAATCTTCATTGTTAATCTATATTCATTTCCTCTCATTTTGCATAAACAGAATCAAGAAAGAAAGGAATAAATATGCACTTAACGTGTTTATCTAAGGAAGGCGACACATTAGCCTAATGCTAGCATAATCTCCGACTAACGTATAATTTGCGTTAATGTGGTATTTTATTCTGGAAGTGCTTCAGTGAAAAGAAAACTCTGACAAAATACACAAAAATACACCAAGAAATATACAAAACATATTAAAATTCACACAAAACAAACTAACAACCTCCTAAAAATCTCAAACATATTCAAAAAGTCTTGTAAAATACAGACAAAAATATAAAATATTTGATAAAATATTCCAAACATATGCAAAAAAATAGAAATATAAATAAAAAATATCTATCTATCTATCTATCTATCTATCTATCTATCTATCTATCTATCTATCTATCTATCTATCTATCTATCTATCTATCTATCTATCTATCTATCTATCTATCTATCTATCTATCTATCTATCTATCTATCTATCTATCTATCTATCTATCTATATTATATATGTATATATGCACTTAACATTAATAATGCTGATTAATTAACGCTTTAATTTTGACAGTCTCTACTTAAGAGCCAGAGTCCATAACCATGAGACTTAATCTAAATTTAAGCCAAACTTTAATTTAAACTTTTCTTCCAATAGCTTGGAACTATTAAAATGTACTTAGTTGTGTGTTCGCAGTCTTTACTCCATCATGCTTTTGCCAAACCACCCTTTTAGTCATTTCCATGCTGCTGATTGCTCTATATCTCAAAAACCTTCTTAATTTGAATGAATCAAAGACGACTGAGAGCAAATTGGAATGAGCTTCGATTTAGGCTGTCATGGTTTGCTGCTGAGATACTCATTTTGAAAGAGGGATGATTAAGCAGCTCTCGCCAGTGCCTCTGCAGCAGCCTCTCGTTGCTCTGCTTTCAGTGAGCGTCCCCAAATGCCGAGGGAAACAATTGTTCCCTGAAGAATGTGTATATATCCAGGACAGCGGTAGAGACCGGGCTGGCGTTTAATGCTCAGCTCTCGCCGGCGTCTCGTTGCGGTTTCGATGGAATTACAGGCGTGAAAGCGTAGGTGGAAAGATAGAAGATAGAGGCGCTGGCAGTGGGCTTTTCTAGGTGAATCATAGATGCTCACCTGTCCCGGCCTTGAGCTCTCACACACAATGACCTCCTCGTCTGTAGCTATTTCTGGTGGATTGTCGTTCACATCAAGGACCTGGACTGTAACAGGAGCGCTGCTGAAAAGAGTGGGGTTGCCTGTAGCAGAGGGAGAAAAAAAAAAAAGGAGATGAAAGTCAAATGTAAGCTTTAATAAGACCAGAAACACTGTAATTTTTTAACTGGGTCACACTGTGCTTTTTTTTTTTTTTTTTTTTTTTTTTTACTGCTTGTTTAAGTTTTAAAAGCACCAAGGATTGCAGTGTTATAGAGGGACGTTTTGGACATCCGATCATGTCTCTGCAGCATTTTTACACTTCACGATGCATGTTCCGCTTCTTTAACCCTTCTGTTATGTCCATTTGTCAGGAACTGTCATGGTGTTCCTGATGTCTAATTATCCAAAAGATGTCCCAAGCCAAAAAAAATAATGTTAATATTTCATAATAATAATAATAATGGATTGGATTTAAATAGAGCTTTTTAAGCCACTCAAAATGCTTCACATTAGTGATCCATGATTCATTCGCTCTCACATGTTCCCTCTGGTGGTGGTAAACTACATACATAGACACAGCTGCACCGGGACAGACTGAAAAAAGTGTGGCAGCCATTTTGCTCCAACCACCAAACATTCATACACCAATGTGAGTGACACTGGAGCCAAGGAGGGTGAAGTGCCTTGCCCAAGGACACAACAGACCTACTAGGACAGAGAGGGATTCAAACCACAAACCCTTTAGTTACTGAACGAACCGCTCTACCAACTGAGCCATGGCCGTCTCTAAATAATACTACTAATACTAAGTACTACTATATATAGTATTCTACTATACTAAATAATAGATACTAACTGCATTACTAACTATTCTCTTAATATTTCGAACAGGTAATGGTACAAAAAGGACAATTCACTAATTCATTACAATTCATTAATACGTTACGTGACAATTCATTGCTTTTTTAAATTGTTTATATATATATATATATATATATATATATATATATATATATAGTTTGTTTTATTTTAAATTGTATTTATTTCCCCCCAAAATTTTTGAAAAATGTATAATAATAATAATAATAATAACAATAATAATACATAAAGCTCCTTTATCTACAAGTGATGATTGTCTGTCTGTGTGTGTGTGTGTGTGTGTGTGTGTGTGTGTGTGTGTGTGTGTGTGTTTGTACTCCTATCTCTTTGGGGACATTGACATGTTTACACAGTCACACCATTGGGACCTCTGAAACTATGGGGACCAAAACTCAGGTCCCCACCAGGGTTAAATATAAAGGTCCCCACGAGTAAAATAGAAATGATGTGGCCGTATAAACATACATCATTTGTTTCTTCAGGAAGTCCCCATAATGCACGAGGTAAACAGGTGAAAGCTAAACGTGTATTTTTCAAAGGTTTGAAGATGTTTACTATAAAAAATGTTGCTTTACATTAGTTTGTTTTTTTATTATTATTTATTTAATTATTGAATTATTTTTTAATTTTTAAATTCTTATTGTTATTTATTTATTTTAATCATTATTTTCTTCTTTTTTATTTTATTAAAAAAAGACAATGTGTTCATACTCACTACCCCATGGCTACTTGATTACAAACTTATTCCTCGTGACACATGTAAATGAGTTTGCGTGTGTGTGTGTGTGTATTTATGCAACTTATGGGTAAGGAACCAAATATGTAGAAAATCAAGGGTAAGGAAATTATCATGACAATAAAAAAAAATTATGAAAGCTGTCAAAAAAATAATAACGTCTTATGTCTTCCAGTAAAACACTAACAGTGAAATGTTGAATTTGACAGTATTTCTGAGTTCCCTATAATAATTACAATAACAATAATAATAATCATAATAATAATAACTTTATATCAAACTTTTTCTGAACGTGGGTTGACAAAGTGCTCTGACAGACACAGCAGAAAGCCACAACAACAGAACTAAAACATCAAAAACAACAAAGCACAACATAATAAAAGCAGATAAGTACAGCAAATACCAAAACATGACAAAGTCTGGATGCATCATAGTAGAAAGAGAGGAAATAACTGAACATGATGGTGTCAGATCCATGCAAAAATGAAGGAATGGAACAAAACAACATCATGTATGTATGTTACCCACTGTCTAACTGTTAAATAAACTGTTTAAATAATGAATATAATATAAATATAATGAATATACTTTTCTATTTAACCCTTTAAACTTCCAAGGGTCCACATACAGGCCAGAAGTACTCGCTGAAAAACATTAAACAAACCTGTCCCAAATGCAGAGGTCTAAAGTAACTCAGTAAAAGTACTTCATTACTGTGCTTAAGTATTTTTTTTTAGGTATCTGTACTTTACTTGAGTATTTATTTTTCTGGCAACTTTTTGCTTTTACTTTTAATTCAGCTTCCAGATACAGACCAAGTAGAGCTAAAGTGGGTTCTAGCAGTAAAACATTATCATAACCTATGAACGACGACGACTGTCACTTTTCTCTTTTAATGTGAAATCAATCAATCAATCTGTCTATCTGTCTATCTGTCTTTCTGTCTGTCTGTCACAAACATTTACACTGCCAAAGCAGTTGTGCAGAAATAAACTAAAATAAAAACTAGTGTAATTTACAAGTACAGTATATACATGTGCATGGTTCCATATATATTTTTTACCTGTTTATATTATGCTTCAGTTCCCTGTATATACAGCAGTATATGTACATATATAATGTGTCCCGGTGTGAGGACAGTGGACATGTCCAGTCAACTGTCCAAAGTGGATATTTTAGGCAATATCGGCTGATTATGACCGGCAGTCGATCGATTGGTGCAACACTAATATTTATTTATTTATTTTTTCAATTATTTATTGTCTTTCTTTTATTCAAATTTTTAATTTGTATTGATTATGGATGTCTCACATCTGTCCAGACATTCTGCATCTCCCTGCACCTTTGCTGTTTTTGTTTTATGCATTCATCCACATTCTAACTACATTTTCACTTATTCAGATACTGTTCTGTATTGTATTATACTAGTTTTATACATCATTTTAAATACACAAATTGAAGAAGCCTTTTTGTTTCAATTTTGATCCACATTATTCCACAGATGTACCCCCCTAACAGAGATACATTGGCTTTTTGTCTACCGTCGCCCTGGCAGGGGACGTAGAAATGCTCTTCGTCCGTTTCTTTGTCTGTCCGTCCGTCCGTAAACACTGTACTCTCAATAACTTTTGGCAGCTTTAATGGAGGATCACCAAATTCACACCATACACGCCTTTCATGAAGGCCTTACTCGAGTTCGATGATGACTCGTACTTTTTGACAAATGTTTTTTTGTCATTTGTGCGACAGTGGACACAAGACCTTCAGGGCAACAGTAGGCTATTTTGAATTTTTTTCTACACTTAATTTACTTAAAAAAAAATCACTTCCCCTTAAGTTGTCATCATTTTGCCTGGGCTGGAACATCTCCTGTAAATTATAGGGAAGCATGTGGTCATGAGCTTTACACATTAAAATAAGACAATTAAGATCAACAATATGATGTAGTTTTAGAGCATTTAATTTTATAAATAAGGAATTTGTTGGCGCCAAGTACTGTGCTTTAGTATCAATTCTAATAAACTTCTTTTGAAGTAAGGATATAGAATTAAAATTTGTAATTCAGTTTCATTTTTGGAAAAAAAAATCTGTTTAAAAAGTAGAAAACGTGCAAATCTCTGCAGGCAACATATACTCATTTCCTGTCTTTAACAAAAACAACTTACACTCAAGTGAGATGCATGGTTGGTTGACTTCCATTTATACCTTTTATTACATTTTTTCAGGGCTGCAGCTCCACCACTGCGCACCAGGACCAATTGTGTTTAATCAAACATAAAAATAATTGTCTCCTAATGGCAATTTATTTGAACAGCGGGAAAAAGCCAGGGCAGCAATCATTATTGTGCTTAATGTGTGATACAAAAACCTCATTTATTCATATTACACTGAAACAAAGGCTCCAAATAACAAAATTAAGCTGTTCGGGAAATGACACATTTACATTTTTGTGTAAAGTAACCACTCCTAATGGATCAATCGATCATCATTTACCTGTTTCTATAAAATCTATAGGGCTGTATTATTTCTATTTCTATAAATGTCAAGCTTACAGAGTACAATTTAACCAGCATTGTGAGGAAGGAAACAACAATATCTAAGAGTATTTAAATAAAGCCCAAAGCAAGGTGAGCTAATGGTGAAATTGGCAATTAAAGTCTGGCAAAACAATGATGAAAAGGATCATTTGCATATTGATTAGAATATATTAAAATGCATCAGATTGTTTTTTTTTCCCCCCTCCATAATTAATTACTAAATCAAATTACCCTCAATTGTTTCAGTGTCCTTCTCTACATTGGAAATTAATTAAATCAACGCAGGCCCTGCTAACTTCAAGAATTGCTATCAGGTAACTTGGGTAATTTGTAATCACAATTAGGCAAATCTCTTCCCAGCCGTCAGAGGTGCTGCATGCTAATGTTTCTTTATCTCTTAACCTCTCCTTAGTATTCAAGGATACAGTTACAAAGCAAGGCACAGTCCAAAGGGAGAGTTGTAATTCTTACCTCTTTGAACGAACAAGGACACGCAGTCTTAACCGGCACATAATGTTCTGCAGAATTCACTGCAGCCGTCCTATCATGTTAGCTTCCAATGCTATGTGATGGCTATCCAAATCCACTAAAGTCAGTAAGGATGATTAATTCATGATGTTACCTTTTGCCCTATGGAGGATTCGTTCATAGGATGTAGGATGAAAATAGTGATGTAATAGAGTAGGTGCAGTCCTGGTCAGAGCATACGTATGGAATCGTATGCACAACATATTGTAAATATAAACATTAATTAAAAACCTAAGAGTGCTGCACCTGCTTGACATTGTTTTATTTTTTCCTCTGTCTATAGTGGCTTTGCTGATTCTGCATGCTATTTTTTTTTAGCACTTTTCATCCTGTAAAACATACTGTTCTTGCACCTGGAAGCTACTTAGCAAAAACCTCTCTCTCCTCGATGGGTTTTATGCCAATTTATTGAGGTTATGAGTGCTGGGGATGCACTGAAACAGCCCAGTATTGAACAATGATCTGTACAGTCTGGTTCAGAATGGATGTCAGCATTCTGTGGCTGGTATTAACCCTGTTCTTTATAGGGTTGTTTTATGTGATCTTTGTCTTTTGAGAGAGAGAGAGAGAGAGAGAGAGAGATACTGTAGATAGATAGATACTGTAGATATAGATAGATAGATAGATAGATAGATAGATAGATAGATAGATAGATAGATAGATAGATAGATAGATAGATAGATAGATAGATAGATAGATAGATAGATAGATAGATAGATAGATAGATAGATAGATAGATAGATGTACTTTATTGATCCCAGTTGGGAAATTGTTTATGCTTATGTGTATATGTATACACATATACACATGTATAGACACACACACATATCAAAGTATTATCATAATTGATTTCCTTGAAGGATATCTCTGTTGTTATTTCCAACAACAACTGAGAACTGGGAGTTAATTATCCAAAACAGATTGTGTGAGTTGACTTACAAAAAAAATGTATATAATGGATGCTTTGTGTGAATGGTAGATAGACAGAAAAAAATGTGTGAAAGCATAGGAAGCAGAATTACTGTTATTATTAGTGTGTAAAAAAAAAAAAAAAAGGGTGGAGTTTATATGTTCTACTTCTTCCCACTCCTTTTCGAGCACAAAACTAAAACATTTGTTGACCACGTTGGCTGACGTTTTTGATGATTTTGTGTGCTCGAAAATAAAACTGAACGTGATTTCATCGAACTGAATCCATGCACGTATGCAAAGCCACTGTTGTCTAAATGCCGTGCAGATTCTGTTTGAGTATATAGTGAAGAATCCTGCATCCTTTTGTGGTACATTTCTTCTGTTGATATTGATTTTGACTCCAATTTTACACTATGAATCTGAACCCACAGCGCTCTCTGTCTATACCATCCCCTCAGGGCACCTTGTTATCTTGTAGGTACGAATAAAACCTTTAGGTAGAAGACGTACAACGCCTCCTTTTGTTCTTTTGCCTTTTCTTGCTTAAATCTCCCTGTTGTGGCACAGGACTGACCCATTATTTGAATCCAGTTATTATAATGATCTGTAATGTCTTTTATAAGCTCCAGGCTAAAACATGAGCAGAGTGAATCATTTTAGCTGCCTCTTTTAACCAGATGAATAACAATCTTTCATGTATGCATTGGTGTTCATGAGGGTATCAAACACAGGAGATGGCTGTTTAATTATTTACATTTTAGTAGGTTTGTTGATGTGAGCAGCAAGTGGAATGCACAAGATTCTCTTTATTCGCCCTTATTTGGCTAGAGGAGCCTTCTTTATTCATAGATGCACAAGCAAATATTAAGATAAATAAATAAATAAATACTAGTGTGCAGTACCTCTGACAGATGGTGAGAGATTTGTCTTATTGTGATCACAAAATACTCAGGTTTCCTTGAGGCAATTGTTGAATTCAGCGGGTCTTTTATGTGTGTAGTGCGCGTACAGCGGTTCACAAGAGTATCAAACACATGAGAAGGCTATTTAATAATTCAAGTTTTTGAAGTTTTAACTGATGTGTGGCATATGCAATACACGTGTGTGTTATGAAAAGCTGTTCATTAATTTTTCTGAGTTATAAAAGCCGTAAAAGAAAAGCGAGGAGCGTTAACAGGCAGCGCCGCCGACAGCGTGATGTGGAAATATGTCGACTATGTGCTTTAGCTGCAGAATATGTAGAGTTACAATTGTGTCTACAGTGCTGTCTTTGAGCAAACATTGTTTTTTTTTTGTTTTTTTTTTACTCATTCGTGTCTTTTTTTCAGTCATCATAAGAGGAGTAATAGTGAACAATTGATGCCCCTGGTATTCTGTCCTATAAAGTAAAAAGGCAATAACTGCACAGACACCAAACTGAGTAAAATGCCCTTAAACTTCTCTCTTGTTGTTCAGCCCCAGTAGTTGTAGGTAGAATATTGGACATGAGGCAGTTATTGTTACTGCATATTACCTAGTTTTACAAAAACCACAGTGTGCCTTATATATGGATTAACTCTGGTAGTGTTTAATGACTGCAAATTTTAACTTTATCTTATAATTTTGGCTTTTTATCTAATACATTCCTGGAGTCTGAGTGCCCGCAATTGGACACTTTTCCAAACGTTTTTGTCATTCAAACATAAAACATCATCAAACATTCAAACACATAAATTACATAGCTGAGCCTTTTTAAAGAGTGAAAAGAAATCTTTGGATTTTATAGACTTGTTGACTTCTGCAGCTGCCGAGGCCACACATCACAGTACAGCTAAAGTACCCAGTGCTTGAGTGTCTATTCAGAGGTGAGAGTACATGTACGCCAGGGGCGGATCTATGGGTGGGACAGCTGATTGACAGCCGTGCCCCACCCAATCACAAACTCAGAAACAGAATTCTAGACCGATTTTCGTTGCCTCATCAAACTGAAATGTTGATTAATATCCTTAATGTAGTTATTTATTTGTAAATGTCAATGGAAATAAACTATGTATATTTAATTATTTGTGTTTATTCTAAACAGTTTCCATTCAGGAAATGCTATTACGTTGTTGTTTTATTCCCCCACCCACCCGCCATGGATGTACGCCCTACTCAGCCACAATAGCCAGTCAAAAAACATGGAAAGTGACAGAGGGTGGGGCCATTAGAGTGTTCAAATAACAAAGGCTCTGAGCTCTGTTGGCTTGAGATACAATCAGTATTTTCTCTTTTCCGTAGAAACTACAAAACATTTCTAAATTCTCTATTTACTTTTATGCAGCCAACACTTGTGTTTACAAGGTTCAAAATTCAAAAGTCTCTCTTAGATATATTTATTGTGGGTTTTTTTTGCACTGTTTGAAGAACTCTAAAAACTTTTTTTATACAGTTGTTTACACTGAATTTAGATAAAATGTGTTTTGTATTACATTCACTTTGCTTTCCTATTCTTTTTTGTTAGGCTTTTCAAAATACAAACATTTTCAGAAATACTTGAAAATGTCACAGGGTGTTGCAAACAGCCTCAGAGTCTCTGAAAGGCATTAGACTGCAAAGGGCTAGACTAAATAAACAAACAAACAAACAAACAAACAAAAAATATATATATCCGTAAAGAACACATCTAGAATAAATATATGTCAGAAGAATAAATCTGTGGAAAACCTGTGCAGGTGAGTTTAAACTATGCACCGCTCTCTGTAAGCTTAAAAAAAATAATAAAATAATAATAGATGTATGAACTTTAACTCAATACTTCATATTTATTTCAGCATTCATACTGTTCTCCATGCTGGTTTTGTTAAAGTTGAAGATGTGCTGTAAGATAATGTAGGCCTACTCCTTTTCACTCTGACTGTATGGATTCATCAGTTAGAATTGAAGTTTGAACTATAAATGTTGTCATTTCTCATCAAAATATTTCATCATACTTAAAATAAGACATAATCGGCTAAAGAGTAAATTATAATTGCAATATAAGAACTGTTTAGATAATACAGCTTTTTTAAAGACATTTTACAAACATCATTTTCACTTGTTCCATTGGCAGATTTATTTTAGTTAATTATTCCACCAAGGGACGGTGGAGCTATGTTTGTCTGTCTGTGTGTTTGTCTGCTAGCAAGGTAACTCAAAAAAATTATGGATGGATTTGGCTAAAATGTTCAGTAAATGTTGATACTGGCACAAGGAACAAGTGATGACATTTTGGTGGTGATCAGTGAAATGTGTTAAGAGGGTATCTGTGTGTTTTCCAGCAAGATAACTCAAAAAGTTATGGATGGATTTGGCTGAAATTTTCAGGAAATATTGATATTGGCAGAAGGAGTACATTTTGGTGGCGATTGGTCAGTGTAGGGGGGTCAGGGCAGACCGACATTTGTGGAAGTGAAAGTGAAGCCGAGCACTCATTTGGGTCATTTAGGAGGGGGTGGGGGTGATCTGCCTTGGCGGAGTCTGTACTCTCTAAGTGCTTTGCTGGTTCAAAACTTTAATTTTTTTTCTAAATTCAAGCAAAAAAAACCCCATCTTCCAATAGGGCAACTGAAAATCACCTTGATAAGATTTCTTGAAATAAGATTTTCAAAATCTATTATCTCTTATGTTTTAAGTGTGATGAGATATATTGATGAGAAATGAGAAAAAATACACTCGGTAATATTTAGAATTTTGCAGTGTAAACAAACAAACTGAACCAAAAATAATACATCTTGCCTTCCCTTTGGGCGTTAGAGTAAAAAATTCAAAACATTACCCACGTATGACTGACTTCTAGCATATGTGCTCACTTAGTCACATAGGAACAAACATATCAGGTGTGTTACTGTGCATTCACTTCGAAACCCAAAAAGAGTTAAAGGTGATACCTACCAACCTCTGAAGCCATCACAGTGACGTTGTGCCAAGGCATGTCTTCCCTGTCCAGAGGCCGTGTCGTCCTGATAACCCCAGTGCTCTCATTTATTCTAAAATACCTTTCACCGTCGTCTTTGTTTTCCATGAAGTATCTGTGAAGAAGGAAATAATGTTCACTTTGGTACCTGCACCCAGAGGATTATTCTGTCTTTTTTTTTTTTTTTTTTTTTTGCCAGAAATAATGATACTTCCTTTTCAATAAGCCCAGAGCCTTTGATTTAATTGAATGGTTGGTTCTTCTACAAAGGCCGGACAGAAAAATGGCCCAAATTCAAATACTTGATTTTACTTTATTTGTATGAATTTCTCAACAAGATTTTGTCAAATATCTATGAGTCAGTCAACTATGTAAATTCTCATTGATGTGGTTCAGGTCTGGACTCTGTGGTGTCCAAACCATGTGTGAAAATAATGCCTCCATGAACTGTAAATGCTATACTTGGGTCTAAATTCTTCATTAATTCAACTTCACGGGTCCATTGCAACCCTATTTTTGAGTAATGACATGAAAAAGGTCATTTTGATCACTGGTCCTTGAAATGCACATAACCCCACCCCATTTCTGGGTTGTTGACTATCTATTCGGCCACTTGTGTTCATTAATACAAACGTACAACTTAGGAAATCCGTTCAAAGTTTGGACATATTTTCAGCTTTTTTCTACAACTACTGCTGCTGATAAACAATTATGTAGTACTTAGAGATTTTTGTCAAAGGTTTTGAGTGTATATGTAAAAATGTTGGGATGCAACTAGTTGCAAACATCATAAACTAAAGGCCAATTTATAGGTCTGTGGTTACTGTAAGTGCCTGCATCGCAAAGAACCTGGCTGTGATCCGACATCACCCACTCACTCCCTTCCCTCTACCCCCTACATAGAGAATGAAATGTCATGCGCTACATAGTGAACTCAATTGAAAACATTTCGGACGCTACTTTGGCACTGGCATCTATCACAAAATTAAAAGGCTTTTTAATTTTTTTTTTTACTGTCTGTGTAATAAAATAATTTAAAAAAAAGAATAAACTTTGCTCACAACTGTTTCACTGTTATTAACTGTTAAAGAACTGTCATCCAACAGACAGACTTACTTAACAGTTCCTGTAGCTCTGCCGATATGCCGTCCAATGTCAATCTGTCCGTGTTTCTTTTAATCATAAATCTCTCCGTCCTTTGGCCATTTTTGGAGTCGTGCAATGCATGATGGGATATACTGCTTTAGTTAGTGACCATCAATGTCCACTGCATTTCATTAAAGGTGTCATTCCGCTGAAAACCACTTTTCCATGCTCCTTTTGGAATCTGATGGGTCACCCCGACTTACCAACACGTTCATCACCTCCACTGGCTGCATACTGCATTCACAGAAAACAACAAGAGGAACGAGGGACCCAGAAAAAGACAGTCCATCTGACGCCAGAGGGACTTTAGCGTCACCCACGTGGGGTTAAGCCTATCCTCCATTGCAACGGATCTGAAGTAGCATTAGCATTAGCATCTACAAGAGAAGATGGCGCCACAGTAGCTGCTGCACAAACTGGAAAAAAATGGTGGGTCAAACTGGTTCATGTGCTCTCTGTGGAAATAAAGCCGTGTTTTTTCCCTGCATGTTTTCAGAACAAGTGACTGCACGAAACCCAGCTGGATGCTACTCTGGTAAAGGTAAACACACACAAAGAGTGAGAGGGTAGGGGGGAGTGTTCCTTCATGCATTCTGAGCCAATCAGAAAGGCCTGGTGAGCGTGTCATGGACATGTATGAGGAAGTACCGGTAAACTCTGTTGTTCGACCTTGAGTCATTTATCTACCGTGAAAAAACAGCTGGAAACAAAACAACACACCATGTATTCAATAACAATGGAGAACACAGTAATATTAATGAAATAACCATGGAATGACAGCTTTAAATAGTTCAGTAAAGATTCGGAAACCCCTACAAAATGGCGTGGTCACTATATAGTGCACCACAGGGAATAGGGAGTGATTTCAGACACAGCCTCTGCATCAAATCAACCCCCCCCCCTCCACAGAGTGTCTGAGTTGACTGATGTGTTATGTAACTACATGTGTTTTTGCATTTCTTTTTGTGATAATTATAAAGAGCAGATCATCTGAATCAACATACTAATTCCAGCAGCGTGGAATATGTGCGTCATGTGCAGAATGACAGGAATATTATTAAAGAGGCATTAACTGTTTCCATGTCAGAGGAATTATTGAATTCAGAATTAAGAGTGGGATAAACCAGTGACTTTATTTGGAATTAACTTTAATTGGGAATAGTCATTTCCAACTGGAATTGGGCATTTACACGGTTCATCTTAAAGAGGAATGAACCTTTTTTCTGAATTGAACTGGAATAAAAATAAACGGATAAACAAGCCCATTCTCTATGCTCTGGGATTGGTTTAAAGACATTACAGCTTTATGACTCGCAGCAAATGTTTGTAATCCACAGCAGTGTTTCACCTTTCTGTCTGATCTTCCATTTGAAAAACAAACATCTTCCAGTAATGATGAAGGATACCAACAGCACGATGTTTTGTTTTGTTTTGGGTTTTTTTCCTCTAATACTTCCCTAATTTTCAGTTGAATCCAATAATCCCTGTCGCTTTTAAAGGTGCTGCTTTTTCACAGTGATTTAAAAACACATATTTGTGAGTCAAGAGCAATTAGGGTATATGTTGAATACTTAATAACGACAAAAGCGAGTGTTGTGCTGGCACATTTACACAGGTTTAATGGCATTCTCACAAAGCAGTCTGCGGAATACAAAACTGAAATGGGCTCAGCTCCTGTTCCTGAGTTAAAGCATTGACTGTATTCCCTAATTTATCTTTTAATGACCTATTTACACCTTTAATCCAGTATTTATTCCCTTGCGAACGTAGCCTAAGTCGACAATCTTCTATTGACGTGATGGCTGGAAATGGTATAGGCATATTAATGCCAGGATTTATTACAAATAATGATCTGGGGTTTTTTTTTGCTCACAAGTGTACTGAGAACCCTTATTAGAAATGTCATGATTTATTAAATGCTCTGACTGTTAAGAGCATGAAGGCTGTTCAGCTACAAAAGTGAATGTATAGGTGCACAGGATTTGCTTTATTACAAAGAAAAGTATTGTTTTATAGCTCAAAGGAAAATATCTGCTGAAAATCACGTTAATTAAAGCGACTCCTGACAAACTTTTTGTTCTCTGCCTTAAAATTTGTATTTATTTTTCTCCCCCCACTTGCACAAAAGAGGCTTATAGTTCACAATGTTAGGTTATAATAATAATCACCACCTTGACAGCAAAATTTTTTTTTATTTTTTTTTTCGACAGTAAATATGGGAATTTGGTATCAGACCCTTTGAAGTGAACAAGAGTTGTGTCATGCCTTTTTAGAGCTTTGCAAAATAATTCGTTCAGGACTGACTAAAATGTGCACGCTGCTAAATATTCACCAAGCAAAGAGGTTTTTCTTCATGATTATGATAACGAACAAAGGCAACCAAAGGTAATAAATCAGAAAGACTTTGTTTGGCTTGTCGGTTTCAGACCAGCATCTGAATTGTCACTTCAATAACATATTTATTTCATCACATGCATGGGCAGAGTCCTGATGATCAAAGGGAGCCAAATACTAATCCCTGCTGTATTCTGCATTCTGATGCCAGCACAGTTGTTTAGCTCTTTTTTTCCCCCCTGAGTTCAAGTGGATGTCATCAATACACTTCCCTGCTCCCTTCGTCTTTATAACATCCAAAGCGGTGTTCTCTGAAAGTGGACAAGGCGAAGGTATCCCACAAGGACAGCAAGGCACTTTTTCATATGGAAATTGCCTTCTTGTTTACTCTAAAGCAAAGGTGTCAAACATGCAGCTCGTGCACCAAAGCCAACCTGCCACAAGAGTCTTATCCTGTGGGATGAATTTTTGTGAAATGGGTGCTTCTATGAAAATGGGTTCATTATAGTATCTGGCACTTTGACCCAATAATAAAAGAAAAATATAAACATATGTCCACCCAACAGGTTGTACTTGATAATGACCTCAGATAAATACAGGTGTGTACATATATATATATATATATATATGACCCTCCAGCACAAAACCAGTGGTTCAGTCTCACAGCAGTATTTGTCGCTATATCCTCAAATATGGGTCAAAATTATTGAATTTGAAGTTTGTGCATAAAATCTAAATAAAATGCCTCCTGAACACTTATAACTATGAATTTTTGTGAAATTCCTACCGTAAGTGCTTCAAATAATGCTTTTTAGGAAGAACAACAACTGACATTAACAGTAATTAAGTCTAAAACAAAGAAAAGTCGGCTCAAAATACAGCTTTCCTTCGCACTTGCGTTAGATTTTTCCCCGTCATGTTTGGTACCGTTGGAAAGATCGGGATTCCCTCTAGACAACTCTTAAATAGAAATCTACGTAATTATATATTTGAACCAATGGGAAGCCTCAGAAAAAAGCCATCTTGAGTAAACAAAATCCCTTGTTGCTAGGGCGATGTTGAAAAACGGCCTCTGACTAGTTGAATCAATGACACACAAGCATTTTTAATAAGCTTTCAGATAAATATTAAATCTGAATTTTGGAAATTGAAGTCACTGGTTTTGTGCTGGAGGGCCACACACACACACACACACATACTTTTTAATTAATACATTTTTAATCACATTTTGGGACCACAAATTGGGACATGAAAAGCTACCTAGGTGTTGATGTGGAAAACATATATACCACTATAAATTAAAACCCTACTATATTTGGCAATCCTCACATTTCTCTTCTAATCCAGACCGACCGACCGACCTACCTACCTACCTACCTACCTACCTACCTACCTACCTACCTACCTACCTACCTACCTACCTACCTACCTACCTACCTACGTACCTACCTACCTACCTACCTATCATATTGGGTAAATCACTCATCAACTGTTGCAGTATTTACCCCTTTAAACAAGAGGTCACTGATATTACCCATAAGTCTCAGCTCGGGTTGCTGCTAACAAAATCTCTTGGTAGCGAAGCCTATGGCGAAGCTTTAACCTGTGATCCTATAACATGTAACATCAGCTGGAGAATATATCTTATTCATGTATCTCCAGTTTATGGTCATTGCTGCTCCATCATTTTACAGCCGTGGTACAGAGAGAATTCCCATTAATACAAACAGAACACAGCTGCTTGAGTATAATGTCATAAAATGAGGTACCTGTGCACAGTGATATCTAGGATTAGTCCACCGCCTTAGGCTAATATCAATCTTTTTTTTTTTTTCTTTCTCCACCAGTACACAACTATGTATTTAAAATGCGTACAAATGCCAAAGGCAGGTTACTTTACAGACTTGCAGGTAAAATAACTATCAATCTGATCATTTCAAAGTATGCAAAGTATTGCACACGTTGTGGATATTTTGGAGGCGATGTGATAGGTGTAGAGCGTTGTTTAATCCATGCAAAATACTTACACCAACTACAACCTTCATATGCTAGAGGACGTTGGAAAGACTTTTCAAGACTTCAAGCTGGATACCCATTCATTTTATAAGAAAATAGAAAAGCATTCGGACAGTGCAGACCTCTGCCAGTATTATATATTAATCGTTTAAACTTCCAAGGGGCCTCCAGTAGTCGCTCAAAAATGTTAATCAAACCACCCAAACCTGTCCCAAATGTCACATGACCTAATGTAGTGTGACAATGGCAATTGTCACACATAAGATATATTGTAAGCCACTTTCACATAAAATATTCACACTCATTTGTTCAAAATACAAATGTCAAACAGCTGATCTCAACCCTTACGTCTCATAATTATCCACAAAGAATCCATATTCCAACACATGTCCAACAAAAACATCCAAAACAAACCAAAACAAATTGTCCAAATGTAGTCCAAAACACATCAAAACATCAATAAATATCAACAAATGTTTTATCTATTGCATCATTTAACAGGATCTGCCTTTCATTTGTAATATAACCAAACACCAACTGCATGTTATTAAAATGGTTCAAGAACAACATTCAATTTACTTTATTAAGAAATTGAGGTGAAATTGAGTGGAAGTTTAAAGGGTTAAAGGGATATGTAAAGTAAAGTACTTTATGTGTCATTATACACTGTACAACGACATCTGTCCTCTACATTTAACCCATCCTTGATGCCATTGGGGCACCTGTATGGAGCAGTGGGCAGCCATGGGCGGCGCCCGGGGACACATCTCCTGCTGTAGAGCCAGGCTCATGGTCAGAATCACCTGGCTGGAGGATTTTACCCTAACAAACACGTTTTTGGATGATGGGGTAAACTGGAGGAAACCCATCCAGATACAGGGAGAGAAACATGTGTACCCCATACAGAAAGGCTGGTCAGGGAATCGCTTTTCTTGCTATAGATAGATAGATAGATAGATAGATCTTTATTGTCGTTGCAACAAGTACAACGAAATTAAAAGTGCCAACCAATCAGTGCATTTGATCATTTAAAAAAGAACATAAAACATGAAGCTAAAAACACAAAAAACACACAACAGTACTTCCTGTTTTTGCACAACCCCCCTCTGGCCAACATACTATACTGTATTACACGTACTATAAGACAGTAAAACAAAAAAAAAGAACATGCGATGCAGTAATGAAACACTTATCGTTTCCATGCCTCATCATTCAGAGCAGCTTCTGCTGCAGAATAGAAACTGTTGCTAAATCTGCTTGTTCTTGCCTTAATTGCTCTGTACCTTCTGTCTGATGGCAACAGTTAAAACTCAGAGTGACCGGGGTGCGAGGTGTCCTTGATAATGTTCCCCGTTTTTTTGAGACAACGGGATCTGTATAGTTCTTCTATGTTTCTTGGAGAGAGCGATAGCTGCTCAGCCACGGTGCCACCACCCCCAGGTCAAGTTGAGTTTATCCCCACAGTCCTCAGACTTGAATACGTGTGCGGAAGCATTTTCCTGGTGACTCAGCCATTGTCCGAATATATCTGCACTAAACATGACTTGGTTTTGCGGCGTATCTGCAGTCTGTCGGAGGCACCCGCAGATTTCGGCTAATGCATACACCAGTGGGAGGGGGGTTTCCCATGGGAGGGGGTTACCCAAGACATTCATCGGCTGTCCACACCCAGTGCATTGAGTTCCACCATCATTTGCACTCAATGTGAATGTACTGCACACGGAGGGTAATTGAAAAAAATATCGAGTAAAATATTTGGGTGGCTCAAATACACTGCAGCTGTGCCGCGAAACCAAGTTGCGGTCAGAACAGATACATTGGGACACTGGCTAAGTTGTCAGGAAAACACTTCCACACACTTACATAAGTCTGGGGACTGTGGGGAAACACTCAATTTGACCTGGGGGTGACATATCCCTTTAACTTAGACCCAGTTCTATCTCCCAATAGTAAAGTTGATCTGGATCACCCGAAAAATCTATCCATGTTTTAACCATATATTTCTCGTTGTCATTCTGTAAAAATAACGTAAACAACTTTTTGAGTTATGTTGTTACATAACCTCTGCTAGTGGACGTAATGATGAGATTTGACAAAGGCTGAGAGACTCTGACGGTGACGATTTACAAGACCTTACAGGACTTTCTATCTGAATCCAGATCTAAGCCTGTTTGACCCAAAATTCTGCTTAATGTTATTTTAGGGCTGTCAAAATTAACACACTGATAATACACTTAATCCATCATCATGATTAATCTGACAAAAAAAATGACACTATTAAATGAGAGAGTTGTTTTGTTGAAACTGTTAAAGGTGTGGAATAAACATTTTAATTGTTTGTGTGTGTGTATATATATATATATATATATATATATATATATATATATATATATATATATTCGTATTATTGCAAACATCTTTGCTGTTTTTGAATAAGTTTGGGATTTTTCAGATTTTGTTTTAGTTTTTTTTATCACATTTTGTATAGTTTTTTTCTTTGCATTTTTTGTTTCTTGGTGTATTTTTGTCTATTTTGTCATAAACTGAGACAGAACAGTCAACCAACAAAGTGTTTTGACAGAGTTTTCTTTTCACTGAAGCACTTCCAGTTTAAAAGATTCTGCGAACACTTCAGCTCATGCGTCACCCACCTTTGGACAAACACATTAAGTGCAAATATATTCCCTTCTTCATTGAGTGTATTTGCTCATTGGAAATGAAATGCAACTAATAGAGATTAAAAGTGAATATTTAATCATGATTAATTCGAAATTCATCCAAAGCAACCTTGTGATGAATCCGATTAAAATGTTTAATCATTTGACAGCCTTATTTTATCTATGTGGATATGATTCCAGCTTTGAAGTTAGTCCTGAGCAGCGTTAGAGTATAACAGTGTTACTAACGTAGCCACATTTTGAGTCTGTTATTCAAAATGTGGCTACGTTAGTAACACTGTTAAATACTTTTATTACTCCTTTTGTTAACAATATCAATTGGACCATTAATATTTGCTTTTCTCTTTGTTAATTTCTTTTCTAAGCAAGTTTCTGTGCCTTAATATAAAGGTTGTAAACACTTCAAATGATTGTAACATAAGTTGTTCATGAGAATTCAGTAGATAAATGTATAATAGAAGAATATACAGACATCATTGTATTGGTTTTTTCACTAATAATAATAGAATAAGAATTTACAGACATCATTTCATCACTACCTATTCACCTGTATACTTAAATGCAAAGTTAAAGAATATTAACATTTGGAACTAATTCAAGTAACTTTCAAACATATATAACATTTTCAGTATTTAAAATATATTATAGATTAGAATCTATAGAATAGATTATAATTTATAATTAATTTACAATAATTTATAAATTAATTATAATTAATCATCTATTATAATAATTTATAATAGATTATAAAATTTCAATAAAGTGCTTCACACTGATTAAAAATTAAAGTACAATTTCAAGACAGGGTGACAAAATAAACTTATTATAAATAAGAAATAGATCAGTAAATAAGAAATAAAATTACAGATAAAATTACAAGTGTACATGTATTATAAAATTTCAATAATTAAGAATAAACTGATTGTACATACATTATACCGTAAATTCCGGACTATAAGCCGCTACTTTTTTCCCAAACTTTCAACCTTGCGGCTTTTTCAGTGATGCGGCCAATTTATGTAATTTTCCTAACGGCCGCCAGAGGTGCTCGAGTAGAAAAGGTTAGATTTAGACCGGTGGAATATATGCGTCGAGGAAGACTGAATGAAAAAGGAGGGGCGGAACAAACGTGGGGTGACGGGTTTAAGTGGGACCGGTAAAGTTGACGGACAGGTGAAGAGGGGGTAAAAAGTTGCTTAAAGAAAAACCCGCGGCGGTGTGTGAGAGAAGACAGAGGCTCGACCAGACCCTGTGGATTTTTTTTGCACGTTTGACCTGAACTCTCTGCCAAAGATTAAAGTTATCGCTGACTCTGCGATAGATGAGGTGAGGCGGCGACCAGCCACCTGTTTGTGGATGCGGCGGACAATAGTGGATATATATTTTTCCCTCCCTTACCTTTGGAAATATACACTTTTTTTTCCTTGGATTACTTTCAACGGGACCCGGACTCTGCAGGTCTGCATCAAACCTTAAGTATCATTTTCCGTTCATCCGTTGATTTTTGGACTGTGGACTTTAACCCTTGTGTGGTCCTTCGGGTCAAAGAGATCCGGTGGCTCACAAATGTACCTTTTTATACGTACTGTAGGATGCCATTGCTTACTATTGAAAACAGTAATATATCCTTGGGGGGTGGGGTGATGAGTCTATGGAACTGAACTTTGGAATCTGGGTTTTTAAGACCCGATTGTAGGACACAGCCAGTGTGCCTTTTACGAAGGACCGCACAAGGGTTAATGAAGGACATTTAGTTTCATTCGCGGGACTTGAAGTCGGGTTTGGGTTAATTTTGTGTTTGTGTTACATGTTTTAACGTGGGCACATGCGGCTTATATACAGGTGCGGCTTGTGTATGTACAAAATTGGTTTTCCTCTTAGAATGAGGTGGGTGCGGCTAATAATCAGGTGCGCTCTATAGTCCGGAAATTACGGTACATTGACCAATATGTAGCTGATTTTTTTCTTTTTTTGTTGTTGTTGCAGAGATCCTGCTCCTGTGTGCATGTGCACTGCCAACAGACTTAGAGTAAAGCCTGTCAATTCTGCTTTTATGTCTGCTCTGACAGTCAGGCTATCACCCCCACACCAAATCACAGACTGTTACCCCCCGCGGGTACCCCCCGCTACTCACCACAAATCTCGCTCCGTTCCCCGCCTCGCACGTGCACTCCGACCGTGAGTCCCCCCTTTCGAACCCCACCCTGCACCACACGTATGGTCCAACAAGCACCACTTATCCCACACTCCCAACCCCATGATCCATCATAGATCAAACAATTTTAATGTCACTACTTATAAAATATAGACTCACATCTTTTTCATAAGTCTGCTCTCTCCAGAATAAAAAAACTATCACATCTACAAACTATGATTCCACATGAGTCAAATATTCGTCTGATATTAGAATATTATATATAGTATATATAGTTTTATATCACAATATTATAAAGGTCATATATTAGTCTGATATTAGAATATTATAAAGGTCATATATTAGTCTAATAATAGAATATTATATAGGTCATATATTAGTCTGATATTAGAATATTATACAGGTCATATATTAGTCTGATATTAGAATATTATAAAGGTCATATATTAGTCTGATATTAGAATATTATACAGGTCATATATTTGTCTAATAATAGAATATTATATAGGTCATATATTAGTCTGATATCAGAGTAATGTCGGAGTTTGTGAGTAAAATGTATACATCTGTTATTCCACATGTCCACAATTACCTCACATAAGATCATTATATTTTGTGTAGATAACTGTTCTTATTTCATATATCGGTCAATATTTGAGATATAGGCCAATATCAAATATCGTTGATATCGAATTGCCTTTATTGTCATTGCACAGTAGTTATAATGAAATTATAATGTAATGGGCCACTCTACACCACATAGAAGTAAATAAATAAAATAACAAATTCAGAAACAATAAACAAATAACAGTGGGATAAGGATAAAACACAATTAAAATACCATTTAACGGTTTTGTTTTCTTTAATGTTAAAAGTGCAAAGTGCAGTTGTGTGCAATAATATGCAGTGTATGTGTGTGTGTATAAGTCTGTTATCATATCATATCATATATTGGATGTTGACCTATTTTAGCCGCCAATATTGGTATTGGCGGCCCCCGGCCCCCGGCCCCCGGCCCCGGCCCCGGCCCCGGCCCCGGCCCCGGCCCCGGCCCCGGCCCCGGCCCCGGCCCCGCAACCCGGCCCCGCAACCCGGCCCCGCAACCCGGCCCCGCAACCCGGCCCCGGATGAAGCAGTTGATAATGGATGGAATATCGGTATCAACATCAGCCCCAAAACTCCCATTTTGGTCAACATGTGAGAAAATGTTCTTTCCTTACAAATAGAAAACTAAAATTATGACAGTTAATCTATTAAATATTGCTACACTAATTTTTTTTTTTTTCTCAGTGTGGACAGCATAACAAAGAGGTTTCCTGAAATTCAACTGTCAGTCAATCATATCAGGGTAAAAAGAGCATATTGGCCAACACAACAGGCTGATACCGATACAAGAAATAAAACCTAAATATCATCTGGCTGATATATCGGTCTATCATTACACCACTTTGACAACAGAAGCCAGTTAACCCCCAGTAGATCCCTTTTGTCTGCTGATCCATGTGGCACTCCCTCACCTTACCGATCGACCGAACCACTTGGTGATATATCAGGGATAATGAAGGTCTTCACTTTAACCCAAACAAGTGAGCAGATAGAAAAGTATTGCTGCCGTTGTTGACAGATGTAGAGAACAATCACTCAGTTGATAACATAAGGCAGCGGTGTCCAGATCCGGTCCTCAAGGGCCACTGTCCTGCATGATTTAGATGTTTCCCTCTTCCAAATCACCTGATTTCTATGATCGGCCTATCAGCAAGTTCTGAATAATACTGACCCTCAGCTGGGTTGGTAGAGGGGAAACATCTAAAACATGGATCAGGATTGGACACTCCACCAACTACTGCTTAACACCCACTGTAACACCCACTCGTACTGGAGCACGGGCTGTCGTACATACTCGTGAACACAACCTCTGCAATCTAGTGGGAAAATGTTTACGTATCGAAAATGGAACAGACCTGGGTACATAATGGGCCTAAGTTAAGTCTGTCTTTCATTTATCTCAGACATACGGGTAGGTATTTGTCACCTGACATGTTTCGACGTGTTACTTCCACCTTCGTCAGATGGTCACCTGAGTGTTGCAGTGACGTGCTTTAAAAAAAACAGCTGATGTCTGAGATAAATGAAAGATGAACATAACAGTAAGACATAATGAACATCCTACAGTAATATAATGGGCCTGTATATAATTTTTATTCCTGTTTAATTTAGGGGCGGCTGTGATGTGTCGTCCATTGATCGAGGGGTTGGCGGTTCGTGTCCTGCCTCTGGCTGTCCACATGTCGAAGTGTCCTTGGGCAAGACAGTTGCTCCCAGTAGGGTTAGGCAGCACCAGTGTATCGGCAGTGTATCTACTGGTGTATGAGTGTGTGTGTGTGTGTGTGTGTGTGAATGGGTGAATGTGAGGAATTGTAAAGCGCTTTGGGCACCCACTGGTGTATAAAATGCACTATATAAGTATAGTCCATAATTCAGAATCAAAGTTAATTCCTCTTTAAACTGACCATGTAAACACCTAATTCCAGTTGAAAATTACTATTCCCAATTACACTTAATTCCAAATAAAGTCACTGATTTATTCCACTCTTAATTCTAAATTCAATACTTCCTCTGACATGTAAACAGTTAATTCAACTTCGGCTTAATTCCTGTTATCCTGCACGTGTCCCTGCATTTTGCATTGATGGCGCATATATTCCGTGCTGCCAGCATTTGTATGTCGATTTGGTCGAGCTGCTGCTTTGTAGTTAATACAAAAAGAAATACAAAAATCACATGTACTATCTGGTCTAACATGTTGATAGTTGAAACGTACATAAAACATTTAATAACAAGTGGAATGTTGGTAAATAAGCCCTCCAGACATTTCAAAAATGTTCACATATATTCAGGTCATTTGTATTTTTGTGAATAAATACATTACATTAAAAAAGTTATTAAATTGGTCTATATGTGGAACCTGAACTAAAAGGATTTCTATCTTCAGTGTCATTTTTGCATTTCACAAACTCATCACAGGGGCTAGACTGGACCCTTTGGACGGCCGGATTTGTGCCCCTGGGCCACATATTTGACACCTCTGCTGTAACGTGTTATTCTCTTCTGACATCATGTGATGGCAGTATAATGTCCTTGTAAGTGGACACCAGGCCCATGTAGAACAAAATGTGGTATTGTGGTCTAGACAACAACACCAGGTCCTAGGACGTTAATGTTTGCAAAGTGTATCTCTGTAATGAAAATCAGGCTTTGATTATATTTCATTCACATTTACAGTGTCACAACCTGTCACAACCTTTCCCCCAGATCCACACCAGTCGCACCGTGCAGCTGCAAATCATTGCCAATCTGCAGTATTTTAGCAATGCAGCTTGCAGTTGCTGTTACGGGACCATTCAGTTTTTCACCTCCATAACCTGGACACTCTGCCATTTCCCTTTTCACCATAACCTGGACATTTCTTTCACCACCATGGACTCTGGCTGATCTACCCCCAGGTTTTGTTTGGTTCTAGTTCAGTTTCAGGCTCTGTCTCTGTCTTCATTTTGGTTCAGTTTGTTATTATTACTGGGCATCTGAGTCCTATCTCCACCTCACCCCATTATGACATACGCATGTCCATGTTGATAAAAGCGAAGACAAAATGTAATGGTTACGATGTCAAAATGGGAAAAAGTGAAGAAAAAATTACCTTTTCAGCAAAGTATGTCATTAACCAAATGTAAAATTGGGTCTGTAACCACTGTCATTTGTCTAATTATGTGGGTTTTATTAGTGACTCAGTCTTGCAGAAAACGCCAGTATTTCCTGAGCGCCCAAATGTTAAATATCTGATTTCAATGAAAAGCTAACAAACTGACTTTTACCTGAATTATTTGACTGCATTGACACGATTAGTGGTTAAAAAGCTAATTAAATCTTAGATCAGTACATGCTTTTGTTTGCCAGTCAGACATTTGAAGGTTAACTAGGTAGGAAAATGACCAAACTGTCCTTGTTATATGGGTGGTAAATCTACTCTAATGGAAAGAAAGAAAGGAGAGCAAAATTAAATGGAGTAAACAACTAAGTCTCATGGGTGGATTATGATCCAGCATAATCAGTTACCACAATTCCCTAACAGTGGATTCTCTTACCACATTTCTGCTTAAATTGAACATGTAACAACAGGAATTTAATCTGTTTTTAAGAAAGAGTTCGCTTCCCTCTGTTTGGTGCTTTTTGACAACAGAAAAAAATACTGTTTGCATCAACCAAGGCATGAAAATTACAATAACATAAAACTGCTTTTTAAGCTTATCGGCTGATGGGATTCTGCTTGATGTCGAGAGCAAACTCATTTTAGTTCAGGGTAGGGATGCTAATCAATGACCGTTTGAACGATGGTTGACCGCATCGGTGTTGTCCGGTCATTATTTTCTGTCACCGGTTAAAACAAACAGCCTGCATCAGTCATTCCACTGCACAAAGTCTTTTTCATTGTAGTGTAGGTAAAGAGGAAGCTTTGTGATCTCTCCATAGCATATCTTTAGTCATTTGAGCATTAGCAATACAAGACAGATTTTATTAATAACAAACGCATAGCTCAGTTAATCGATGTGGTACGAACATTTCACACCAGTCTGAATGTTTGATCAAAACACAGAGGGACAGAAAGTTGACACCACGAAAACCAAAAGTGTGGGAACAAGGGAAAAAAAATCAACGATAGGGATGTGAAGTGTTCACTCTGTGATACGATGCTGATCCATCATCATCCCACATTTTTTTCCACGTCCCGACGAGCGAGCGAGATACAGCAGGCCTGTCTCCCTCAGGGGCTGATGATGAGGACCACCATGGTCGGACGGCCTCGTCCCAGCGACAACAGCCCGGGCGAGTCCGATTGAGGCACGGCGTTTCTCCTGAGGAACCCTAACTCCAGCCCCCCACCCCCCTCTCTCACCACCAGTCGTGATATTTAGCAGCATCATTTAATTTGACATCAAATGTTTTCTTTATGTGTGATGATTTAATATGAGCTTTTAACATAGCACTACACCTGCTGTGACTAGTGTTGAAGCGCACCGTGGCGCGTAAATGGCCTTGTGTGCGTGCGCCAACAAAGCGAGTGTTTTATTTTCTCGGTGACCGACTAATGCCCGGTTAATGAGGCTCAGTGGTCCTTCAAGATTTTTTAAGAATTTCACCATCCCGAGTTCAGGGGCCACATTCAGCCCAATATGATCTGAAAAGGGCCAGGCCAGTAAAATAATAAGAGTGAAAAGAGTAACATTACATTATGTTTACATCTATAATGTTTCCCTCATAATGTGAAGAACATCAACAACTTGACATGTCTTAAGAAAAAATTTACAAAAAATAAGTTATGAACATCCAGATCCAAACCTTGGCAGAGTTGCGCTGCTTCATGGAGGTCTTTGAAAAAATCTATTCTGAGAATGTAATGAGTATAAAGTAGAGATATTTATGCAAAAATGTAGAGAGTAAAAGTAAAAAGTTTCCAGAAAAATAAATACTCAAGTACAGACACCTGAAATATCTACTTAAGTATAACAATGCAGTACTTTTATTGAGTTACTTCCCACCTCTGCATTATGATAATGTTTACATCTATAATGTTTCCCTCAAAATGTGAATAACATCAAAAACTTGACATGTCTTACATGAAAAACAAGTGCATTTTGAACCATTTTCTGCCTCAGTCTCTCAGTTTGCCATCTGCACATGTGCAGAACAACTGACATTTCAATTACGAAATACGAAAGTGGGGAGATCTGGAAATGATTACATTTTGGTGGTGATCTGTAAGAGATCCAGGATTGTGGATCACTTTGAAATGTATTCTCTATTTACTAATTTAAAAGTTGTGACACTCCCAACACACCCTGAAAATTTAATCCAAATCCAACCATAGGTTTTTGAGTTATCTTGAGTTAACTCCCCCCCAGGATCACCACCAAAATAATTTCCAGATCTCCCCATTGCCAACCTCCCCTGTACATTTCCTTAACATCCGTCCATAACTTTTTGAGTTATCTTGCTAACTGACAGACAAACAAACTGGCAAAAACATGACCTCCTTGGCTGGGGGAGGTCTGCCTTGGCGGAGGTTGCACTCTCAGTGCTTTTCTAGTTTTATCAAAGTGAATGCAAAGGTTTGTCCATAAGTACCAAACCCCAGTCCAGCTAATAATGTAGAGTACCATAGAAATGTCAACCTCACCCCCAAAAAATAAAGTAACATACATAGCAAAATTAATTTAAAAAAAAAATCAAATAGGCCTAAATTTTACAAAGGTAAATAAATTGAATTGAATTGAAATGTGCCTTCTGCAATCACTACCTAATGGCAATCAAGAATATTGTGACTTTACTACATCCAGTGTATTATGCAAGATTATAATACAACAGACATTTACGCTAAAACCAGTAAAACGGCAAAACAGCAGCCATCTTAAATCTTATTTAATAACTTAATGAAACATATACCATGTGTATGACGTTTGTGAGAGATAACGAAGATCGCTCTTCTCTTTTCCTCAAGGCAGGTTATCCCAAGTTCATCTAGTCAAAGTCCTGCCATGTATTGGTTCCAACCTCTTCACTGAACACAGGTGATTCCACTAATTATCCCATTTATCTGGATGAGGCATCGTGCTGATCAAAATGGGCTGGTTCAGTCAACAGGTTGGAACCAATACATGGTAGCACTTTGACTTGATGAACCTGGGATGACCCACCTCTGTCACAAACTGTCTAAAAGTAAAGTATTGCCTGTGAACATAACACCCACTCAGTTAAGGGTTTCTCACTTCTGTATTTGTAGGATAGTGACAGAATTCCTTGTACACCGCCGCATACAGTTTCAGGCCTGTAACACCCACTCGTACCAGGGCATAGGCCACGGTATGTGTTTGTGAATGCAACATTTTTAGGGAAGGTGTGAGTGTATGTAAGTACTTGGAGGCTGTGGCTCAGTTGGTAGAGAGAGTCGTCCAATGACCAAAGATTCAGTAGTTTGAATCCTGTCTCCGACTGCCCATGTATCGAAGTGTCCTTGGGCAAGACACTGAACCTTAAGTTGCTCCCAGTAGGGACAGGCAGCACCATGTATGGCAGCAGCCGTCTGTGTGTGTATGAACGGGTGAATGTGACGAATTGTAAATTGCTTTGGGCACCATGGGTGCATAAAATGCACAAAATAAGCTCAGCCCATTTAAAGGTGTCATTCCATGGTTATTTCATTAATATTACTGTGTTCTCCATTGTTATTGAATACATTGTGTGTTGGTTCTATTTAAAACATTTCCAGATTGTTTTGTTTCCAGCTGTTTTTTCATGGTAGAAAAATGACGTCAGGTCAAACAACAGAGTTTACCGGTACTTCCTCATACATGTTCGTGACGCAGTGACGAGGCGTCTCTGATTGGCTCAGAATGCGTGAAGGAACACCCACTCTCCCCCTCTCCATATGTGTTTACCTTTACCAGAGTAACATCCAGCTAGGGTTCGTGCTGTCGCTTGTTCTGAAAACGTGCAGGGAAAAAAACTAGGCTTTATTTCCACAGAGAGCACATGGACCAGTTTGATTCACCATTTTTTTCCAGTTTGTGCAGCAGCTACTGTGGCGCTGTCTTCTCTTCTCGATGCTAATGCTAATGCTACTTCAGATTCAGGCAAAATGCTGCAGATCCAGTAAAACATAAAACCCTTTTTTTGTTAAAAAAGAACCAAAGAGCCCCTTTTTTTGAACGGATCTTTGAAAGGAAAGAGCCATAAAGATCCAGATCCCCCAGAAGAGCCAAAAATCCCATCTCTAATTTATAGCACAGATCTGTATACCCCGTTTGAGTACTGGTTTTGTCACGTAAGAATATGCCAGTATCATCTGGAAAGAAAACCCCCCACTAATATTCATATTTGATCATTCAATATACATGTTCCTTTTTTTGAAGCATAACATTGCAGGACCAACACTTGACCAACTGACCCAATCCTGTCCCCATAGGTTTATACTGTGGGAACTAGGCATGATGGGTAATCACTTCATCAAATCTCTGTTCTCACTCTAGAATGGGATCAATCTGGAGTCATCAGACCAGATTTCCCATTGAATCCTAGTGCAAGTTTTATGCTTTCTAGAAACTGATGTTTTGGTTTAAGAAAGAAGAAGCTGTTTACGACCTCAGTTAAAGTTAAATAAAGAAGCTGGTGCAGATTATTCTATAATTACGCTAATGGATAGCACTTATTTATTTGCATTTGTTTAATCAAATGGATCAACCTGTTCTTGGCTTGGCAGTGGATAGAGTTAAAAAATACATTTAAAAAAAACTTTGGTAATTATTTTTTTACAGATTGCATTCACAATATAATTCCCCTTAATATGTTAAGTGCTCACTCTAAATTGCCTATGGGTTGTTTAGTTTAACAATTTGAAAAAATAAAAATTTTTTAGAATTTATGTTTTTACTGAGTTTTATTCATGGAGCTGATCTCTGGAAATAAACAGATGTCAAAAAGCAACTGATTTAGAAAAAAGAAAAAGCCAAAACTAAATCTATTGCAACCAAATTTCAATATAAATTCCTTCTTTTTCATTTGTTTAACTTAATTATTCTGCTAATTGTTTCATACTATTTGTTATTTTGAAAATATTAGTTTTGTTCATTTTGTTTATTTATTTTGTTTATTTTTCTACATTTTCTGTTTTATTTTAGGATCTTTCTTAAATTTTTACGTTGTTCATGTTACTGGTTATTTTTGTTGGTTTATTCTTTTTTTTTTTGTTCATTTTTATTGATCACTTTGTCTGTTGTTGTTCATTTTGTTGCTTATTTTTATTCTTTTTTTTCCCCTGTGGAACTGCTTAAGTCTCAGGAGTTAAAGGGTTAAAAATAAAATATGATAATCCGACTATTCCTTTGACTGTGATCAATAACAAACACATTTTTTCTACACGTTTCAAAATGTTTTGTAGCTCTACGTATAATGTTACTCTTTACCTTTATCAAAAAAACTGCAGCTCCAGAGATGTGAATATTGCACTTGAACATGTCATATTGCTATTGGCATCTTCAAGCATACACAGGTGTTAAAGCCTGACATGTCTTACCTGACAGGACTGTTATTGCTGTCTGGATCTCGAGCTGTTACAGTGCCCACTTCTGTGCCGCTTGGCGAATTCTCATAAACATCCATGATATAATAATCCATAGAAAAGACAGGAGGCTCGTCCACGTCGCCAACTGAGATCTTTAGGGTGGCAGTGTCTTTGAAAGAACCAAGATAGGAAAAGCGAGGATCGACATGTGTATTTGTTCCCTCGATGTTTAGGGTGTAGGTCTTCTTTCTCTCGTAGTCCAAAGACTGTTTGGGGGGAGGGGGGCATAGTTTCAACACCAATAAATTAGCTGAAGGCAGGATGTTCTGAATAAAATGTGGTTTAACAGTATATTTATGCATATCAATATAAAGGTAAATTTAAAAAAAAAATAAAATAAAAAATTTGTTTCATTTTAAAATAGAGCTTAAAAAAATATGTGTTTCAAAAATTCCTGGGTTTGTGTAAACAGAGCCATAATGTGCAGACAGTGTTTTGAAGTAGATCTAGTGAATATTTTTATTTTTTGGACTAAAACCTATTCTCTTGTTTTTTCTAAGAATTTCACATTTTGACCCCATACTTATCTAAGAAACTTCAACCAACTGTCATTTAAGACTTGAGTTTTCTTTATCAGTAACACACATGTGGTGAAATTCATTCATTCATTCATTATCTGAACCCGCTTTATCCTCACTAGGGTCGCGGGGGTCACTGGGGGCCTAATCCAGCTACAATGGGCGAAGGCGGGGTACACCCTGTATGAGACGCCAGTTCATCGCAGGGCTGAACATATATAGACAAACAATCACTCTCACATTCACACCTATGGACAATTTTTAGATTAACCAATTAACCTATCAGTGCATGTCTTTGGATGGTGGGAGGAAACCGGAGTGAAACCCACGCGGACACAGGGAGGACATGCAAACTCCACACAGAAAGGTCTGGTGTGGGATTCGAACCAGGGTCCTTCTTGCTGTGAGGCACGAGTGCTAACCACTGCACCGTGGTGAAATTTATTAGTTTTATTCATTATACTTGTAGACCAGTATAATAAATAATGTGAGTTAATAGGGGGGGGGTTACATTGACAACATTTCCCACATATGTGCAATAGAAAAGCAACTACTGTGTCGTAATGTGTCCAAAAATAGTGATTCACTGGGTAGAGGCAGCCTATTTCTTCCATGTCTTTGCTGATGTAATTTAAGCTGTATCCTAATTACACATTTGTAAGAGAGTTGTAGCAGTCTTACCTTTTTGAGGCTGATGATTCCCTCCCTTGTATCCCTGTCGGTGGATATGGAGAACATGTTGGCCCCCTCCGAGTTAATGATGCTGTACTTGATGTCTGCATTGATGCCGAGGTCCTCGTCATTGGCTTTGATCTTCCCCACCGGTTTTCCTACTTGAGCTGATTCAACGACGTACAGCTCATAATTTTCTGCGAGTGAACAATGGAGGGGGGGGGTGCATTTAGAGAACAGCAAAAAAATTTAAAAAATAAATAAATAAATATATATGTATGTATACACACACACTGTGGAAACTGCTTATAGTGACAAATCTAGCCCACCCAAAGGCTCCAGTCCGGCCCTTTGGATGAATTTGTGAAATGTAAAAATTACACTAATAATGTATAAAAATCATTTTAGTTGAGGTTTCACATTCAGACTAATTCATTCTCATTTTCTATTTTTTTTCTCTTGATAAATGTAATGTATAGTATAGTTTTGCAAAAAATCTGTATAACCAGAGCAAATATGAACAACCTGAAATGTCTTAAGAGAAATAAGTAAATTTTTAATAATATTCTACCTGTTGCTAAATGTTTTGTGTGTTTGTACGCTATAATATCCACATGTAAATGCTAAACTAAAGCTTAATAATGATAAAATGATACATTTCTTTCAGTTTGTTCATGCTATTCACACTGTTTGAAAGGATGGTTTGTCGATATAAACATTTTCACCATGTAAATAGATTTTTTTTTCTTTGCTCTAAAACATAGACAAATGATTATTATTTATACATTTATATCTTTTTATTTTATTGGCCCACTTCTCATCAAATATAGCTGAATGTGGCCCCTGACCTAAAATGAGTTTGATACCCCTGCTATAAGGTTGATTACTAAAACTGAATTTAATGGTATTTCACTTTTTATGCAGAATATTATCTAAATGCCATTGATATCGTTTTTCCAAAAACTAAATGAATTAAATGCATTTAGTGGATTTTATTACAGTACTGTATCCTGCCAGTTTAATGACAGTGTACTTCGTAGTGTACAGACATAACTGAAATGGTAACTTATTCTGTACGTCGGCTCAGCTGTGCCGCCTGTGCATTTTTTTTAACATGTCTGAAACAAACTGTTTAATAGAACAATAACATAGAAGATAACGGCATCAAGAAAGTTAACGCTACCTCAGTTTTGTGTTACGGCTCCCGCATGAAGAAAAATTTTTCCAGCCATGACTCACGAGCTTAGTTGTCAACTGGTTACGCTAGCTAGCTAGCTAGATAGAAGTAGATGTGCAGAAAGGAATCATGGGAGTAAAAAATATAATAGCTACACGTAATTTTTTTATTATTATTTTTGTACGTTTACATTCATAAAATGGCCAAAAATGAACATTATAAGCGGATTTATTGCTTTTTATAAACGAATTATTTAAACAATTTGTATAGAAATTATTCTGTCCTAAGCCTATTTTGTTCTACATAGGCAGTTGATTACTATATCCGTGACCACTATAAGCGATTTCCACTGTATAGTATATCCTTTAAACACAGGCTGATCTGCCCCATATCACTGTCTAAATGTTCTTATAAAAGGGCTTAGCTAAGCAGTTCAAATCTGTCACCATTTGTTCCTGAGGGAATGTCATTAAAAATGCTCCGCAGTGCTTCAACTGACATTAAATGCGAAAACCAAGGGTGATAGCACTGCAGTGAAGCATATCAAACTCTGAGGCAGATGATTATTCAGAAAGTGTTGATGGTTTTGAATTAAGTTCTTCACAGCAGCAAGAAAATGAAAAAGTCAGAGCCGAAGGGTGATTGCGGTTGATGAGGCAGTTTCAAAAGACAAAGAGTTGCGACGTTATTATTACTTAAATTCATCAATAAAATGGGAGACATTTTTGAAAGCAAAACATAAGGTTTTGATGAAGAACGCTCGGCTAATTTTTTGTCGTTTTAAGAAAAGTCAGACGGACTGGTGCAATAATGATTCACTTTCACTGAGAGGAATGTCGAATTTCTGTGAAGGAAACTTTAATAATCCATGATCCCGATATACGATTAAACAATTTGTGCATGAAAATGTGTTCATTAAAAGAAATTGCTGTGAATACTAATTTACCAATAGCGTACCACTGGAGGGAAATTACACAGCTGAGACTAATAACACTAACTCGTTTTATTTTTTATTTAAAAAAAACAAAAAAAAAGCTGATTACATTTCTAGCATTAAAACAGAACTCTTCAAATTAAATGCTCTTCAGGTAATGGTGCTGCTGCAGGCAGAGTGGAGGTCTTCTGCTCAAGGCGAAACCGTGCTAAGAATAGCTTTGTGCATTTTCAGTCACATTTTTTTGGCAAATTAATCTAATACAAGCTAAAATATTCAGGAGAAGGTAAGAAATAGTCACTTGGTAAAACTAAATTATACTCATGGTTAAGTCATGAAGGGATAAATGAAGCGACACTGATTTAATTTTGTGGGTTAATGTGTTATCCGTCGTGTACGTACTTTGAGGGAACGTGGGCGGGTTGTCGTTGACATCTGTGAGGGTGATGTTGATGGTGGTGGACCCAGAGAGGCCTCCGACCTGGCCTGCCATGTCTTTGGCTTGAATAACAACCGTGTAGTGTTCTCTGGCTTCCCGGTCCATGTTAGCTAAGGCAGTCCTGATAATTCCTGCATCAACAGAAGGAAAACATACAGTTGAGTTTAACCCAGAGCCCATTTCCAATAGAACCATATGTGAGTATTTATGACATTGGTGGGGACATAATGTGACGACTTCCTAGCGAGAGAGAAAAATAAATAAATATATAAGTAAGAACATGGCGAAAAGAATTAAAATAACGTCTCATTTTGTTTTCGTCAATAAAAATTAAGAGACATTTTAGGAATGTTTTTTGTTTCTTAAGCCACATTTTGTATTTTTTTTTATTGGTCATCTATAACTGCATTATATATTTAATTATATTTTATGTCTAGTTTCGTGTCATTTTTGTCCCATGATAAATGTTTGTTGATGACAATTTTTAGTCACAACAGTATAAGGTGCGCTGTTAATGAGTGGTTTATTTTTTTAGATTCTTCATATATACTGTAAGGCGCACTGGATTACAAATAGCATTAAGTGAAGTCAAAATCATTAGGTAAAAAGTCAAAATCAGATTTGAAAAAAAGTCCAATTTATGAGGTAAAAAGTCTAAATTTTGAGATAAAACCTTAAAATCAATAGATAAAAAGTCAAAATTATTAGAAAAAAGTAAAAAAAATTATGAGAAAAAAAATCTAAATTGATAAATACGAAGTAAAAAATGATGAGGAAAATAAGTCTAAATTATTAGTTTAAAAAGTCTAAATTCCTAGTCACTAAACACAACCAGAATTTATCCATATGTAAGGCACAATGTGTTTTTCGGAGGAAATTCAAGTCTTTTAAGTGTCACATTATAGTCTGGAAAATACAGTAACATTTTGTTTCCTGAATGTCATGTAATTTCCTATTCAAAAATTGGTTTGAACATTTTAGAAACATCCAAATCTTGTTATGGACACGTCCATAGCGTCCATACGCAATTTTACGCCCATGAACAAAGCAGCCAGAAGCTCTTCAAATCAAACCTGCTAAATCTGTCAAAGTCAATTTAGTTCCGTGGCCACATTCAGACCACACTGTAAACCCCAATAAGGTAGCAGAACTCAACAAATTTAAGGGAAATTTAAGGCAAATTTAAGGGAAATTTAAGGCCTCAATTATTTTAAGTTGATGAAAATAAAAGTTTCCAGAACTTAAAATGTAGATTATTAAAGTATACTTAAATTAAAACTTATTAACTTAATATTCTAAGGTTCTGTCAGTCCTACTGGGAGACTAAGTCAGGGTTCAGTGTCTTTGTCCAAGGACACGTGGACATGTGGACAGACAGACGTGAACCTCTGAGCCTTCAGTCATTGGACGACCTGCTCTACCAACTGAACCACAGCCGCTTCTGAATAATATAATAATATTACTCTTTTGTGATTGTGTAATGTTTTTTAACATCATATATATATATATATATATATATATATATATATAGTTATTTTTAAAAAATTTTTTACAAATTTTAATACCTGTATGTTTTTTAACATCTCTTTGAACACATCTTAGAATATTGGCGTGTTTGTAACATCTTTCTAAATGCATTATTCCATCTGTGTAAGCCCCCCCCCACCGACACACACACACAAACACACACACATTTTAACATCTTTGGGTGTTTCACGATTTTCTAAACACATTTAAACATATGTTTATGTTTTTGAATATCTCTTAACACGTCTCAGTATTTTTGTGTTGTGTTCTTAACATCTTTTTAAATGCATTTTTACACCCACTACCACCACACACACACACACACACACACACACACACACACACACACACACATTTTAACATCTCTGGGTGTTTATATGATTTTCTAAACACATTTGAACATCTGTCCATGTTTTTTAATATCTCTTTTAATACAATGTGTGTGTATTTTTAACAGTTTTTAAATACATTTCCATATATTTTAACATGATCAGATGTACTGTAGTTACAGTACCGAACCACATTTACTGTTTTTTGTTTTTTTTTTCCATGTCACACCTCCCCTGAAGTCCTCTGGCACCCCCCAGGTGAGGCACACCTGGGGTTGCCAGAAAAAAATAAATACACTTTTATAATAATAATAATAATAATAATAATGATAATAATAATAATTGTCATAATAATTTTTAAATGGGATCACAGGCCAAAAAAGTTTGGGAACCACTAAGTTACAGTGTTTATTTAGTATATTTTCGTAGCTAATGCTGGCGTTGCCGCATAATGAAATAATTTTTTCTTAATATATTAAGCCTCGGGTCATTTGTTTCCAGTTGGAATAATTTAAATTTAACACAAAAGATAATGAGTCACTAAAACTATGATTATAAAACAGTGAAGGTAAGACAAAATTCATGGTCATCGCTTCATAATACAACTTTTATTTTTTTGTAGAGGTTGACAAATAATACTGGATGTGTTTAGTTTTGAATGGGAGGTAGTTTAGGAAATGTTAACACTGCCAGTCTTTATATTGTCATGGTCAGGGTTGGGAGGGTTATATTCATGTCTTAGATTCTATTTATTTATTAATGTATTTTTTTTTGCCAATTCTGGGTAAAGAGCCAAATATGGTAACTTCATTATTAACCTTGTTTTTTCAACATTGCAATTAACATTTTAAAAAACATTCACAAAAGCAATCATATTGTTATGTAACACATTGTGGTGAAAATTATATATATATATATATATATATATATATATATATATATATATATATATATATATGAAATTTTATTTTTCATTATTTCCTTTTTTTTTTTGCTACATGGGCAAGAAACAAAATATTGTAATGCTATTTACTTTGATTTCCATGACAATAAACATTTTTTATGAAGTCATATGTCTTTCAATAACACAGTAAGGTTGACAGAAAGAGAGAGAGAGAGAGACCGAGAAAGAGAGACAGAGACACAGAGAGACAGAGACAGAGATGAACAATGAGGACAAACTAAAGATAAAGACCTGTGTAATGACAGTAGTGAGATTTATCAGCTGTTGTGACCACAGAAGGAAAACACATGTACAACAACCACCATAAAGAGCATCAGCACTGTGGACAGTTGACTGGACATGTCCACTGTCCTCACACTGGGACACATTCTATATGTACATATACTGCTGTATATACAGGGTACTGAAACATAATATAAACAGGAAAAATATGTATATGGAACCATGCAAATGTATATACTGTATACTTGAAGAGAGAGAGAGAGATGATAGATGATTGATAGATAGGTAGACAGATAGATAGACTTTATTGATCCTTATATTTCTATTAGCGTCCTTTAGCATTACCATGGCAACGCAGAACAAACAGCAGTTGCTGGGTTTTAGGGGCTACGTAGAAGCAAACAAAAAAACTAAGTCTTGTAATAAATCATCTGAATAATACATTAATGTTATGTCTGTTTTTTAAATAAGCCCACAATTCAAAGCGTCATGATGTTCCAAATGTTTTCCTTCTACAAACATGTCTTTTATTTATCAGACCAGTTGTATTTTCCTTTAGAGACAAAGGCATAAAAGTCCTCCCTGCTTTCATCTTTGATTCTCCCGGTCGCTCATTGTCAAGGTTAGCCTTCTCTCACTTTTCATTATATTTAAAATGACTATGCAACCTTGGATGGGGCCAGAATGCAACTTTATAAGACACACACTCAATCATGTTTATTACTACAATAACACAGCAAACACAGCCATGAACTTTCACAATGCTAACTCAGTGATATATGATGTGCACCTCTATCGTAGCATACTGCACGTTAACAGCCAAAAATAAATAAATAAATACACAGAATCTGTCTGTGATGTTTGCGTTTGATTGATTGGACCAAACAGAAGCATGTCTTTGGCGTTTCCTTGACAGCGTGGGTGTGTTTTGTGTGGCGTCTTAACATGTCTGCGTATCAATTTAGCCTTGTGTGTGTGTGTGTGTGTGTGTGTGTGTGTGCGTTTGTATCAGTGCTGGAGGTTTAATTGGCCATTTCAGCTACTCAAACTGCATCACCGCATGGAGCATGATTCAATATGTGCTACTAGTTACATTGGTTTTCATTGTAAATCTCATTTTTCCCCAGAGCCAAGACCCTCTGGCAACCACTAAACCTGTGTACGCATGAACTTGTGAACCCTGTGATAATACACAACAGTGAGGAAATGAGAAAAGCAACGGACACAATGGGAAATGGACATTTGCCTCCTGTTGGGAGCGCAAATCATTGTGACTCACATATTTGCCGATGGTTTGAGACAATGAATTAACCCATGAAGAGCCAGTGATAGTTTTTTTTTCCTTCAAAAATCCTCACATTAACCCTTTAAAGTTCCACTCAATTTTGCCTAAATATTTTTATAAAGTCAATTGAATGGTGTTTTTTTTTTTCTATTTTATTTTTTTCATAATATACATTGACAAGATATATTTAAAAAACTAATCTAGAACTGTAATATTGGGGTGTTTTTCTGTCATAAACGTTCAAAATGTTCAAAATTTTGTAATAAAGCCGCATTTTGTAATAAGTTATTACATTTTCAGAAGATTATTACAAAATGCACTTGCATCTTTTTTATTGTATAGAAAGTGTAATAAGATGGTGCATTATTTAATAACAATTCTAAAGCATAGATTGTTTGTTTGTTTGTTTGTTAATTGTATTTTACTTTAATTTGGTTATGCATTTTAGGCAGAATTTACCAGAAAACTCCCTTAAGGCTTAAGAGGTTAACCCTTTAAACTTCCACTCAATTTCGCCTAAATTTCTTAATAAAGTCAATTGAATGCTGTTCTTTTTTTTCTATTTTCTTTTTAGTTGCATTTTTTCATAACACACATTCACAAGTTATATTTGAAAAACAAATCTAGAATTGTAATATTGTTAAAATAATAACTTAGAGTTAGAGTAATTAAAATAAATTTAAATGAAGTCTAAATAAATAATATTGTAATGTGGTTCCAGTAGTTGTAGCTTTTTTTTTTTTTCTAAATCAGTCACTTTCTGACACCTGTTTATTTCCACATATCAGATCCATGAACAAAACTCAGTAAAATTGCATTTAAAAAACAGTCTTTTTTTTCTGAATATTGAATCTAAACCATCCTTTTAGAATAAGTTAAATTAAGATAAGACTTTATTAATCTCACACAGGAGAAATTCACTGTCACAGGAGCTCACAGAAACACATAGTGGGGTGCAAAAAGTATGAAAAGGTGCAAAAAGGAAGTAAAGCAGTGCAAATAATCATAGAGGTAAATAATACAATTAAACTAGAAATAAAAAATATATACTAGAAATAAGAAATATAGGAATACTGTGTCTTATGTACAAAAAATAATAGAAAATAAACAGATACTATATACAAATGTATGAATACTAGTGCAAGATGGAGTGATCTATACAAGGTGCATCATTAATTAATTAAATAATCCTAAAATACTGATTTAAAAAAGTACATCAAATAACCTCTAACTTAGGGGTGTCAAACATGCGGCCCGGGGGCCAAATGTGGCCCCCCCAAAGGGTCCAGTCTGGCCCTTTGGATGATTTAGTGAAATGTAAAAATGACACTAAATGTATAAATTATTTTAGTTGAGGTTCCACGTTCAGGCTAATTTTATTATTTTTTAATAAAAATAACCTATAAATACTCCCAAGTCAAATCTTGTCTCTTTGTAAATGTTTTCATTTAATTACATGAAAACCAAGTATAATTTTGCAAAAGAAATCTGTATAACTGGAACAAATATGAACAACCTGAAATGTTTTGTATTTTAATAATATTCCACCTATTACTAATTGTTTTGTGTATTTATACGCTATAATATACACATGTAAATGACAAACTAAAGCCTAATAATGTTCAGTTTATTCACATTATTCACACAGTTTGAAAGCATGGTTTGTAGATGTATATATTTTCATCATATAAATTGAATTTTTTTTTTTTGCTCCTAAACATGGACAACAGTTTTTGTTGTTGATTATTATTAATATATTTTTATGTTTTTTATCTTACTAGTGCGGCCCACTTCTGCTCAAATTTAGCTGAACTAAAAAGAGTTTGACACCCCTGCTCTAACTACTTTAAAACCCACTAACATTCAACATTAAATGAATGCACTTTTACCATTTCCTAATTTCACAAATGAGGCGGACATATCTATGTTGTACAATAGCTCATTTCCCTGCTTCTTTCTTCACAACTCTATAGACAGGACTAATCCACTCGCTGCAGGCTGAATAATCATTAAAAGTGGGTCAAGACAAGCAACAGTATTAAGATCCACACAATCTTAGGTTACACGTCGTCTGTCACACTGAGCCTGGATAAAGTCACACAGGCTGTCTACTAACCTGGGCTCATTAGCAGAGAATCAACAAAAAGGATTACTGGAACACCCTCAAAAGCAGGGGTCTCAAACATGAGGCCCGGGGGCCAAAACGCGGCCCGCTAAAGGTTCCCATGCGGCCCCTGGGATGAATTTATTAAGTGCAAAAATACCACAGTCAAGGCTTTGGAACTGATTTTAGTTCAGGTTCCACATACAAACCTCCAAAAAAAAAATAAAAATTACTTCACATGTGACCCACCACCACGAAAACCAGGCATACGTGTCTGGAAATCAAAACATAGTTATCTGTGTAGCTTGGTAGAGTGGAAATTAAGGTTTAAGATGGTGAAAAAATGATGTTTCTATCACAAGTAGAACCAAAGTTATGGTAATTTTAATATCCACATTTGGACATATTTTACAATTTGCATATTTTTAGAAATTGTCCGTCAAAGTTTTGGACTGTTTTGGGGTAGGAAGTCCTTAGCAACGCATAATAATTTGTATCTGATTGACACAAATTTTCCACAGATGTTAAAGGACACTCTGATGGACATGTCACAGAAGTTTTATATATTATAATAATAGGACAGAAGTGTGACGTATTATAATCATTTGGCTTACACCATTGGACAGAACATTCAATATAAGCTTTTACCTCGTACCAAACACTTGGGTGTTTACCCACGGAACAGAGATCGGTTTGTTCGGCGAAAAGAGGTGGAAGTCGACTTTGTCTTTGCTCAGCAATCCCTGAACTTTTGTCGCCGCTTAAATAATTGACTTAATAAACACCTTTATTGATCGGATTTCAATGTAATGACCACAGGAACTGAAAATAGAGGTGTTAAGGTACCGTTTTTTGATAAAATGTAAACACAAATAAAGAATCGCCTTCCAGCCTAAATTTGGCTGTAGCTCTGAACGGCTCAGCGCGACTTATGCCTGGTTTCGTGCTGAGCAGTCACATATTTTCTTGTCATTTTAATGGGAAAATAATTAAAATTATGCCCATAAATAATAACTTCAAATCTCTGTCCTTGTTATAGTGCAAAAAAAATAACATTAAATTAGGAAAATATATACACTTGATAAATATTTATATGTGGAAAAACCTGAATAAATATGAACAACCTGAAATTTATCAAGAAAATTAACAATTTAGTAGCAGATCTGATCCATAATAAATGTGCGTAAATGATAAATTGAGGCGTAGTATTGTTAGAACTCCATGTGACATTTCAGTTTTTTCAGGTTATTCACATCTGTCTTGTTGGAGAGTTTCTCTTAAAAAAGTATAAAAAGGTAATGAGGTTTGTTTGCACTAAAACAAACACAAAAGGTTATTATTATGCTATTATTTTACTGGTCTGGCCCACTGGAAATAATGACTTTGAGACCCCTCCTCTATAGTGTACCTGGGAAATGATAGTTTATTTAAGTATTATTTTACATTTATAGCAGAAGTGAAGTAAACATTGTCTGTGTTTTCCTTGAAATTGGGTTAAAATTGACTGTGACTTTTGTAAAACACATCATATTTTAGAAGTGTAGTGTTGACAGGATGTGGATGTTTCTATAAATGACAAAGAAGGTCATTTTCAACACGTCAGAATATGCTCTAAAAACTATTGATTCTCTGGTTTATATTCATCTAGTGGCCCATATGTCTTGACCAGACAGGCCAGAAATGTGCAGCAATGTTTTGGACCCTTTTTTTTTTGGGGGGGGGGGGTGTTTTTGTTTGTTTGTCAGAAATTTTAAGGTGTCATTTTGCTGAAAATGACTTTATTTCAATATTTATTTTTCTGGCAACTTTTTATTTTTACTCCCTATATTTTTACATAAATATCTGTACTTTATACTCATTACATTCTCAGAATATTCTAGTTTCTTTTTCAAACTATACAGATGTGACAGGATGAAAAATGTGTCACTTTATTGGATGACTTTATATACTATGGTTATATGATTATTATCTCACAATTTTAACATTATATCTCAAAATTTTCTCTTAAAATGATGCATTTTTATCTCATATTTTATCTGATGATTCTTTATCATAATATGAAACTTAACAGATTTTTTCCAGGTTAAATAAGTATTACTGCAAAAAAAAATAATTGTTTCACTTTTTACTTTTGTACTTTATTACAATTGATAAGTTGTACATTTTTACTTTTACTTAACGGTGTCATTCCGCTGAAAACCACTTTTCCACGCTCTGATGGGTCACCCTGACTTAGTTGAGTATTTATTTTTCTGGCAACTTTTTATTTTTTCTCCCTACATTTTTATATAAATAAAAATGTAGGGAGTACTTTATACTCTTTACATTCTCAGAATATTCCTGTTACTTTTTCAAACTAAACAGATGTGACAGGATGAAAAATTGTATTTATACTTTATATGATGACTTTATATACTATAGTTAATATTATTATCTCACAATTTTGACTTTTTATCTTTTAATTTTGACTTTTTATGTCACAATTTGAAAATTTTATCTCAACTTTTTCTCTTAAAATGATGCATTTTTATCTCATATTTTACTTTATGATTATTTATCTCAATTGTGACCCCCCCCCCCCTTTTTGAAACTTTGTAGATTTTTCCTGGTTAAATAAGTATTACTGCGTTTATGACAAAAAAAAAAACAAAACACTTTTTAATTTTCGTAGATACACAAGGTCAAAGACACGGGTAACACAGATAAAGATGCTAATACATTATTCTTTTGATTTGAAAATTTTTTCTCCTTGTATTGATTGAAAAATTCCACTAAAAAATATCTGCTGCTTCTCAACATATTAAAGTTCTGTGATATTTCTACCAACACATTCTTAATTTAACACCATTTTGGCAGAACATTTCGTGTTCTATTGTAATTTAGAGAATAATTTCAATGCCTTTACCCTTTTAGTGGAGGTCTGAGCTGCAGGACTTTTATTTTTCCGGTACATTCTGGCCTTTGGTTGCTAAATGGCGACATACTGTACTGTAGTCTCCTTGAAATGAGACCAAGGTGATAGGATTAAGCTTCTATTCTGCAAACATCAAGACTCAGAACCAATGTTACAACCCTTTAATGCTTGAATTTTAATATAAGTACATAAAAAGTAAATGCTAAATTAAGTGGAGATAATTCAATTGACTATAGAACATGGAATTTTGAGTATGTTGCATATATGTGACAGTAGGCGTTAAGGGGATAATTAAAAATAAATGAATAAATAAATAAAAAATAGACACCGCATAATTAATATTGATGAATCCAGTTTAATTAATTAATTTTGACCTTCCCGCAAAAATAGTTCTGTGTTTACGAGTGAAAATCCCAGTTGATTTCTGCATTCACAGGTAATTCTCGTCCTGTGTGAATAGGGCTTTAAATAACAATGCTACCCTTTTTTTGAATGTCATCAGCTAGTTTATTATTACTGAGTCAATCATCACTAGTTTTGCGACAGACGCCCCGTCACATGTACAGGTGTGATTCACAGTGAATACAAAACCCTCATAGCTGCCAGTTTCCTGTTACAGTTGATTTTCCTCCATCTATTTGCTCTGTATTGTTGATTTAAGATGTAATATTCATGTGGTTTTCCTTGTTTTTTTGTTCAGTTTTTGCTTATTTTCTTTCTTTTTTGTTCAGTTTTTGACCATTTTCTTTCTTTTTTTGTTCAGTTTTTGCAAATTTTCTTCCTTTTTTGTTCAGTTTTTGACCATTTTCTTTCTTTTTTTCTTCAGTTTTTGATCATTTTCTTCCTTTTTTGTTCAGTTTTTGACCATTTTCTTTCTTTTTTTCTTCAGTTTTTGACCATTTTTCACTTCCTTTTTTTTTTTTCCCTTATCGACATTTTTTCCATGACTTGAAAATTGGTCAATCATTTTCCTGTTTTTCCAGGATGCGTGGGGACCCTGTATAATTGGTCAGTTCCTCTGTATCTGACTAAAGAACCTTGTAGAAGTCTCTTCCTACAAAAGATGTTTCACAAGACAAAATAAGTGTGTTCGGCCAAATCTTGTCAGGAATCAGAAGTTTTTCCCTTGTACCTTTCTCTTTATAAAAGCAAGGTCTCAGCATGGATTTGCCACTTTTGTTGGTTTCAAAAGGAATCAAAGTGCTTGCAGCCACTTTTCTGTAATGATGCAGCCTTTATTGGAAGTCTTTTGTTATTAACTGGAGCCTTAGCATTACTTAACCTAGGGTCCTTGAGACACACAGACCTTGGCAAGTGGCCACACTTTCCATTAAAACCCCACTAAGACAGACGATCTGACCTTTAAGTCTCTTATTACCCCTTTACTCATGAAGGCGCATCGCTCCTGAGCAATATTTCACTGCAGGGTGTTTAGGAAGTATGAGCACACAGTAAAAAATATGAGGTTTTTTTTCCTCTTTACGGCCTGGGGAAATCCACAACTGTGAGGATGATGGACTGTCAATCCTTTCTTTTTTTTGACCGTACAAAAACAAAACACTATTAAGACTGTGCATTCACATCTGAACCTGAACATCACAGAGCTCCTTTCATTCCTAAATGAAATTCTTTAACAATACCAAAAAGGCCACGCGGGTATTCTTCGGAAACGCCAAGTACCTGAGAGGAATGTCACGTAGTTTGATACAAGAGGGAGGGGGGGGTCACACCTGTGAACTCGCTTACCTGACCATTTCTGAGCTGCAAAACCTCAGATGGTCTCTGCTAAATCTCGACGGAGCTCGTCAGTTAATTTAGAAAATAATTGAGAAAGAGCTGACTTCCCTGAACCTGGAACCGTTTGACACAGTGAGGTGGTTAGCCTTTTCCTCAACCTCCCCAGTCTATTAGAGTTGATACCATCACACTATCCACCTCTTTGTCTGGCTGGAAACTTCTAAAGGAGGACAATCTCCTGGGTGAACAAAAAGGATTATAGGAGATTACCAAAGCACGCTTCAATCTACAGCTTCAGGATTCTTGGTTTTTGGCCTATTCGCTATGATGTTATCCCTGTTCATTGGCATTTCTACGGGAATTCCAAAGAAAAGAGCATACGAGAAGGACTATAATCACAGTATTTCTAAGAGTAAGACCTCCTCTACACATTCTACAAAGGTATCTGACTGGAGATCACACATCTGTTGGAGAGTAATTGAGTGGAATGCAAAAGACTACACCAGTACTGACAAAGTGACGACTCGTACTCGATTCCAACTTAATCTACGAAGAGGGAAATGTCTTGATCTGTGTCAGCTCCATCAGTAAACTCGAACACTCCTAAATCCCAGATCAGCAGAGAAATTAGCCCATTTAGGATGCAAAGGGGACTTAGGGGTTCAGTGGTGTTTCTTTGCACGAGCGTCTGAGCGAGTGTCGACGTGAGGTAGGGTTGGGGAAGCGTTCCACGATGAGACTCGAGAGGAACAACCTCAACGCCTCTGTGGATAAGTGACAGATGCACGATGAGGATGAGGAAGACAGCAGTTATGGCCCGACTATAAAAAGGATAAATGTAGCGACAGTCTTAAAATGTACTTCTGCTCAGATATAGGAAGTGCTGTCTTGCGTTTTTTTGTGATTTACAAGCCATGAAAGTTCAAGAAAATTAACTGCGTTCGACATTTTTAATGCAGTTACCATCACATTAGCGTACCCCGGGGGTGACAAACATGCGGCCTGTGGTTATAAAATGCCCCTCTCTAATGACCTTGAATCCACTACCTGACTGTCCTGCACTTGGTATTCTTAATTTGTATCCAAAGGACTGTATGCTAAGTAGCAAAGAGAGGAAAATTACTAACCTATCTTTAGTCCAAGCTAGACATTTGATTTCTCTTTGCTGGAAAGATGTCAAGAGACCTTCAGTTTGTTCCGGGCTGAATGAACTATCAGCTTGACTTGTCCTTGAAAAATTAACATATACAATGAAAAATAATGACTCCAAATTCAAAGAGATCTGGAACCCCTTTCTTGGATTCTTGGGGAGATATGTCCTTGAGGAACATGAAGGTGATATGTCCCTAACTAATGATACCTTAACCATGTGATGCTAATTTGGATATGATTATGTAATGTAGTTATTCACTTTTGTATTGTGTTTTGGGGTTTTTTTTAGCTTTTTTTTTTTTTTTTTTTTGGCGGAGGGTGTGGATCATTTTATAGTTTGACTATTATATGTCCTGTTGAATGTATTAAAATGTTTTCTGTCTAAACTGTTAAAACTCAATAAATACACATCCATAAAAAGTAAATACATTTTAGTTTAGTTAAATGTTTTCTTGTTTAGTCATTTTCGAATATATCAAGCACAAAATATTTGATTGTTCAAAAGTCAATAATTGATAAAATAACAAGACAAAGACAATATAGAATGAATAAAAAATAAGAAGGCAAGTAACATATTCGATAGGGAGTCGGAAGAATTAAAAAAACATATTATCTCCCACCTGTATTGTACCAAACAATAATACAAATGCTAAAAAATATACATATAAATCTATCCCGGTTGATTTATCAAAATGATACAAAAATATCTCATATACAAAATATCCTATAATATATATTACTATGTCTTTACACTATACACTCATATACACCTGTACACATATATATAAACACATACTATCATTTTATAAATGATATGCTCTACATCTTTACATCCACCTATACCTTCATATACACTCATATACATATATATACACACATATCTGCACACATACACAACAAAAATAAATACATACCCATACCCATGTCAATATATATCTACACATTTTAAAAGCATGCAGCCTGCAGACCATAAGTGGCCCACCAAAGCATGGAAGCATGCAACCCCCCCACCTACAAGAACATGGCCCAATTCTATTCCACCCCTTGGCAAAAAGGTGATCAGTCGTGTCACAGTTTTAACAGTCTTGCTTTGATATTCATGAAACCTAAAAATAGTGCACATTTCCATCGGGGTTTGTGGAACCATTTTGACGACATTTTCAGTAAATGTTGATACCAGCACGAGGAACAGTTGATTACATTTTGGGGATGATCCAGATCACTGTCTGGATCCAGGAATTCTCTGAAGCATTCTTTATTATTGTGAGATAGGGCCAGTTTAAACATATGCATATATATGTATATATATATATATATAACTCCTCAATATAGATAATATAAATATGAATGCAATGGTTTTTGAGGTCCAGGAATTTATTTTCATTCCTTTGACGTGCCTTGGTGGAGGTCTGCTTTTAAAGGTTAACTATAATAGAGGTAGTGGTGTAGACAAGATTGGCTGTACTGAGATCAAGACACTGTCAAGACCAAAGGTTATCAAGACCAAGACAAGACCATGACCATGACACACTAAGGCCAGACCAAGACCAGGCCTTGTCAAAACCAAGACTCAGATTGAAAACAGACTACGGTTAGAATTGACATAACATGACTACTCATATCAACTGTAAAGCAAACCACATTGATGTAAAGTGACAAGAAAGAAGGTAATATTTTTTTCATTTATTTGTGTATTTGGATCCTAATAGTTCCAAAAGTTTGTGTTTGAATGTTCCAGGTGGAGCAAAGTGAGTGGTTCAAGGTTCAAGGTCGACAGCTGTAGCACAAGTCGAATTAAATTTGGAGGAGTCGACAAGTCGCATGTTATTCTCTCTCTCTCTCTCTCTCTCCTCTCTCTCTCTCTCTCTCTCTCTCTCTCTCTCTCTCTTTCTCTCTCTCTGTGCGTAAACACAGTCAGACCTGCAGATAAGACAGTTGTGGTGGTCTCACAAAACAAAAGACACTGACAGACAACCATCGCATGTCTGTCTGTCACTCTCTTTTACTTCACCTTAGATGAAAAAAAAAAGGCGCGGCCATTTGAAGAGGGATTCGCTAGTTAATCTGCGTGATGTAAGCAGCATCCGCTAGCTAACCTGATGTGAGCAGCAGTGCAGATAACGCGCTCCTTTTTTCCAAACATGATGTGGACAGTGTGGTGTGTGTTTTGGCGGCAGCTGCCTTAAACTTTTTGCACTTAATATAAAAAAGTAAGAACCCATGACAAACATGTGGACAGTCCGGTTTTAAAGCCGTGGGTCCAGACCAAATGTGGACATATGTTCACCTACTGATGTTGTGCAGTTAAATTTAACAGAAAACTGTTTGCTAACATTAGCCTTTGTTTTGTTGGGGTTAAAATGTTGATGTTTGTGTCTTGTCAGTGGACATTGATACATTGCAGTGAACTTTAATACAAGTTGCTCATTGCTGGACAGACGTGTGTCCATATGTGTTTTTTGGGGTTTTTAGCTGCATGTCTGTGTTGTTCCTCAAGTTGACTTGAAAAAAACTGAAGTCGTTAATATATATATATATATATATATATATACATATATATATATATATATATATATATATATATATATATATATATATATATATATATATATATATATATATATATATGTATATGGGTAGATTTGTTTTGCAGAAAGAACTAGAAAATCACTTGGAGAGCTCAGACCTCCACCAGTATTATACATGGAGTTTCTAAAGAATCCTTCAAAAAGTCCAGGATCCAGGTGGTGATCCGGATCACCACCAAAATCTAATCACTTGTTGCTTTTGTCATTCCAGACATTCTGTGACAATTTTGTTGAAATCCATCAATAACTTTTTGAATTATGTTGCTAAAAGTCAAACAGATGGACAGACAAACTACCAAATCCCAATGATTACATAACCTCGACTAGTGGAGGTAATGAATTCATTTGGCAACAAAACAATGGAGGACAAACAGTGAAACCTGTCAAGCGTGTACGTGATCATGTGTCAAAACAAAAGTTCTCAGTGTTCTATCATGTATTAATATAGCAGTATGGATAATTAAAAAGATAAAATAAATAAATCAAATCAAGGTTAATAACGACAAGATGCAATAATTAAGATGGATTTCTACAAACTGTTTTAATTCCTTCTTCATTTGTTACATTTTAAAATTTGTTTCCTCACAATATGGTCATATAGTATAAGATCAAATACTTCCAATGAACATTTCTCAGAATACGACATAATCAGCAAGTTGTAGTAAAAACTGAAAACATGTCCAAACTCTGAGATTACCTAAAATGTTCAGCTGTTGGTTGTATTAACAAAGACAAGTGGCTGAAAGAGACAGAGCAGCATGGTCAACAGCCTGGAAGGAGTGGGGGCATTTACCATGTTAAAATTGTGCAATTAAGTTGATTGTGCGATTAAAAGTCAAAATGGTGAGATAAAAAGTCAAGATTACAAGATAAAAAGTCCAAATTGTCAGATAAAAAGTCAAAATTATCAGATAAAAAGTCAAAATTATCAGATAAAATGTCAAAATTATCTGATAAAATGTAAAAAATTATCAGATAAAAAGTAAAAATTATCTGAGACAAAGTAAAAATTGTGAAATAAAATGTCAAAATTATCAGATAAAAAGTAAAAATTATCAGATAAAATGTCAAAATTATCAGATAAAAAGTCAAAATTATCAGATAAAATGTCAAAATTATCAGATACAAAGTAAAAATTGTGAAATAAAAAGTCAAAATTATCAGATAAAATGTAAAAATTATCAGATAAAAAGTCAAAATTAACTGATACAAAGTAAAAATTGTGAAATAAAATGTCAAAATTATCAGATAAAAAGTCAAAATTATCAGATAAAATGTCAAAATTATCAGATAAAAAGTCAAAATTGTGAAATAACAGTCATATAATATATATTTCCTTTCCCTTTATTTTCCCTCTGAAGCCACTTATTTTTCATACTGTCACATCTGTTTAGTTTGAAAAAGTAATGAGTCTCTTCTGAGAATGTAAAGAGTATAAAGTACAGATATTTATGAACAAATATAGGGAGTAAAAGTAAAAAATTTCCCGAAAAATAAATACTCAAATACTCACAGAAACCAAAAAAACCCCTCCTTACGTACAGTAACACAGTACTTTTACTGAGTTACTTTCCACCTCTGAACCCATCACAAGACTGGTTTTATTTCCTAATACTGCTGAAGCAGGTTTTTGACATTGCCAGACATAAAAATTGCGAGTTAAACCTGTCAAGTGCACATCTAGGCAACATTTGAGCTTCTATCCTGTTCGTTTAACATTCAGCAAGCGCACAGAGGTGTACATCTAATGCTCTGCTGTCCTTGTGCCTCTGCTCTGTTCTTGTTTTTGACGGCAAAAAAAAAATAAAAAATACAGACAAATTGCAAAACTGGAAGCAGATACAGAAGGGGCTGCAGGCTTCTAAAACAGCATACTAGGAGGAGTCATGGATCATTTCTTTTTTAAAATTCAGCAGCTATCGGATGTCTGAATCAATGTCCATGAAATCACCACGGAATTAATTTGAGTTTTTGATAAATATTTAAATGTGCCTTTTTAACTGCAAACACATGCACTGATTCAAGGTAGAAATATTCCAAGATTAAGCCTCTGCCAGTTGTAAACCCACTCATTTCACTGATTGTCTGGTAATCAGCAGGCTTCAACTTATTTCCACTTTGGAATTGGGCTGTTGAATCAGTTCATTTTTTTTTTTTTTTTTTTTTTTTTTTTTCGTCTGTGAATGTGAGAAAAGCTTTAAAAAAAAAAAAACCCAGAATAACATCCTCTCACGCCTTGTTTATTTCAAAACTCAAAGACATTCTGTTGACTGACATATAAGAGTCAGGAAACTAGAAAATATTCACATATAAGAAGCTTTAATCAAAGAATTTTGCCTTTTTTCTTGAGAGAAAAACATTACTTCAGAGATTAAATGTATTAAATGTATATAATAATAATAATAATAATAATAATAATAATAATAATAATAATAATAATAATAATAATAATAACAAATGATATATAGGGCTGATTACTTAATAATTTTAAGATATATAATGAAGTGTTATGTCATGTACATCTACACAGATTCATATATTTCTATTACATTTATAAATTGTACATGGGGGGGGGGGGTTGTCTGAAAAGTGAGCAGATTGTTTTTGAAGTCGAACTGGGCTCAGAGGCAAACATTCCTTTTGGGGAATATCCATTCTCATTAATTCATAGAATAGCACATTTTGACCCAATACCAAAACACCCAAAAGTTTTCTAACTTTTCTTCTGGGATATTTTTGCTTGTACACCGCTGTGGTTGTTCACTTATCAAGGTTTCTGTTTATTTTATAAATCATATTTTTTCCAACAAAAAAAAATACATCTCCACTGTGGTTTATGTTCACACTTTCCATGAACCGGATGATAAAACGACTCTATTATGCACTACTTTATAAGGATTCAGTTATTGCATTAGCTCACTGCTGATTCCTTGTATGTCTTGTTAAATCCAAATATGGTCATTTCTCGCTCCAAATAGCCAACACTGCAAACTACTGCCTTCTGTTTTTCTGTTTACTCATTTTATTTAGAATATGTCAAGCACAAAAACATTTGATCTTTCAAAACCCAATAATTGATAAAATAACAAGACAAAGACAATATAGAATAAATAAAAAAAATAAAAAGGCAAGTAACGTATTCGAAAAAGGGAGTGGGAAGAAGCTGCACAACGGTTGTCAACTGATCAATGAATTGATTAATCATTGCAAATATACAATACTCAATTTATAATGCAAATGGATATATTATATGTGCATACAGTATTTTAGATGCATTTATTTACTTTCAGAGTGCTTTTTTGAGAAACTATGAAACCCAACACTTCAGTATTTTAGATACAAACATTATAAATGGTTCAATAATGTCATTTAAACCATTTAAGATCCAATGGGACTATTTGTGTCATTTCGCAAATAAATCTATCTCTTTATTTAATTTTTCTTATGTGATCTATGAACATTTATTGTAATATTATCCTATTTAGATTGAGTTTGTTCAGTGTACACCCTGTATTGTCCGATATTTAAGTCACTGACCATGAAGTCCGATTAAATACAAAGGTTATTATATCACAAAAAGAGTTTGTTGTAGTCTCTTAATAACCCAGATAAAAACCTAACGTCACATTTGCTTCCCATCAAAAACAGGTGGTCTGCCGTTCAATTTTTTTGTGAGCTATAAGCACCCATGGCCCAGAAGTAGAAGGGTGTCTTTTTTTTTTTTTTTTTTTTAACTTTATTTTATTTCGGCTACTGCATTGAAACAGCCCATTATTGAACAATAATCTGTACCGTTTTAGTCTGGTTCAGAATGGATGTCAGCATTCTGTGGCTGGTATTAACCCTTTTTTAAAAAAAAAATTAAATCACTTATTTAAAGCACATCTTCATAGGGTTGTTTTATTATTTTATTTATTTTTTATTAATTATTTTATTTCGGTCAAAATACAAAACAAGGCACAAACACACTGCTTGACCAAAAAGGTTTTGGGCTGAAGCTGAAGCTTATTTAGCCCACCATTTCCAATACGTCACCGCTATATTTTAAACAACAACAAAAACAAACAAACACACAATGCAAAAGTCATTTTGTAAATATAAATATAAATAAATTAAATATAAATTAAATATAGGGAAGGTGAAACATAGCCTCTCCATGGGTTCATGTGATCAGGAGCCAAAGCCAACGCCTACATTTGACCTCTGACCTTTACTTACAAGCACTTGACAGATACACAATAGATATTTTCAGATTTAACTCACTTCCTATCGACGTAGGTCTGACAGATAAAACACTTGACCAAACATCCTGCCGGGACTTGGTTCATTTATCATTTATTTACACATATTTTATTTATTTTTTATTTGCCCTCCCTTTTCCTGTGTTTTTGTTTGTTTGTTTGTTTGCTTGTTTTTTTTTTCCGTCTATCTGAAGTTTTGTGAAAGCACACAGATCATTACAGTCATCTTATATATATTAAACATTCTTGAGTGAGTATGACCTCGAATGAACTTTCTCATTTTCCATCCAGCTGTGACTCACACGTATGAGTCATATGTGTTTGAGCAGAGCACTGAATTATTCTTAACATTACATAAATTACTTTTTTATAAACCATGAAAAGAGCAGCGCAGTTATTATAAATGCTTCAGGAATGTGAAATAATTACAACACGGTTAAAAAAAAACAAAAAAAAAAACAACACGTTTGTTTGCTTCCCCGTCTAACCCCTCCAGGGTCCCATCATTATCATTATCAGTATCAGTTGTATTTCTGTCTTGTCACGCTCATTTATGTCTTCAGTGGAGTAAATCTAATCCGAAATTCTTATCTGCCACCGCCCCCCCTCTTTTTTTTTTTTTTTTTTTTTTTTTTTTTTTTTGCAGTCTGTACAACACTATCATAGATGCATCAAATTACACTACATCCTGATTGCACTGTGTTGTCAGTGGAGACAGGCATCAATATTCAATATCATTTTTAAAAATAATTAGTGAAGAATTATAAACTAATGGGGTATTTTAATACAAATATTTGGAAGAATCATTACAGTAATTATTAAAGCACCAACATTTGGTAGAGACACATTTTAGGACATCATTTCAGAAGGGGTGGCAAAAAAATCTGGTCATGTGGTTTTATCTCAAAGTATGTTTTTTTTGGGTAAAATCTTTTTTTTTTTTTTGATCAAATTTTTATTGGGTTTTGTAGAAGAGAAACGTATATCACATGTCCACACAACAAATCAGAATAGAGGTTGTGCAATTCTTCTTTTTTTTGTATAAAACTAAAGATAAAAAAATACAGTCCATCTTCATACCACTGTTTTCTTTTTTTTCTTCTTTTATATATTTCTCAATTGTCCTTGTGTCCTTAATTGTCCATCAACTCTCTTTGCTTCCAAGAGTATGTACTTTCAAGTGACAGGGAGAGAGAGAGAGAGAGAGAGAGAAAACAAAAAAACAAACCAAAAAAAACAACAATATGAAGTTCAGTAGAATAGTTGCTAAGCAACATTGAGTGTCACTATTTGTTCCGGATTATTCTACGGCCTTCTACAATGTTGCGACAGCTCCCATTCACTCCCATTCATTTTTTTCGATAACCGCCCTCTGTGCCATTAACGCCCGCTGTCAATGGCAACGACTTTTGTCACTTCAGATTCACGCTACCATATCACTCCGCAGGTAGTTCGGCCACTTTGAAAGAAACTATTTTCTACGTTGTAAAGGCTATTTTATCCAATCTGTTTGACTAGTAGCAGTAATAAACTGGAATAACCTGGTGCTTTAATCATTTCTGTTACTATCAAAAGAATAACCTCCCCAGCTAAACTGAGTTAATGTGCTAATGAGCTAATATGCTAACAGGGTTGTGTTCGTGGTTGACTTTCAAAGGTAGAATGTCCAATGGAATATCATTTACAGGTTTGTTGACTATTAACTCAGTCAGTACATTTACATTCACTCGAGACATTTGAATTATTGCCTTACTCTAATTAAAAAGCCTTAGTTGGGCAGGAGCAGCATTGGTCCCCTTTGTATGTTGGTCTGCTGATTAATTATGAAGAACACTTTTAGGAGTAGAAGAAGAGAGTGTGTTGTTGCGACAGAAACATTATGACGACTACTACTACTTTACATTAGTTGACCCTTTGAGCAATGCCTCTGGAGTGGTTGAAGTGGTCCTGGGAGTTTGCCATTTTACTGAGTCACTAAGCTAGCATGTTAGCATTAGCTCACCTCTGACCCCTTTAAGCTCCTATAGCTCAGAATCAGATTCACAATTACTTTATTGATCCCAAAGTGACATTACCTTTCATTACAAGAGCTCCTACTAAAGGTGAAAGTAAAGGCAATAAAAAAAATGTCAATCAGTAAAAGTAAACCCTAAGCAATAAAATTAAAATATAACAATATATACGAATCACCTGAATACATATAACATATATACAGTATATACACAGTGAAAATGACTTCCAGGTTATTGCACAATATTGCTATTAATATGGATATTGCACAGAAGGAAGCTTTTCTGGAAATATGTTCAATTCTATCTCCAAAAAGAAGAGGTGGAAAGTAACTAAGTAAAAGTACTTCATTACTGTACTTAAGTAGATTTTTTTAGGTATCTGTACTGTACTTGAGTATTTATTTTTCTGGCAACTTTTTTACTTTTACTCTCTACATTTTTGTATAAATATATGTACTTTATGCTCCTTATATTTATATAAATATCTGTACTTTACACCCTTTACATTTATATAAATATCCATATTTTATTCTCTTTACATTTATATACGTATCTGTACTTTATACTTATTATATTTATATAAATATCTGTACTTTATACTTATATTTAGATAAATATCTGTACTTTATACTCTTTATATTATCAATATAGACTTTTACAAACTAAACAAATGTGACAGTACGAAAAATCAGTCACTTCAGAGAGAAAATGTGACTTTATATAGTATAGTTATGACTATTATCTCACAATTTTGACTTTTTTTATTCCTCTGTTCTCAGTCTATCAATAAAATCCATTCGACATTAATTTAAATTACACTAAGTTCATCTTCATTGGTACATTGCAATTAAGATGAAACATCAAATAAAGGTCATCTAAGTCCAAATATACCTCAGAATTATAATAATTGTACATAAGGAATCTTTAATTTATTCATAACTTTGGACTTGCTGTTATTATAATTGGATTGTCCTACTTTATAACAAACAGTACTGACTTTAAATGTCCACTCGTTGGTCCAATACCCAGCGCTAAAACTGAGAGAGCTAATCTTGGTGAAAATAATGAAGGCTAATTATAGTTGTTTTGTGTTGTAGTTATTTTAAACATAAGCACGCAAGATGTATTTAAATATAAATAAAAAATAAATATGATCAGGTTTTAAACAAAATCACTTTTAATACTGTAACTGCAGGTGAGTGACTTGTTAAACTAATATTTTACGTTGCACTTGTTAATTTCCTCCATTAAAAAAACACCACATCCTAATTGGCTATTGAATGACAGTGAAACCAAGTGGGATTTTAGACGCATTAGAGACTAAATTGTAACGTGATTTAGCAATAACACTGAGTGCTCAGAAACCATTTTAATTAAATGGACATTGGTGTGATTTAATAATACAGAACCTTTCCATGTTTAATGGATGTGGCTTGTGTTGAGGAGCTGAAACATTACAACTGCTTTGCTAAGGCTGCATGTTTTATCACACTGGGAAAAAATATATATTTAGTTGTTACTCGTATATTTTTCACATTTTTAGTCAAAATATTTCATCACACTTCAAATAAGACAGAATCACCTGAAGAGTAATATTTCACTGAGATATTAGAATTTATTATTACACAATGAAAAAGAAAGAAATGTTACGAAGATTCATAACATTTGTTTAAAACAAATAACATTTATTTCATTAGCAGATTTAATTATTTAGTATTTTGCTTAATTGAAGACTTTTTGGTTTGGTTTAGTTATTTAGCTAGCTTAATAATTGATATGCTTAACGCTAATTTATATATATATATATATATATATATATATAGAGAGAGAGAGAGAGAGAGAGAGAGAGAGAGAGAGAGAGAGAGAGAGAGAGAGAGAGAGAGAGAGAGAGAGAGAGATACACCTTCCCGAGGGTTCTCTATCTATCTATCTATCTATCTATCTATCTATCTATCTATCTATCTATCTATCTATCTATCTATCTATCTATCTATCTATCTATCTATCTATCTATCTATCTATCTATCTATCTATCTATCTATCTATCTGTCTATCTGTCTGTCTGTCTGTCTGTCTGTCTGTCTGTCTGTCTGTCTGTCTGTCTGTCTGTCTCACTCTCTACCAATCTACCATTGACTTATATAAAAACAGGTTCTTATATATCACTGAAAAGTTCTTCTTTAGTTAATTGTGTTTTGTTTTAAGTATTTTGACTAGAAATGAGAAAAAAAAAAACACACTTGTGAAGATGTATTTTTGTTTCCAAGTGTGGAACTAAATAATCTAACAGACAGTATATTTTTAGTGATCCATTTTCTTGGTGGCTCAGTTTTGTTGTGTCATTTTCTGATATGGTAGCGGTGCTATTACCACAAAAGTTTAAACTTTGCTGCTTGCCCAGTATTTGGGTCAAGTCTAAGACAGTCCTTTGGGGATTCCTTCAATGCCATATGTTCAGGCCAAATGTTATTGTTACCCTCTGTCCTTAAACAAGCTTTCCTTTTACCCCATGGGTCTTGTAAAATCTGTCACTTCTCTCCCAGGTCACCAGACCAATGTCAAATAGGAAGGTGTGTGTGTGTGTGTGTGTGTGCTTGTATTCCTATCTTGATGGGGACATTAATCTGTTTACACAATCACATCATGGGAACCTCTGACACCATTCAGGTCCCCATGAGGGTTAAATGTACATGTAGGTGAAATCTGTGTGAAGTATAGACATGTATGCAAATGATGTCCCATCTTTTTTTCTGGAAGTCACCATTATTATTATTATTATTATTATTATTATTATTATTATTATTATTATTATTATTATTATTATTATTATTATTATTATTATTATTTTATTTATTTATTTATTTATTTATTTATTTATTTTAATTTTTATTATTATTATTATTATTATTATTATTATTATTATTATTATTATTATTATTATTATTATTATTATTATTTCATTTGAAGTACCTGGTTTTCCAAGGTACCCTCCGCCCGGTCTCGCTGCACCAACCACATCGTCAGGGCAGGGACCGGCCCACGTATAACAGATGCCAGGGGTCAGCTGCGATGTTGGCAACCCCCCGACCCATCTTGAAAACACAGGAGTCTAATGCATATCCAGAGGGTCTCCCAGAAACCCCACAGTGGCCGGCACACACTGGCTAAGGTGGGATCCCGGCCCCGTGAGCAACACAATCAGTGGACTATAATGAACCCAATGTCCTAAACTTGAGGGGGTGGGGGGGTGGGGGGGGGGGTCATTCCACCTGCTTGCTGGATAACATATCTCGCGAGACACAATTTTAACGTGACGAGAAATCTCCTCAAATTACATCTCGTGAGATCTCGTCACACAAGATCTCCTCATACCCCTACTTTTTTGTGTGTGTTTTTTATATACATATTTGATTTGCCACTCATGGGCAAGGCACCAATTATGGTAACTTCAATTCCCATGATTTTCTACATGAAAGTAAAAAATTTTGTACTCAAAATGTTTTTTTTTTCATACCCAAAATAAATAAATAAATTAATTAATTAAATGAATGATGTGGATATGTCAGAATAATTCGATATGTGTGAGAGTTAAATCTTTCCAAAAAACAACAAGAACAAAACTATAAATCACATGCAGTGTGCAGCTCCCTCCATGTGCATATTCTGATCACTGGAGCTCCTTGTCCTAATTTAAGGGAAGAGGGTGGTTTGCCAGCGGTGAAAACAACAGCCGACTTGTATAAATTAATACATGTGGGTGGAATAGCGCTGTGCAGAGGGTGCAGCTGGCGAGGCCTTCCATCACGTCTCTACTCCTCTGCTCCTACACCCCATGCTGAATTCCAAAGCAGACAAGATGCAGAGTCAGCTCAAGCAAAACCAACCATCTGATGTGTCCACGAGCACAGTGCATGTTAGGAAAGAAAACCAAAAGGGTTTTTTCATCTGGTTTTATACTCCATATGTGATTAAAAACACACAATCGAACTAGGGCCGTACGATATTAGAAAAAACTGACAGATTTTTTTTTTAACCCTATATATATATATATATATATATATATATATATATATATCCAACAGATTATTGGTGGACACAGAAAAAAATATGTTTCAGTATCATTCTTCTTGTAGCTGAAATAATTAAATAAAATTAATAATTAAAAATAAATAAATACATTAATAAAATTTAATTACAAAAATGTAAATTACATTTCAAAATATTACAAATAAATAGAAAGAAAGAAAACATGAATAAATTATTTTTAAAAATGTAATAAACAAAAAAATCAAATCAAATAATAATGAAGTTATTTCATATAACTGATGTTGCTTTTCTTTCTGGGATTGAGCCATGGTTTTGAGTGATTTTCTCTTGTTAATTTTGGGTGATTTTCTCTTGTTGGTTTTAGGTGATTTTCTCTTGTTGGTTTTAGGTGATTTTCTCTTGTTGGTTTTAGGTGATTTTATCTTGTCAGTTTTAGGTGATTTTCTCTTGTTGGTTTTAGGTGATTTTCTCTTGTTGGTTTTAGGTGATTTTCTCTTGTTGGATTTGAGTGATTTTCTCTTGTTGGTCGCTCATTTTTTAGTCTTGTTACCAGTGACTCACTCCAAACTGGTTCACAATAATTGTGTTGTGCTCAGTGCGTGTCAAGTTCTATTGAAATTAGATTAGAAAACATTGAGCTCATTCATCTCCTACATCGCAGGACCTACGATGCGACTACATGTACGTTGCGACGTCGATGCTCAAACAATAAGCTCTTGTTCAGCTCTAAGTCGAACCACAGTTTTAACACATCACGATGAAACCCAGTTTTCATTCATGGCCTCTGCCTCATCACACTGCTGTTAAATTACTCCATCAATCCCTGCAGCCTTTTCCCTCAAGGTAAAATCAAAATATTCCAAGATTCATTTGTATTGCTCATTCGCCGGAGAATTCATGTTTTACATGGGCGGTAAAGTCTCAAAAGGGGGGGGGGTACTTGTTTTAGACTGAAGCGATTCAATTCATACAAGTGGATTACTATTCATGTTAATAGCAGCACACACAAAAAAAACCCATGCAGAACTTCACAAGCATGTAGATACACGCTTCCCTTTGTGCCAGACGATAAAAATCATATCTATATAGACATGTACCAACTCACAATAACACATTCCTCACATCAGATAAAAGTTATGTCTGCACTTTGGAAGATTTATTAACATTTAATAGATTCTCGGAGAAGCCTCTCAGACAAAAGATGGATTTTAAAAACATCAAGAACTGTCTGTTGCGGCTTTTCCATTCTTTTAAAAGGTAGGAAACAATAGCTTTCTGAAGGCATCTCTGCAAACGTCTCCCCTGACCCCTGAGGAATTAGTTATGGCCCACAAAAGAGTGGATTGCGTGCTCAACAATACGGCAGTCATACGGGTAAGCCCATAACTCTGCAGAGGCTGCTTTAGTTTTTATGATGTCTGACGTGCTGCAATAACAGAACAGGATGCTCGCTGCCCAAAGTGTGTGGTGCCCAGATTTTCACAGCATGATATACACATCACTTTAAGGGATCAACAATGGAGATTAAAATCAAGTTAGTACTTCCATTTACAGTTATTACCCCACTTACAGCACAAGAGCGTGGGTGTTTCTTTGTGGAACACACCTGTTTTGGGGTCAACGGAGAAATATGGCTGTCCTTGTAGAATACTGTAGACTATCCTGGCACTGTTTCCGTAGGTGGGATCGTCTGCATCGGTCGCGGTGACTTGTAACACCGATGTTCCTAAAGATGAGAGAAAAGACATGGTGTAAAAAAAAAAGATTGCAAATATAGGAAGATAGGGAGGGAGGGAGGTAGGGAGGTAGGGAGGTAGGTAGGTAGGGAGGGAGGGAGGGAGGGAGGGAGGTAGGGAGGGAGGGAGGGAGGGAGGGAGGTAGAGAGGGAGGTAGGTAGGGAGGGAGGTAGGTAGGTAGGGAGGTAGGGAGGGAGGTAGGGAGGGAGGGAGGGAGGGAGGGAGGGAGGGAGGGAGGGAGGGAGGGAGGGAGGGAGGGAGGTAGATAGATAGATAGATAGATAGATAGATAGATAGATAGATAGATAGATAGATAGATAGATAGATAGATAGATAGATAGATAGATAGATAGATAGATAGATAGATAGATAGATAGATAGATAGATCGGTCGGTCGGTTGATCGATCGATCGATCGATAGATAGATAGAGCAAGATTTTTCAGCTGTTGTGACCACAGAAGGAGAACACATGTACAACAACCACCATAAAGAGCATCAGCACTTTTGACAGTTGACTGGACATGTCCACTGTCCTCACACCAGGACATATTCTATATGTACATAAACTGCTGTATATACAGGGTACTGAAACATAATATAAAGAGGGGGAAAAAATGTAGATGGAACCATGCACATGTATATACTGTACTTGTAAATTACACTTGTTATTTTATTTTTGCACAACTGCTTTGGCAATATGTAAATGTTTGTTTTCCATGATAATAAAGGGAGAGAGAGCGAGAGAGAGAGAGAGAGAGAGAGAGAGAGAGAGAGAGAGAGAGAGAGAGAGAGAGAGAGAGAGAGAGAGAGAGAGAGAGAGAGAGAGAGAGAGAGAGAGAGAGGCGCACAGGCTGTGTCCTTCAATCGACCCAAAGTTCAGTTCCAAAGACCCATCACCCCACCCCCCAAGGATATTTTACTGTTTTCAGTTGTAACATACAGTGCGTATGAAAAGGCACATTTGCGGACCACTGGGTCACTTTGGTTGGCTCAAGTTTATAAGATAAGTGTGGGTAGCATCCGCTAGCTAACCTGAGTGACATGAGCAGCAGCACAGACGACGCGCATTAAGACATCACACTCTTTTTTTACAAACATGTGTGGTGTGTGTTTTGGCAGCCGTTGCCTTAAACTTTTTGCATTTAATGTAAAAAGTGAAGACACATGACAGACGTGTGGACAGTCCAGACATATGTTCACCTGCTGATGTTGTGCAGTTAAATGTAACAGAAAACTCTTTGCTAACGTTAGCCTTTGTTTTGTTGGGGTTAAAATGCTAATGCTTGTGTCTTGTCAGTGGACATCATGGACAGTTACTCATTGCTGGACAGATGTGTGTCTGTGTTATTCCTCCGCTGACAATATGATGCCATCATCACAACTCATCGACTTGACTTTATTGACGGATAAGTCAACTTGAAAACAGCTGAAGTCGTTAATGCCCTGCTCTACATGTATTAACGACCCACTCTTTAGCAGCTACTGACACAATGCAGGGCAAACAAATGTTGAAAATTTCCAGTTGTTAACCCTGAAGGGACAAAAAACATGACAACAGAAGCATTTGTCTTCAGACTTTCTTGTTTTTTTTATAATTACAAAAAAGTGGAAACAAAGAGAAATGACTTGGAAACATGTAGGGATGGTTCATTATTTAGGCTATTATTTAAAAATTCAGTGTGAAAGCCACTGTGCTTCAATTTAACACTTGAAGTGTTGCTCAAATAGCATTACAGGCTTCATTAACCCATTATAATTGCATGATGAGGGCACCACAATTCTGCTACAAGATCATGTAATGCATTAATTTTTTTTTTTTTTTTTTCACAAATATATCATGATTGCTGAATGACACATTTTATGATATATCCTCAGGCATGTCATTTTTTTCTGGACACATGGTTTTCTGTGCTCCCTTGGAGAATTAAACTTAATTAAACGAGCAAAAACTCCACTGCCTACACACAAGATATGACTTATTTTCTTTTTAAACCTGCAAGAGCACGGTGAAATGCCAGGTATAATGAACTGTGTACTCCATAGTGTATGCATGGACACAGTCTGTCAAACTCAGACTGAAAATTTCACTGGGAATTATGTGGACGCTGGAAGCTGAGCTAGTTTTTTTTTTTTTTTTTTTTTTTTTTTTTTTACAAATTAGTGTCTTAAGAAAACTTTCAACAGTTGAATTTAAACTTTACGGTGACTTGTATACACCTTAAACATGAAATAAATCCTTTTTACATATAACTCAGCTTTAATGAAACTCCATACATTAGTAACTATTGTGTTTATTTTAACCCTGTAAAACCTGAACCATTAAATCACTGACAGAAAATTCCACTTCTTTGAAACTGGAGGCTTTATTGGTCCGTCTGAACAACAATTTACATGTATGTGTTTACATTTTGTTTCACATTTGATACATGGGGTCTCAATGGTCAAATAGTCTTATTTTTGAAACAAACCAAAACATATTATGCCGAGCATATTTGTGAAAGTTATTTTCAAAATTTTCCATTTCTGCTTCTTTCTTCAGTATTAATGACAGTATTATGGTGTCACTGGAAACACCTCTGTTGAACTGAGATTAAATAATTATACTAATAATACTAATACGACGACTACTACTGCTACTACTACTGCTACTACTACTACTACTACTACTACTAATAATAATAATAATAATAACAACAACAACAAATACTTAAGAAATGTTTCTTTCCAAAATCCATCATGGCTCTTAACTCTCAGTCCAATCCCACCCCACAGTATACCTTTAAACACACCATATAATTGACATTTACCTACCTACCCACCCACCCACCTACCTACCAACCTACCTACCAACCTACCTACCTACCCACCCACCTACCTGCCTACCTACCCATCTACCTACCTACCTACCCACCCACCTGCCTGCCTACCTACCTACTTACCCATCTACCTACCCATCTTCCTACCCACCCACCCAGCCACCTACTTACCCACCCACCCACCTACCTCCCTACCCACCCACCCACCTACCTACCTACCTATCTACCTATCTACCTACCCATCTACCTACCCACCCACCTACCTGCCTACCTACCTACCCACCTACCTCCCTACCCACCTACCTATCTACCTACCCATCTACCTACCTACCCACCCACCTACCTGCCTACCTACCTACCCACCCACCTACCTGCCTACCTACCTATCTACCTACCCAGCCACCCACTTACCCACCCACCTACCTCCCTACCCACCTACCTATCTATCTACCTACCTACCTACCCACCCACCTACCTACCTGCCTACCTACCCATCTACCTACCTACCCATCTACCCACCCACCTACCCACCTACCTACCTACCCACCTACCTGCCTACCTACCTACCTATCTACCTACCCACCTACCTACCTACCTCCCTACCTACCCACCTACCTCCCTCCCTCCCTACCTACCTACCTACCCACCCACCTGCCCACCTACCTACCTACCTACCTACCTACCTACCTACCTAACCTACCTACCTACCTACCTACCTATCTAGAAGAAGAATAAATTGCATTTAAAATCAGCAGAATCTCAAAATGCTACATGGAAAGAAATTAAAAATGTAAATAAAATAACAAATAAGATAAATCACTATATAAATAATAAAATACTGAGCTAAAAAATGGGACAAAAAGACTAAGCTAATAAAACAAGGTACCATGGGGGGCATAAAAGCCTGCCTGATTCCTCCCCCTGGCAGATTATCTGTGTAATGAATGTATATAATTGCATACACAAGTTTTTTTTTCTTCACAATTCAGGTATCAAATATAATGTTTGTTCTTATATGGTTAAACTTCTCCATTTTATGATGTGGACTTTTCCATTGTTGTAGGAAATGTGATAACATGATAGGAACCTATATAACGGTGGGCTATAGTACTGACATTATTGATTTTTTTATCCTGAAATGGACAATAACGTTGCTAAATTGCCCTCGTGAAGCAAATTTTGAGTCGAACATTGATGTTTTATTTGGACTCTGATATGGTGGAGTGATTTGGAGACCCACAGATGGTTATAAACACACACCTTGCATCTCCAAATCTAACATCTGTGCACATTATGGATTGAATCAACTTTCTGGGGAGCATCAGGTAACCAAAGAAACACGCTGTTTTTTAAAAATCTGCTTGGCACAAATGAGATAATTTGGGAATACAACCAATTTAAGGAACCACATTAGCCATTTTCACCCTTAGCTAATGTCGGCGATCATAAAAAAAAAAAAAAAATGCACAGATAAAGTACACAAAAACAAATCAAAGTGGTGCTTTTAACTTTTCAAGCCAATTCTGAAAAGGTTAAGAGAATTTAGCCTGTGGCCGAGGATTTACGGCCTCGTTCAGTCATAGAAAGCTCCCGGTTTTACCATCTGTTCAGCCACAATATAAACTCCTATCACAAATGGTTCACATTACATCAGCAATCTACGACAAAACCAAAGCCAAAGTAATGGAATGTAATTTTTCGGTGCCCTTTCTTAGAGCAACTTTACTTTTAAGCACTCTCTAAAGATATATTTCTGGAGTGGCGACAGCTCACACAGATACTGAAATGGAAAAATGTGACCAGAATTGTGAGGTCAGTGAAGATTCGCTTCCATAAACTTTCCTTTTTTTTCCCCTCTTTTACATTCTTCAACTTCCTGCTTCACATATTGACTGATAATTAACTCAATATTCACTCCTGCACTAATGAGCTGTACGCTAAAGTCATTCAACACGTGCTTGAAGTTAAGCATTTGACAACTGTAGATTTGTAACTATTAAGGTTAATAGCGATTCAACTCTTTAAATAATTAACACTTGACTCAATATGCATGTTTTCTGAACCTCTTAACTAGTATGTTAACTCTGCTGATAATTTAGTTTTAAGCTGGATTTAATTGGCAGTAAATTCAACAGTGATATTACAGACAGCTAACAGATCAGATCATCATCTGCATATATTTCATGTATTAATTACAGGGGCGAAAAGTACCTAAGTGAAAGTACTTCATTACTGTGTTAAAGTAGTTTTTTTTTTTAGGTATCTGTACTTTATGTGAGTATTTTTTTCTGGCAACTTTAACTACATTTTTGTGTAAATATTTTTTTAATATATTATGACTTTTTATCTCAGAATTTTGACTTTTTATGTATTTTTATCTCATACTTATAACTCATGATGACTTTTTATCTCAATTGCAATTTTTTTTTTTTTTTAATTTCCTGCCCATATCCACAAAACTGAGTAACCATGTCCTGATCAAAAAGATTGTGAACACCGTAACTCAGTTTTAAAGGCTTTATTTTAGATACTTTGGAAACTTTTCAGATTTTTCTTGGTTAATTATCATTGCATTCATGGGAAAAAAAAATGCAATTTTACTTTTTTACTTTTGTAGTTTATTACAATTGAGATGTTGTTCTTTTTTTGCTTTTACTACTACTTTTACCTGAGTATTTTTCCACATCAGTAGCTGTACTTCTGCTTAAGTACAGAATGTGAGTACACCTCTGATTAATTATAACACAGTGACCAATCTCTTAATCCACAGAGACCCAAATATCCACTGGTGACAAACATCTTTTCATCAAAGTCAAATGTATTGTCAATGTCTTCACATGCACTACACAGATGTGTTTTGTAAATGTGACCCATGCATAGATTTTTTCATCCTGCAGTGCATGGCTGAATGACAAATACATTGATTCTGATTCATACAAGGAAGGAATTGAAATGTAGTTTCTCACTATCTCACACGTCGACAGAGACAAGACAGACAGTCAAGTATAAGACAAGGCAAACATGATGGGACAACTCTGTAACCTATAGTTATAGAGTTGTCCTATATAGAACCTATATAGAAATGCGCCTGGTGGTAGCACAAGCCAGACCCTGCTTGACCCGGAGTGGGTCATCTTGTCTGATCTGAGGCTGTAGTGGGGAGAAAAATGGGGGGGGTGGGTTGCAGGGACATAGCAGTGAACCACCCCAACCTGACTCCCACCAGCTTGACCCCCAGTACCCCCCTTCACACGTGGCCCATCCGGGGACAGATCTCATGTGCTCAGTTTGACCTGACGGAGAGAGAGCCGAACCCTGCACCACTGTACTGTGCCCAGTCGAAAAGGCCACATGAACTGAACCATCAGAGAAAACTGTTAGTTATAAATGTTTATTTAGTCATTTGAGCCTAATTTATGTTTATGTTCATGTGAGAATAAGGGTCACAACATTTTTCAGTGAAAAAAAAAAACATTACCCCCTCTGTTTTTTTACAAACCTATTGTCAATCTATTCTCTCTCTCTCTCTTTCTCTCCCTTTCTCTATATATCTATATATTGTATGTGAAATATTGCTATATTTGTACACAAAACCTATTAAGATGTATTATAAACAAACAAATAATATCCAGTGCCTCACCCTTCCATAAATCTCTTTATTAGTCATATGTTGCATGTCATATTTACTTCAATTATATTGGTTTTCTTGACTGTGTAGCTGTGGCCATAACAAATTATGCACTTCGAACCCTTCTTTTCACCCATCTGCAGAGTGAATTGAACAGTCTTGTGCTATCTTGCTCCTATTCCAGCTCTTGCAGTCATTACAGTCATTCAGTGAAAACTTCCTGAATCCTTACCTTAATGAAGTCTCAAGTAGCCTGAGCCTCGGTGATTTGAAATATGATGCTACCTTAATAGGAAAGTATTTCTCTGACAGATATGGGCTTGCAGAGATGCCTGCTTTTAGATTTGCCCGTTTAACATTTTCGAGAGAGGCAAAATAAGTGGAAAAATAAGTGCAAACATGAGGCCAGTCCTCCGAAATGGACATCTGTTTGTTTAGAAACGGTCCGACTGTCAGCAATTCCACTCAATTTTCTTACATTAGTTCCTATAACACTCATTTAATCAAGTTAAACCAAGCTGCCGCCTCTGCAGGGGTAGTTTCAGAAACCTCTTTGAACAGTGAATTTACTAGAACTGAAATGGTTGGACAGGAAAGATGAGCACCTCCACCATGTCCATTTAGACCTCTGCCACAAATGGGAAAGATATAGTGGTAGAAAATTGATATCCTTTCACTGAGCACTCAAAAAAAAATGAGATTGTAGCATTAAATGGGAGGTATGAAACGGTAACACTGGACTGACTGGCATGTGCCCAGCTAATCAATTTAGACAGGAAAAAAGAACATCACAACCAATTAGTTGCCACACTCCCTGACAGCCCTTTCCTGCACTTGGGAGCACCAGTATTGACAAATGCTGGGGGATTAGCGCTCTGGAGTGTGAGGACAGTTGATTGTTACAGCCGATTTGACGCTGCAGATGCCCAACCGAAGAGGAATTACTTTAATAGACATGAGCAAAAGAGGGGGTGGGGGGAAAAAAAAGGCTAATTATTTTCCCCTTCACAGTCCTTGGTTTCCTCCCTTGGGTCATCAATGGTGATTGATTCTTTTTGTGCAACCAACGGTGAAGTTTCAAACGAAGACTAAAACTTTGAAATGAATAGTGTTGTTAGAATTAAATGAAGGATGCCAATATACACGGATAAGTGTGTTTTTATTATCCTATTTTACACTCATTTAGTCCCGAGATTACCTGATTTATTTGACAATAGTAATCATCTTCAACAGCTTAATTTTGCGGTGGCATTGTTTTGATGAGTGTACGCAACGTCGCAGTATTATTTTCATTTTTGTTGATGAATGACTTGATGACTTCTAATTGGACTTCACCTACTGACGTGACTTGCCAACTTCTGTCCGTTTACTGGGATGTACTAGGAATTGTGTCCTGTCCTACATTTAACATTGTTTGTCTAATATGGTTCATAGATCGAAGTCAAAACATCTTCTTCAGTGAGTCAAAGACCTACATACAACAAAACAGCTCAGAGCAAATCATTTAAATGAATACTTATATTACTAATTAATATGTAATGTCTCCAAAATATTACAAAGATTCAGGTGTGGACTTTGTGTGGATCTGATGTCTAATATTCCCTGACCCACTCTTTCACAATCTGATTATAATATATCCGGGTATTTTCATTTTCGAATATGTCACTGTCATCAGCAAAGAGAAAATCCACTGATGTCCAGACCTGGTCATCCAGTAGCTTCAGGTATTCAGCTGACCTCATTTAGTGGCCACTGTAAGCACAAGCCATTATGGGTAACTGCTTAATGTAAATATTAAATGGACTGTACTTATATAGCACATTTAGATAAGATACGATAAGATAAAATGTATTGATCCTACATCAGGAAAATTCACACGTCACAGTAGCCAGTGATATACAGCAATAGAGGGAAGAAACACACACACACACACACACATATTTTTATATATATATATATATATATATATGCACAGATATAGAGAAAAAGAAAAAAAGACTATATGACTATACAGGAGTGATAAAATGTACACAGAAGGGATAAAACTATGTGAAGATGATATATATATATATTAATTGTAGATAATATAATATCAGAGGTAGAATTAACTATTAAACAGTATTAAACAGTAGATGGTTTTGGATGTTTGGGTTTTCATAGATTACAGAACCTTATCAGAAAACTTGTCGCACCACATTATCTAATAACTTTGCAATATGTAATAATTGTAATAATGATTAATAATAATAATCATCATCCTTTCCATGGTTTAATGAATCAACAGGTGTTAAACATTTGACATCAGTAGATGTTTCAGTTCTCATTGGTCTTTTGAGAACGGTGAAATTTAGAGACAAATTGACTTGAGAACTAGATTAAAATCACTTGTTGCAACTGAAACACATCAGTCACTGCAGTAAATATCCAATAGAATACTCCTTCCTGTTTACTTTCTTTTCAGCCAGGCTGCGTATATTGTTTTCCACGTCGTAATAAACACTACGCAATGCCACATAAAGCGTCAGATTTTCACAGGAGATGAAGACATGTACAGTACTTGACACATCCGATTTAGAAACAATTATACAGGCTGGCAAAGTTGTATGTGTGTCAGGCCTATCCGCTCATGAATATTCATGAAAACAACCGGGGAGATATTGACTGTTTATAAAGAGGGCGCCTACAGGTCTAGTGGGGTTTGCATATTTAATCAGTTTCGCACATTTTCCTCTTGAAATCAGATGAAGCTGTTCATTTTCTCTTTCAGATGCCTTTCAGTAAGTATTTCAACTTATTTGCAACAGTGGAAAGTGGTATTTAAGACATGAATGGACTGTTTACAACGATGTGTCGGCACCATAAAATCGCTATCGCATGCTACAGGTGATCCGAAATCAGTCTTGACAGCAGTTTGGCTACCATTTGGACAGCCTACATATGTTGTTTTTAGGAACTGCTGTGAAATATATGAGCAACATACTTTTAAGCAATTGTGCTCCGAGCCAGAATGTGTTGGACTGAGAAAAGGGTGGCTTTTGTTCACCCGAAGCTAAAAACAGAACGCTAGGATAAAGAAATCAAATATAGATGTTTGCCACATGATGCTGAGCAGACGAGGAGCCGCTGTCTCAGAGGAGGTGGATAGAAGCTTTTGTTTTGCACCATGATGTGGACGACTCCACAGGCTCCAAATCGGGGGATTGTTGTGGAGACACTATTGAGTGGTTGTAAAGACCTGCCCACCCGGGAAACCATCACAGCAACCGTAAAAAACAAAGATGAAAAAGAGGACTGGGCTGGCTTACGGAAGATCAAACATTCTGAGGAACATTATCGCAGAGAGGACACAGTAGAATGTCGCTGGGTGACAACATGTTTGATCACTGTGCTTTATCCTAATACAGGCTTTTAAATCATTTTAAAACAGTTTAAACCAGGTTTTTATGAACAATGTTCTAAGTGGATACAGGAAACAAATGGAAATGTGAATTTCGAGCAAGGAACAGGTTTCCCTTTTTCTTTTTGGTTGTACACACATATGCTCTGGCTGAGTAACACAAAGGGGGAGGACGAGATATGTTTTGTTAACTTCATCCTACACCCTTTCGAACAAGGTAGAGGGCCAACTCCAATTCCTCCCTTAACCCTCAATCAGTAGTCATTAAAACTTAGTGTTAAGGGCCATTTATTACTTAGAAATGGGACACCCCTTAAATGTTGGCCCTGAAATTAATAAGGACCCGCATTGTCTCTGTCATCCCTGAAATGAAACACAAATTGATTTAATTTTTTTAAATATTTGCACTGTTAACCCTGCCTGTTTAATCATAAGCCACAAACACAGCTATCATCCACTGGTCCATCAGGTCCATGTTTTTGAAATTGTTGTGGACTATCTGTAAATTATTCCTTCAGTTAGAGCTATCAAACAAATAATCTGTATAAATAACAACCATATTCAGTTGTCACCTCATACCACGGCTCAATGAAAGGTAAACACCATCTATAACTATCGTTAGATAACTCTGCGGCTACAGCAGATGACATTAGCTCGGCCATTTTATACCATTATCAGCACAAGCATGTTATATAGACTGTTATCTGGATAAAACTACTACATTACCACCGCGAAAAATGACTGTTTTTGTAATGTGAGCTAACTTAAATGAAAGCTAGCTTGTCCACACCAGCCGCTATTGACAAAAATCGTAAAATAAAAAATATGTTATGCAACAATAAGGAACATAATCCATAAAATGGACCTAAGCTAAGATAATACAATGATTTTTGTCATTTTTATATCTCCATTAACAAAGAAAATACTGCATTCTGGGTAAACCTTGCTCCCAAGGGTGGTGTCGAAGAATCTCAATATTGAGGGACATACAGTCCTCAAACTTGCCCCTCAATTTAAACGTTCTTAGAATTGGGACAGCGTTTACACGTCGTGGGACTGTACATTTTGAGATTGAGGGTTAATGCCCCGTCCCATTTGTCCCCCTTAAAACTTCCACTTGGTTTTAAGTGCCCTAAAAAGTAAATTCCACTCATCAATGGGAAATAATTCCCCCTGAAAATGGGACACCACTCACGAAGTGAACGTAACAAACGTGCTCACGTCACATGCTGACAAGTCTAACCCCGCCAAATATGAAACAACCCCTCCTCCGCGAGACTGACAGCAGCTGACTACTATTTACACGGAGGACAAATGGCGGTCCCAGCTGTGTTGCCTGTTGTGTTGCCTCTGTTTATTTACCTTTGGGATGCGCAGAGAAGAAATGCGGCAAACAGAAGACGCATTCGTCGTCTACTTTGCCTTTCAGTCTTGTCTCAGGTATGTTGATTTATTTAAATATTTTGATGTATTTTTTCCTTCAATAGTTGGCGATTTATAACATTAACGTTAGCATTACCGCTAGCTTGACAAGGTAACATTATCGGTCCAGTTCCTCCAGCTGCGGCCGCCATTTTTGTTGTCAGAAGCTGAGCTCGCAGTGCATCATGGGTAATTTCATCTTCCACTCAAAACGAAGTCCGCAACCAACCTCACTACATTTTGAGGGTTGATTTTAAGGGCAAAATCGCACTCCCACTTGCTCCCCTAGGTAATGGGACACCCTACCCCTACACATGAACGCGCAAAATCTAGGGTTAGGGGAAATTTTAGGGTTAGGGGGAGAAATGGGACAGGGCCTAAGACAGGAATTGGAATTGGCCTATAGTTATCAAGGATGCGAAAGAGATGTCATTTTAATGTCTGCTTAAATGTTTTTTTGTTTTACCTGTTCGAATAAACGAATAAAATGAAAATGAATGAAATGAATTAATTTTAAACATCGTTTGATTCTGTTTGTTTAATAGAGGAGAACGTACAACCAAAGGTCCTGTCGTTTACTGCCAAAATGCAACAAAAACAACTTGATTTTTTTTTTTTTTCTCTCTCTCATTTGAAGCTTACTTACCTAATTCGGACATCTCAGGCACAGAAGCGACAAAGGGTCCATCTGGAAATTTGGGTGCATTGTCATTGATGTCTTGTACTTTGATGATAAATTCCGACTTTGGTTCCAGGGCCTCTTCTGTGTTGCGGTCCAAGGCTTGTGCATGCAGGACATAATGCGTTTTCCTTTCTCGATCCAGGCTCTTTGTGGCATGAATATCTCCTGTCACTTCATCAATGATAAATATATTTCCAGCTCCTTCTCCGCTCAGAATGTACCTGACGGATCCATCGCCTTTATCTGAGTTTGAGTGAAGCTGGGGAGGGAAGGCAGAGAAAATATGTGAATATCAAAACCACAATGTTCGGCTAAATCACTGCTTATAGCTGCTTCTGACTCAGGGCTTCAAAATCTGTGATAAAGGAAAACAAATGTGAGGATTAAATCATTATTAAGTGGTGCCAGGGACAACAAACCCCATCCCTTGGATGTATTCTAAGTTATTTTGACATGGATCCAGCTAATGTCATCATGTCTAAGCATGTGCTGATGTCAGCTTATCAATTGTCTCTATATTTGTGCCATGTGTTATGACACTGAGGTAGGCCTGGGCGTTATATTCAGCTCTTAATTTGAGTTTTGTGTTGCGGACGATTTAAAAAAAATAAAAAACAGACAGCCTTTCATATTGCAAACAGGAAAATATAAAACAGAGTAAAAATCAGAGGTGGTCAAAGTACTCCCATTCTGTACTTAAGTAGAAGTACAGCTACTTGTGTGAAAAAATACTCTGGTAAAAGTAGAAGTACTGATTCAACTCCTTTATTGAAGTAAAAAAGTACAACTTCTCAATCTTTTTTTGTTTTGCTATGGATGAAATAATACTTATTTAAGTAGGAAAATCCTGAAAAACATAAAAAAATAAATAAAATAAATAAAGCATTGAAAAGTGAGTTACTATGTAGATCAGTGGTCCCCAAACTGCAGCCCGCCTCCACATTTGGTCCGGTCCCCTGAACAATACCAGAGAGCATTTTGATATTTATTTTTCATATATATATATATTTGTATTTGATAATAAAGTTGGACATTAGCAATAAAATGTTCCTTAGTTTTGAACAATTTTCATTATTAACTATTAGTTAGTGACTAGTTTAACACAAGAACTTTGACAGACTGATCATATGAGTCATTTAAGTCACAGATTCTGCTCTGACAACTAAGCTGAACTTTGACCTGTTAAGACAAAGAAGTTTATGTTCAATGCACTTATTTTCTGTGAAGAATCCAGAGAGGGTTATTTGATTGTGGTTTTCTGGAAAACAATACATTTTTACATTTAGGCACTCCTGCAATGGTCAGACTTTTTCTGTTACAAACTGACCCCAGACCCTCATGAGAGAAAGGAAAAGTTATGTGACCCTCACAGGAAAAAGTTTGGGGACCCCTGGTGTAGATGATGTGTTTTATTTGGGGATGGTACTCAAGTTTAATGGGTATGGACAGGAAATTTCGGAAAATTTCAAAAGTCATGAATGGGAGGTTTAAAAAAAGCATAATTATGAGATTTAAAAAAAAAAACTTCAATGTGACATAAAAAGTCAAAATTTTGAGATAAAGTTAGAATTATGATATAGGAAGTTACCATTTCTGATTTATGACTTGTTTCTCATATTGTCACATTTGTCTAGTTTGAAAAAGTAATGAGTCAATTCTGAAAATGTAAAGAGTATAAAGTACAGACATTTATATAAATGTAAAGAATATAAAGTACTTATATTTATATAAATGTAAGGAGTATAAAGTACAGACATTTATATAAATGTAAGGAGTATAAAGTACTTATATTTATATAAATGTAAAGAGTATAAAGTATAGATATTTATATAAATGTAAGGAGTATAAAGTACTTATATTTATATAAATGTAAGGAGTATAAAGTACAGACATTTATATAAATGTAAAGAGTATAAAGTACATATATTTATATAAATGTAAGGAGTATAAAGTACAAATATTTATATAAATGTAAGGAGTATAAAGTACAGACATTTATATAAATGTAAGGAGTATAAAGTACTTATATTTATATAAATGTAAGGAGTATAAAGTACAGACATTTATATAAATGTAAGGCGTATAAAGTACAGACATTTATATAAATGTAAGGAGTATAAAGTACTTATATTTATATAAATGTAAGGAGTATAAAGTACAGATATTTATATATATGTAAAGATGATAAAGTACATATATTTATACAAAAATGTAGGGAGTAAAAGTAAAAAGTCACCAGAAAAATAAATATTCAAGTAAACTACAGATACTTAAAAAGTCTACTTAAGTACAACAATGAAGTACTTTTACTTAGTTACTTCCCACATTTGGTAAAAAGCAGGGTACAAATTGAACAGTGCATTTGTAGTTACATTGAGAAAGTAGTCCTAAAAAAATGGGTCTACAGGTCTTCCATAAAATCTCTACCATTGATATTTAATGCCTTAATGCCCAAGTTTATACATAAGTAAAGTCAAATTATTAACATTTTAAATCAGAATAATCAGTGCAGTTCATGCAGTGGTTGCTACGCTGTTTTTTTACTCTGGGAAGTGACGTCACCGCGAAGCTATGTATCACATTAACCATGATGATGGATTAATCTATGTCAATGTGTTAATTTTGATAGACCTAATAAGTATATGTATAAAAAAGTAAATGCTAAATTAAATGGAGATAATTAATTTGACTGTAGCACATACAATACAATAGATTAGATTTTTTTTTGGGGGGGGTATGTTACATATTTGCTACAGTAGGACTTGAAGGGGTAACAGCATATGTTCTTTAACACCACTGCACATCATTTTTCAACCCATGTTTTATATTCAAACCCCAATATTTAACATTTTACTATTCAATATTCTGCTCTCAGGCATGACTTTACCAGGGTATTGCTGAAGAAATGCATCTGTAGAGATTAATATTTTGTTGGGGGGGTGGGGGGGGGGGGTCCTTATAAGACTTTTTTCTCACCAGAAGAGAGGAATATGGAACAGAGGCATAATTGATACCAAGAGGATTACAAGTTATATGCCAATTGCTCAGCTGGGTTCCAGTGTTAACTTCATAAATGTACTTCTATACAACACCAGTGCATTTCAGAGCCAGGGCGCCATGGCAACATCATTAATGAAACCACTTCATTGTCACCCATGAATAAAACATGTGATAAAACACTGATTTTTTTTTTTTTTTTTTTTTTTTTCCCCCTCAGGGCAAAGTCACAGTTGAATATACCAGAACAATCTATTTTCTTTATGTATTGACAGTGAATTATTCTGGAGAGGGTATTTTATATTTGTAGATCTCATCGCTGAGCAGTGAACACAAGCTTTGTGATAAAGTTTCTCAGCTTTTCTTCATCATCAGATATGATCCACATGGTCGTTCAGACGCTTCAAAATGAACATGGAAACAGTATTATCTACCGCTACATTGATTCATCAGTACAAACCATGTAGTTTGATCATTTCCAGTGGTTGTAGGCACTGGCTTTTTTTTGTCAGTTTCACTTAATAAATACATATACATACCTATACATATACACGGAGGTGGGAAGTAACTAAGTAAAAGTACTTCATTAATGTACTTAAGTGGATTTTTTTTTTAGGTATCTGTACTTTACTTGAGCATTTATTTTTCTAGCAACGTTTTACTTTTCCTCCAGATTCATAAATATCTGTACTTTATACTCTTTATACTATAATAAACAGATGTGACAGTACGAAAAAAATATATAAAAATAAAATAAAATAAAAATAAATAAATATATATATATATATATATATATATATATATATATATATATATATATATATATATATATATATATATATATATATATATATATATATATTTAAATAAAGGAAATAGCTTTAATTCAAAATCAGTTTATTCAAAATAAATAATTCAAAATTAAAAAACATCATGTAAATGTAGCCTGTGTTTGTCCTTTACATTTAGGTTTATTCTCACCATCACTATTCTGTGCTGTTCTTTAACATTAGTGCTATTTTAGTTTTATTCTTACCATTGTTGGTATATAATTATTGGAATATAAGTTAGCTGTTGAATGTATGTTGTTTTTTATTTTCCACACACATAAGGTAAATACTGTTTGTATGAATTGATTATGAATTGGTTTGCGTCTTTGTTTGGTTTGCTTTCTTTTGTTAATTACTTCTGGCTTCAAAACAAAGGACAGGAGTGTTATTATTGTATAAATGAGAATGTAAAGAGGAATTTGTGAATGAGGCAGCATTAAAAACACCACTTCTGTGAGACTTAGGGCCAATTCCAATTCCTCCCTTAACCTTCAAACTCAACCCTCAATCATTCACCCTCAAAACTCAGTGTTAAGGGCTATTTGTGACTTAGAAATGGGAAACCCCTTAAATGTTGGCCCTGAAATTAATCAGGGCCCGCGTTGTCTCTGTAGTCCCTGAAATGAAACAGAACTATATTTTATTTTTTTTTATATTTGCACTGTTAACTCTGCCTGTTTAATCATAATCCACAAACACAGCTATCATCCACTGGTCCATCAGGTCCACGTTTTTGAAATTGTTGTTGACTATCTGTAAATTATTCCTTCAGTTAAAGCTATCAAACAAATAATCTGTATAAATAACACAACCATATTCAGCTGTCACCACATACCACGGCTCAATGAAAGGTAAACACCAGCTATAACTATCGTTAGATAGCTAACATTAGCCCGGTCATTTTATACCATTATCAGCACAAGCGTGTTATATAGACTATTATCTGGATAAAATAACTATATTACCACCGCGAAAAATGACCATTTTTGTAACGTTAGCTAACTTAAATGATAGCTAGCTTGTCCACACCAGCCGCTATTGACAAAAAGATGGTAAAATAAAAATACATGTTATGCAATAATGACAAATATAATCCATAAAATGGACCTAAACTAAGATAATACAATGATTTTCGCAATTTTTCTATCTCCATTAACAAAGAAAATATTGCACTCTGGGTAACCCTTGCTCCCTAGGGTGGTGTCGTGGATTATCAACATTGAGGGTTATACAGAGAATTGGGACAACACTTAAACTTCGCGGGAGCACACATTTAGAGATTGAGGGTTAAAGGAGGAATTGGAATTCGCCCTGAATGCAGCAATTAAGAGATGTTCTATAGGCTGTAATTATGACTAAACATAGCACAAAGTCAACTACATAAACATATGAGTAAAGCAAACAGACATCATGCTCTGATTCTAAGCCAGGCTGCAGGACAGTTTTGCAGGATTCCACAGGGACCATGAGGCTGCATGTATTTGATTAGATGATGGTCACATTTAGCTAGATGATGCAATGCTTGGAGATGGATACCACAACCCCAGGGCCAAATAATTAAACACTAGCATATCGATAAGCTCCAACGTTATTAGTTTTCCTGACAATAGCTGCAGAAAGACAAATGAGCTGCTATGTAACAGGAGAGTGAATGGATGTTCAGTCGTGTCCAGATCTGGCAACACGTCCATGATGCACCCCCCCCCCACCTTCACCTGTTGGTAGGCAGGATAGGCACCGTCACCCTCGGCAACCCTTTCAAAGATTGATTTTGGAACATGAATAAATGAATGAGTCTCTTCTGCATTACAATAACATACAAGTGGATTGTTTTATTTTTCTCCAACTTTCATGGATTAGGTTGAAATACATGAATAAAAATGTTTGTTTGTATTTATTCTGAACAACATCATTCAGAAATAGAAAAGCACTGTGAGAGCGCTTTGAGACCTGTCTTCATTCAAAGGCAGAACCCCCCCCCCCCCCCATTGAATGAAAAGAGGTCCGCCAAGGAGGTTATGTTTTTGTCAGTTCGTCTGTTAGTTAGCAAGATGACTCAAAAAAGTTCTGGGCGGATCTTGATGAAATATTTAAGGTAGTTTGGTACTGGGGAGATCTGGAAATGATTAGATTTTGGTGGTGATCAGGGGTGTGGGGGGGTTGTGTCCAGATAACTTATGGAGAGATTTTGATAAAATTTTCAGGACGTGTGAGGAGTCTCACAAGGAACAAATGATTACATTTTTGGTGGTGATCCAGAAGAGATACCAGATTCTGGATCACTTTTAAATATATTCTCCATTTACCGCAATATAAAATTTCAAAGTGATCCAGAATCCAGGATCTCTTCTGGATCACCATCAAAATCTAATTGTTTGTTCCTTGTGACACTCCCGACACATCCTGAAAATATCATCAAACTCAGTCCTTAACTTTCTGAGTTATCTTGCTAACTATCAGACAGACAAACAAACAAACTCTGGCAAAAACATAACCTCCTTGGCAGAGTGGAATAAATCAGTCACTATTTGGAATTCAGTGTCATTGGGAATACTAATTTTCAACTGGAATTAGGTGTTTCCATGGTAATCTTAAAGAGGAATTTAACTTTATTCTGTATTAAACAGCAAAAAAAAGTCTAAACAGGCCCATTATAAAAATGGATGACATTTCTATACTGCGTTTCAAGACACCCAAAGTGCTTCACATGATTGATCCATTATTCATTCACTCTCACATGCTCACTCTGGTGGTGGTTAACTACATATGTAGCTTAACATAACAGTTGCTCTGGGGCAGACTGACAGAAGCGTGGCAGCCATTTTGCACCGACGGCCCCTCTGACCACCACTGAACTACACTAGTGTGAGTGACACTAGAGGCAAGGAGGGTGAAGTGTCTAAGATAGAGCGGGAATCGAACTACCAACCCTTCGGCTAATGGATGATCCACTCTACCAACTGGGCCGTGGCCATCCCAGATTATGTATCCCAGTCTGTTCCATACTTGGATACGTACACACTTTCCCACTAGAAGTGTTCACAATTCAGTTTCATTGGGAATACTCATTTCCAACTGGAATTATGCGTTTCCATGGTCGTCTTAAAGGGGAATTTAGCTTTATTCTGTATTAAACAGGAATAAAACCTCTCATGTAAACAGGCCCAGTGTGCCGTTGAATGTAGGAAACAATACATTGCTCTTGGATTAATAAGGAAGATTATTGATTAAAATAACAAGAAAACATTGGTTGCATACGTAGCAAAGCACTGGTTCCTTGTGTTGCACATTATTATTACAGCTCATTTCTTGATCATTTGTATTCATATTAAGCTGCAAATACTGACCTAGAAAAGAGAAGATATATTATGTAGAAAACCAGGCTGACATTCTTGCACTGCTAAGATCATTTTTCTATCATCACTTAAAACAAACAAACAACAAACTGATTAAACATAATTTATTCATTTTCTGAACCCACTTTATCTTCATGTGGGTCATGAGGGGTCTCCCAGGTACATATGGGTGAAGGTGGGGTTCACCCTGGACATGTCAGCAGTTCATCACAGACTGAAACAATCACTGGCACATTCACACCTACGGGCAATTTAGATAAAAACAGATCATTATCTTCAGTATGAGTAAATGTCCCTTTCTTGAAAATCTCTTTTTGTGGCGTCTATTAATAGACATGTTTCCACTGGACAGCTGTGCAAAACTTTAGCAGTATTTATTAAATATTGGGGGGGGGGCACAAAACAAAACACACAAATATTAATTTTAGCGCTGTCAAATGATACAGTTTTTTAACCAGATTGATTAATCATGATCAAAATCTTTATCTCATTCGAGTGTTCTGTATTACACACACACACACACACACACACACACACACACACACACACACACACACACACACACACTCATACAATTAAACTCATACACACTCATAAAATTACATTAAAATAAATTAAATTAAATATACTTGAAAAGGAGTAGGAAGAAATAAAAATGTATATACTGCTACACCCACTCTTTGATCTTGATATAACAATTATTATTTTATATGAATATCAATGTAATAATAATAATAATAATAATAATAATAATAATAATAATAATAATAATACATTTAACAATATAATAATGTATCAAATCTTCACTCTCATATACACCAATACAACAATACCCATTTATAAATGATCATACTAGCATTAGCATTAGCACTCCCATGCTAGCTACACCTAAGAAAAGAAAAAACAAAACAAACCAAAAAAAATAATAAACAAACAACTGAACCAAAATAATCAGCATCTAACTACATCATCTTAAAGATTACGCTGATTAGTTGTAGTTGTAGTCCCGTCCTATTGCATTCAGAGGGATTTGAAAGACAACCTTTTAGCCCCGCCTCCCCTGACTATGAACATGACTAGACCTATACATATAATAAATGGGGATAGCACGGTGAGGCTACCGATTTGTATTAATTCCTTGCGACTGTGAACAGTGTGGAGAAGTGTTTTTACAGCAGACATTTGAGATGTAATAGGAAATATGCACACATTTGTAATTAATGTCACTGTGAGGGACCAAACCAAGGATGAGGAAATACAGACACATTAAACTGAAGATTGGGTTTATTTTCACAAAAATGATACAAAATCAAACAAATAAATACTGGGCCTAAAAATAAACGTAAACAGATAGGAACATACTTAAATCAAAACACCAAGTGTCAAACTGAGCCACCGTCACCTAACACACAGGGTATATATTAGGGCATTAAAAGACACATCGACTCCCTTAGCACAAGTCGACTTAAATTTGGAGGAGTTGACAAGTCGCATGTTATTTTTTCTCTCTCCCTCCCTCTATCTGTGTCTTGGTCTCTCTCTCTTGCACGTAAAAACAGTCAGACTGAAACACTTCACCCGAGATGAAAAAAAAAAAAAAAAACGGCACGAAGAGGCATCCGCTAGCTAACCTGAATGATATGAGCAGCAACGCAGACAACGCACATTAAGACAACACGCTCTTATTTTTACAAACATGATGCGGACAGTGTGGTGTGTGTTTTGGCGGCTGTTGCCTTAAAATTTTTACACTTAATATAAAAAGTGAGGACCCTTGACGGACGTCTGGACAGTCTGGTTTTAGAGCCGTGGGTCCAGACAAAATGTGGACATATGTTCACCTGCTGATGTTGTTCAGCTAAATTTAACAGAAAACTCTTTGCTAACGTTAGCCTTTGTTTTGTCGGGGTTAAAATGCTGATGCTTTTGTCTTATCAGTGGACATTGTTATGTTGCAGTGAACTTTAATACATGTTGTTCATTGTTGGACAGACGTGTGTCCGTATGTTTTTTTTTGTTTTTAGCCGTGTGTCTGTGTTGTTCCTCAGCTGACAATGTGATGACATCATCAAGACACGTCGACTCGAAAAGTCGACTTGAAAAAAAACTGAAGTCGTTAATGCCCTAGTCCACATATATATATATATATATATATATATATATATATATATATATATATATATGTGTATATATATTGGCCGATCAGACCAAATTGGACACATGAGGGGAATACAAACACTGACACTATGACAAAAAGAAACAACTAAATTACAAACACCAAAAAACTCAACTATTCAAAAATAAACATAATCTACTTAAACCCAAAAGCTGAATAAATGAATAATTCAAACAGAAATACTTAATCAATCCAAACTAAACCCTTTCAAATCCCCCCTGAAGTGGCAGCAGTTGAGCTGCCCCAATTAAGCTGCCCCTCTTATATAAAGGCTGTTGTGTATGGGTGCAGCTTCTTTCCCCAGACGGAAGCCAGGAGCCAGAACTATCTCTACTGGTAACGCAAAAGAAATAAAAAAATTAGAACCATGACTCAACAAAAGTGAACTAAATGGATGCACTTTAAATAATGAATGTCAAATAATATTCTATCAAAAATAAAAATGTAGAAACAAATTTGTGTAATTGCCATCTAAGGTAACTGAATAAATGCAAAATTAACTGAATAAATGCAAAATTAATTTAAAGTGTAAGTGCAGAGGGTTGCCGATATTAGTTGGGTGAGATCATTGTAATCAATGTGTGTGTGTGTGTGTGTGTGTGTGTGTGTGTGTGTGTGTGTGTGTGTGTGTGTGTCCGCAGATACATATCATGCTATAACTCAATGAATACTTGAGATATCACCATAATAATAATAATAATAATAATAATAATAATAATAATAATAATAATAATACCTCAAACTTATATAGCGCTCTTTTGGACACTCAAAGATGCTTTACATAACAGACAAACAATTAATGCATTTAAAAATAAATAAAATAAAATAAAAACTAAGCGAAAGCCAGTTTGAAAAGATGGGTTTTAAGACAGGATTTGAATGTGGATAGTGAGTCCGAGTTCTTCAGTCCTCCAAGGTCCGATGCTTGGTGCGAACGGTGGACATGAGGACGTTTCGATGACGGGTGGGGCGGTGCTGTTGGAGGAGGTCGGAAAGGTAAGGAGAAGGAGTTTATGTATATGCCCATGGAAGTACATGGGCATATACATAGAGCTAAGATGTAATTATCCATAAGGTCAAAGGTCAAGGTCACAATTATCGGTTATAACTTTCAGACAGAACTTTCAGATTAGTAATTCTCATAATTGCCCGCCTACCCTAAACCTGTACGTGAAATAAATAGGGATTGCGCGGCTAGGCTAGCAAAAATCATTTGTTTGTATTTGTTTCAGCTGCACACTCATTCTTTTAAGCCAAGTTCAACAGAAAGCGGTGTGTTTTTCAGTTTGAACGTAACCTAAGCGCTGACAACAACAAAACCCTGTTAACAAAGGACTGACACATTGAGAGGTAGACGAAATAAAATCATGTACAAATCCAAAGCTGGAGTGAGACATTGCAATTACAGCTGTTGCTTCAAAGGTGGGTCATCTTCAGCTGAAACACAATTAACTGCGTCTGACAGAAAATGTGTCTGGCACTTTGATTTTCTTTTTCTTTTTTTTTTTTTTATATGGTGTTTCACAACAACATCAGACAACTAATAAGCCCCACTGAAACTCCCAGGACATGAATCACAGGTACATCCCTCCAAAAGAACAAAATGTGTGTAATATTTCAAGAGAGGTGAGAAAAACTAATGACAAATGCAGACAAATACCGAAAATAAGTGCTGATTTCAAAACAAAGCTATTCCAACGACCATATATGACGTTTGAAATGGACAATATTAACATTTAAATATGATTATATCCACAGGTTGGAGGTAACTAAGTACTTAAGTAGATTTTTTTTAGGTATCTGTACTTTTCTGGAGTATTTAATGCTTGGGCGTCGCACCCGTCTCCAACCAGATGATTTCATAGCCTCCACTTTTTCCTGAGTTTATATATTGTATCGTTACTGGATCCAGGAAACAGACAGAGTTGGTCTCACCTACTTTTTATTTCAGGATAAACAGTTACTGTCGTCACAATCACACCAAACAAACATCAATAACATTTCGGGGCTGTTACAATATCTATGGTTTAAACTGTTTACCCCGCCCGGGTGGGACAACAGCATATGTAAATGAAGCGCACCTCAGTTCAGCAGTAATGTAAACAGCTCTTCTTCGTGGTGTTAACAAACAGTCATTAACCAGTAAGTAATGAGAAATGTTACTGTTGTTAAACTAAGTTAAATAAACTATGTCTTGTTCTGTGACATTTACCCTAAGACAGTGGTTCTAGAACTTTTTTCACTGATGTTCCCCCTGAGGAACATATTTTTAGTCGTCTCCCCTGACATGGACAAAACATTTTTGTAAGAAAAAAAGAGGAACAGTGTCTGTAAAATCAGTGTCTGATTTTTTTTAAATCCTTTTTACCTAATAATTTTTACTTTTTATTTCATAATTTTTACTTATGAATTGAATAAATGTTTAATTGAGGAAAAACACATTTTTATTAGTATTTTCAGCCATATATTACTTTTTTAATATAAAAATTTAACTATTAATGGGTAATTGTTTGTTAATTTTCCAATGATAGATTCAGAAAATTTCATTCATGTGCCACTACTTGAAACACCCACACATTTTAAATGGCTGTGACGCCCCTGATTTACTGTCCCCTGTCCATATAGAAATACTGTTCATCCGTGTGTCCATCCAGGAACACTGTACTCTCAATAACTTATGACAGACCTAGTTTTCAAGGTCACAGAGCGAAAAGATGGAACACTGTATTCACAGTACCAATACATTTTGACCACTTTGGAAGATCACGAAATTCACACCACGCATGCCTCCCATGAAAGCCTTGTTCAAAATCGATCATGAGTGACCTTGATCTACTGTAGTTTTCAAGGTCATACAGCAACAAAATGGGAGGAATAAGTTCTCTGAGGTTTGATGTTGAATCACCGAATTCACACTGTGTAGCAGCAGTTTGGTGAGTGTACTTGTACTCACTTTACATTAAAGGTGTAATTCCATGGTTATTTCATTAATATTACTGTGTTCTCCATTGTTATTGAATACATTGTGTGTTGGTTCTATTTAAAATAAATAAATAAATAAATAAATTCCAGATTGTTTTGTTTCCATGTCCATGACGCAGTGATGAGGCGTCTCTGATTGGCTCAGAATACGTGAAGGAACACTCCCCCCTCCCCTCTGGCTCTCTGTATGTGTTTACCTTTACCAGAGTAGCATCCAGCTAGGTTTTGTGCCGTTGCTTGATCTGAAAACGCGCAGAGATCACATGAACCAGTTTGATCCGCCATTTTTTTTCCAGTTTGTGCAGCAGCTACTCTGACTCTATCTTCTCTTGTAGATGCTAATGCTAATGCTACTTCAGATTTGTGACAATGGGGGACGGGTTTAACCCCACGTGGGTGACGCTAAAGTCCATCTGACGTCAGACGGACCAGGATTTTTGTGAGTCCCTCGTTCCTCTTGTTGTTTTCTGTGAATGCAGTATGCAGCCAGTGGAGGTGATGAACTACTGTCAAAGGAGCATGTGTTGGTAAATCGGGGTGACCCATCAGATTCCAAAAGGAACGTGGAAAAGTGGTTTTCAGCGGAATGACACCTTTAATAATCCACAGCATCAGTTTGGTGACTACAGTGCTAATGCTACACACAGTATAATGTTACTTCCTGTCCTACACTCTCAATTGGTTCATTTGGACAAAGTTATTTATCTTAAATATTTACCATATAACGAGGCCTTATTGGAACTCACTCAATACGGCAGCAGTATCAGTGTTTATGGCATGTTTGTGTCTTTAATCTTGCACTGTGCAACAGTGGTGCCATCTTTTTTGTGAATTACTTATTGTTTTATTCTCCTTTTTTGATTTCTATCCACCCACTTGCGTCAGTGATCTGCACGAGCTGTAAATTAAATATCAGTAAATATCGGATTGTCTCGGAAAATGCAATAAATAAGTTAATACATGGTGATAAATCATTTCAGAAATGTTAATATTAGAGAAAAAATAAATCCCTTGGAAGGTGAAGTGTATGTGGGTTAAATGTGCCAGTGTGTTTATGTTCTGATTATGCTGTTATACAGAGCAATGCATTATGGGATGTTAGCAGTAACACTTCTTGACTAATGTGCTTACTGGAGTCTGTGTGTATTGACGCTCCCACATCTTTCTGCAGGACGTTGTTGGGCTGTCGTCCATGTTTAATACATGTTGTTTTGTTTGGGCTGACGTCACGATGACTGATGAAACCACTTCAGACGACGAAAAGTCACTCCAAGTCCGCGACTAGTGACCCCCGACGAACAGCCACTCGCATTTACATGGAAGCTTCAGAGTTATTGTAGTGGTGGAATAACATTTGAGTTTTATTATAAATCATCAGTGACACAAATGAGGCTGTCACTGAATAATTAATGGAAACACTGCAGCTGTCAAACATGAATGTACACTGACCAAACTTGGCCTTTTATTTACTCGATCAACTTTTGTCACAATACTGCAATAATATAGGTGAAAGTAGGGTGATATTAGGAAAAACTGACAAATAATTAAATAAAATTAATATTAAAAAATAAATAAACAAATCTATTTTTTTATTAATACATAAATTACATGAAAAAAATCTAAATAAATAATTAAATAATGAAGAAATAAATAAAGAAATAAGAAAAATAAAATACAAAGAAAATACAAAATAAAAAAAAAAGAATAACAAAAAGTCATAAAATAATAAAATAAATAAATAAAAAAGACAAATACATTTAAAAAAAATAATAATAAATGAATACAATTCAAAGTTAGCAAAATAAAAAAAGGAACAAACAAATAAATACAATATAAAATAAAAACTAGAAGAGCATTCTGAGAGCGCAGACCTCCACAAAGGTAACCCCCTTGACAACAGCAGCACCAGCCTTCACATCCAGAACTGGCACTCATATCTAGTGTCCTAACACGGTGTTAACCTGTAAAAACACCTGCCCAGTTAACTGTGACGCTGTAAACACTTCTAATAGAAGCAGCAGCGCTAATTCTGTGACCTCTATTAAACAGCATCACCGGAAAATCACTATAGCCATAAAAAGCACCATGAGTTAGTTATAATAATTTCCTTTTATCTCCATTTGTCAATTCCAATCATGGCATTTATACACCCCAACAAAATTTTAATCGTGTTTAAATTAAAGTAATGATCAGAGGTAAGTCAAAGTACTTTGTTACTGTACTAAAGTAGATTTTTTTTACTTGAGTATATATTTTTACTCCCTACATTTGTGCATAAATATCTGTACTTGATACTATTTACATTCTTAGAATAGATATAACTGTGATGATTACGTCACCAACTGATTCATGTCACACTGTTTAAATTCACTGTAATATGTTATTTCAACCAAATTCCCTGATAACCTCATGAGCACCAACACAAAGGTTAAAGGTCAAAGGTTAAAGCTTTTAAAGAGTTGGGAAGAATAGTAACTAAGTAAAAGTACTTCAGTAGAATTGTTTAGGAATCTGTACTTTATAAAACAATAAAAAAGGATAAAATTAAAATAAAAAAAAACAATAAAATAAGCAACAAAATTAACAGAAACTGCCGAAGTGATCGATAAAAATAAACAAAAATGAATAAAACAATGGGATAATAAGTAACATGATCAATGTAAGACACAAATGGTGCAAAAGTGAAGAAAAAATAATAACATAAAACACAAAATGGAGAAAAATAAACGAAATAAGCAACTAAAGGAACAAAGCAGTAATGCACATTTACAAAGTAATGAAGTAAAAGTACTTCGTTACTGTACTGCAGTAGATTTTTTAGGTATCTGTACTTTACTTGAGTATTTATTTTTCTGGCAACTTTTTATTTTTACTGCCTACATTTGTTCATGAATATCTGTACTTTATACAGAATAATATAATAATAATAATATCTCACAATTTGAATTTTATTTTGTCTCATGATTTTGACTTTTATCTCATACTTTTGACTTTTTTATTTCACAATTTTTGACCTTTTCTCTTAAAATTATGCATTTTTAAAATCTCATTTGCAATTTTCTTTCAAATCCCATGATAACTTTTTATCTCAATTGTGACTTTTTTCCCCATTTTTCCTATATTTCCTGCCCATACCCACAGTGACCCTATCAAACACATTATCTACACAGTAACTCACTTTTAAATGCTTTATTTTAGATACTTTTGAAACTTTGTACTTTAATTTTTTCCTGGTTAAATAAGTATTATTGCATTCATGCAGTTCTACCTTTTACTTTTGTACTTTATTACAATTGTGAAATTTTCATTTTTTTACTTTTACTTCAGTAAAGGAGTTGAATCAGTACTTCTACTTTTACCAGAGTATTTTTTTCACACCAGTAGCTGTACTTCTACTTAAGTACAGAATGTAAGTACTTTAACCACCTCTGGTAATGATATGATGGTACCACTTTATAACACCTACACACAATTCAGTATATATTAACCCTTTGGTACCTATTTGTTAATAACTTCTTTCATATTATACTGTTTTGTTTTCTTCTTTATCTTCACACATTTTTTTTTCTTTAGTTGGAATTGTAAATGTATCAGTTGTAATGGGTTTGTATGTTTATTATTCATGCAAAATAAACTGAATGAAATAAGATACATGGAGCCCGAGGGATGAAAAATATTAAAACATATTAAATAATTCCCTATTTTCTTCTCGTTTTTTTTTCTATGCCTATAAATTATAACAACTTCGAATTTCACTGCAAAAAATTATATTAAATTAAGAAAATATTTATATTTACAAGCTTTTCTGTAACAATAAAATGCGAATAACCTGAACAAATGTGAACAACCTGAAGTGTCTAAAGAAAATTAGACACAATTTCAAGCATTTTCTGCTTCTGTTACTAAGAGTTTAGTGTCTTTGTAGAACTGGTTCATAATAAAACACATGGACTAATGATAAACTGAGGCAGAATATTGTTAAAATTGACCTTATTACCTCTGCCAAGGAGTCTATTTGTCTGTCTGTCTGTCAATCAGCAAGATAACTCAAAAAGTTATGGACGGATCTTGATGAAAATTTCATGACGTGTTGAAATTTTACATTACTGTAAATGGAGAATAAATTTCAAAGTGATCCAGAATCCAGGATCTCTTCTGGATCATCACCAAAATCTAATCATTTATTCCTTGTAACACCCCCAACATCCATAAATCTTGTCACACCCCTTTCAAAATGTCATTAAAATTGACCTTATTTACGAAAATGACCAAAAATACCACTTACCCAATAAAGGGTTAAGGTTTGAATGGAAGCAACACTTTTATTTTTTGTCATTATGGGTCAATTCAATCATACTGAGTTGTGTCCGTCTTTCTATATTTGTCTGTAATGAGTTATTTGATGACATGGAAAGCAACACAGTATGATTGACAGCTATAATTTCCCACTCTTTTGGCTTTAGACTAAGTGCAAAATGCATCAGATGAAAAATAGCAGCTGTGAGTGCAATATTTTGGCAATCCATCTGTTCCTTATACAAAATATGGAACCATCAGAGAAATACAAAGTCATATGGAGAGCATTTCTTATTTTCTTTAACACAAAAACAAGACGTTTAACAAGTTTAATGCTGTACATCTTCAGGCCACATCAAATCAAGACCCGAACCAGGAATTAAATCCCTAATTAGATAGCAGCTACCAATTGCAGACCTGATTCTTGATGAGACGAATACATCCCTTTCCATGATAAATAAAAAAAAATAAAAAAAAACTATAATTACACCACGAACCAAAGACCCTGTTGAATCACGGATTTAATCAGATATTAGACCGTACAAATAAACAGCGCGAAAAATGCAGTGTCAA
>CM035802.1:13659533-13662367 GCA_020466265.1 Siphamia tubifer
TTTCAGCATGTGATCATTGTAGGTAATGTATGCAAAACACTCCATACTAGAGCTGCATAATATATTGTTTGAGCATCGACATCGCAATATATGTGTGCGTAATAGTCACATTACAGGTCCTGCAATTACTTTTATTAGGTAAAAAAATAAATATATATACATATATATATATATATGTATATATATATTGTCCCACCTCCTTCAGACTCGGGTCCTCTACCAGAGGCCTGGGAGCCTGACGGTTCTGCGCAGGATCTTAGCTGTTCCTAGCAATGCGCTCTTTTGTACAGAGATCTCTGATGTTGTTCCTGGTATCTGCTGGAGCCATTCTCCCAGCTTGGGGGTCACTGCCCCTAGTGCCCCCATCACTACTGGTACCACTGTTGCCTTCACACTCCACATTTTCTCTAACTCCTCTTTCAGCCCTTGGTATTTCTCAAGCTTCTCGTGTTCTTTCTTTCTGATGTTGCTATGTATATGTGTATATATATATATATATATATATATATATATATATATATATATATATATATATATATATATATATACACTGTAGATTTTGCAGTGTTAATTTGGAGACAATGGGACCAAATACACTCTAGAAGAAGTTAAATAAACTCTCTAAGTGTTGATTTAACACTGCAAAATTTACTGTATATATATATATATATATATTTGCTCATTCAATTGTGGAAAATAAAAACAGAGACAGTTTTTCCCACTGATTTTGCTGTCCACCTGTTGAGCTGCATTTTGTAATAAATGTCCAAAATGTCATAAATTTTTCATTTCATTTTGTAACAAGAAAAGCACTCTGAGAGTGCAGACCTCCGACACCCCCCCACCACACCCTGATCACACCCAAAAAGGAAATCAGTTCTTCCTGTTCACATTTCCAACATATCCTGAAAATTTCATCAAAATCCGTCCATAAGTTTTCAAGTTATCTTGAACACAGACAAACAGACAGAGGTAATAAACTGCCCCAATGCATTTTGCCGCATTATGTAATAGGTTTTTACATTTTGCAGCAGCAGGGTGCTTTGGTGGTGTAGCATTACAACTCAAGGAGCTTTTTGGGAAACATTCTAAGTGGTTTATGTCTTGGCTGGTAATTAGACATATTAAACATATGGACAATTTGAAATATATATGAAACCACTAAGATATTTGAAATATATTTAGGAAATAGAAATGTCTTATAAAATGCGTTGTGGCAGTTTATTACAAAATGTAGCTCAACACCATGTGCGATGGTACGACGGTGCATCCAGGACCAGGGTTCTGTTTATTCCAAGTGCAAAAACTGAGCGTGTGAGACCCGGCCACTTTCAGAGGGAGGTACTGGGGGGTCGAGCCAGTGGGAGTAGGGTTCAGGCGTTTGTTTGTTTTCATAAATTTTTTATTTGTATATATTTTTTATAATTTTTTATTATTTACTCATTTATTCATGTATTTTTAATTTATTTAATATTTATTTTTATCTATTTATTTGTCTTTTTTTTTTTCTTATTTAATAATAAATTGTTATGACATTTTTATTTATCTATTTTTAATCATTCATTTTATTTATTTACTTTGGCTACAAGAACAATGATACTGTTTGACCGTTTGCGTCAGCACCACACAGCTGTTATATACTCCTGAGGATTTTTTCATATTGCAGGTTAAAAAAATAAATCACACTGTCAGTTTTCTTCTAACATCGTACAGTCCCAATAAAACTTTTTCACTTCGGATACCATATCAATTTTGTAACCTTTAGTATTGGCCATTGCGGATACCAATCTGATACGATATCGGCATGAACCACACATACTTTTATTACTTATTTTGTAGTGAAGAATGTTAGAAAGGACTTGATCAAGTGATGTGACTCAAATAGAGGTCAATAGTTTGCAACATCTGGAAAAATATATATTATTAACCAATTAGTTCCATAAATATAACCTTTAACATGACATCTAGAGTATTCTACAAATGAATACAAAAAGCCACTTAAAACTTTTGTAGAGTAGTCAATTAAATGCTCTGAAATCCAGATTTTCAACTTGAATACATTATCAACATCATCATCAACTTCCTTGTCGGTTGTCATGACAAGACTCTCATTGTAAACACACACACACAGTAAAAAAGCTTTTATAAGGTCATAAACTGACTCATACTGTATATCCACCATTTACAGCTTCAAAATGTGCATAAATTCTCTCTGAATCACTGTATAATGTTATAAAAACCAACATTATTCTTGACTTCACGGAGGCACAGGATTGGTGGAAATGATCAAAAACAGTCACTTGCCCAAAATGGGTTGAGAGAGGTTAAATATAGAGAGACATGTATTTGGAAACAGGCATAAAATAAACAGTGGGTCTTTATGGGTTACTACTGGTCTGGACTTGTATAATATTTGTGTGGAACTGACACAATAGACCTGTTTATGTGAGTTATTTAATTTATAGTAAATTTAAGATGACCATGTAAACATTTAATTCAGTTGAAAGTGACTATTCTGAATTAAACGTAATTCCAAATGGTTATTATCACTAGTATTGTTAGGATATTAGTATCATTAACAGTAATATTGTAAATGTTATTAGCTGCAGTATTTGTAAGGAATTGCGATAAAGAGGTTTTATAAGTCATTTGATATCTTTCAAGTGTTCATATTTTCCTGACAAAAACCAAAATCACTTCAGTTCTTACATCCGTGTTGATGTCATTGTACTGATAAAACCAATGCTTTTTGCTGCTTCATGTTTTCTTTTCTGTCTGTTTTAGTCACATGACACACACACACACGAGTTAGTACAACAATTGTTTCTGATGAG
>CM035802.1:13662467-13837467 GCA_020466265.1 Siphamia tubifer
CCAAATTTTCACAGAATTCCTGGAATTACAAAAGCAACGAGTGACTACATTTTGGGAGGTGATCCGGACCACTGTCTGGATCCAGGATTTTTTTTGAATGATTCTTTACTATTGGGAGGTAGAGCCAGTTTTGACAGAAATGATTGTAACTGAGGGGCAGCACATGGTGCAGTGGTTAACACTTGTGCCTCACAGCAAGAAGGATGCTGGTTGGATTCCCACACCAGACCTTTCTGTGTGGAGTTTGTGGGGTTTCGCCGGGGTGTCTTTTGTTCGTGTTGGCTGCCTCCTCCTTTTTTTGTCGTCTCCTGTTTCACTTCTGTTCGTGGCCTGGAGTCACTTTCTTTATGCTAGTGGTGGGTGGATGCTGTGGGGGGGTTCAGTGGGCAGCGGTGGTCATGGGCGTCACACCAATGGGTGATAAGGGTGTTGCGACACCCCCACTTCTACAAACAGATGATTTCATACCCCCCACTTTTTCCTGGGGTTATATTATTATGTATCGTGGTTATATCGGTTCCACTGGATCCATATTTTTTTTAAATTTGAACTTATATCATTTTTTTTTATCTAATAATATTGACTTTTTATCTCATAATTTAGATTTTTTTATCTAATAATTTTGACTTCTTACATAATAATTTTGACTTTTTATCTAATAATTGGATGTTTTTGAGTTGGGTTAAGGAGGGGCAGGTTTTCTAATTGAGGACAAACACATTTTTGTTATTATTTTCAGCCATATATTACTTTTTTAAATATAAAAATTTAACCATTAATGGATAATTGTTAATTGTCCAATGATAGATTCAGAAAATTTTGCTCATGTGCCACAACCGAGAACACCCCCCACATTTGAAATGGCTGTGTTTTTTACTGTACTGTTCTGTGTATGGTTAGAGCTCTGTGATGAAAGAGGGTCAAAGGCTCACGAAAAGTTGCCTCACAGCCAATGGGATGCTACGTACGGTACAGTACGTACATGTCGTGTTTACGTAGATTACGTAGTTGCGTACAGTAATGTACGTAGTATTTATGTCACGTAAATAGAATTTTCGTTCGTATTTAGAAATGAAAATTTGAGGTAAAGGTTTTTCATTACTTGGGTAATATATAATAATATAATAGTATAATATATATAAGAATATAATACTAGCAAAAGTCTGTGCTCATCGAGTCCTTTTCTAGTTTGGAATTAACATTTCCATATAAAAGGGAAATAGCTTTAATTTAAAATATTTTATTCAGAATAAATAAATCGAATTTGAAACACATCATCTAAATGTGTTCGACGCAACCGATTAAACAAATAAAAATAAAAGGTTTGATATTGGTTGTTGACATGTGAACAGTATTGATCGTCCATTCTTCAGTGACTATCAGCTGGTGGTTGTCGGCTCCTTTAAGTGTCTATTTTAGTCCAGCTCAGAATGTACTGATGTGATCCATCCATCATATTGCAGCTCCTACATATCAAATCACTCCTGTTCTTCAAACCTGGGTCTGTAAACCCCCTCACCATGGCCAGATACTCACATTACAAAACAGATTATTTTGGAAAAGGATGTAAATCTCCAATGTCTTATAGTTACAGCCTGGATATTCATGAAGGTTTTTTGAATGTACAGAAAACATATAAACCATCTGTGTTTTTCAAAATGTTTTGTCCAAATCCATGCCTGGTACCAATTAAAGGTATATTTGTTTGGACAAATATAATGACAACAACAAAAATAGCTGTTAGTCATTTCATTTCAGAGCTGATATCTTTTAAGTGTTGATATTTTCCTGATAAAAAACAAAATCACTTCAGTTCTTACATCCATGTCGATGTCATTAAACTGATTAAACCAGTACCTTTAGCTGCTCCATGTTTTCTTTTCTGTCTGTTTTAGTCACATGACACACACACAAATTACTACAACCATTGTTTTTGATTAGTTTTGATGGTTTAATAATGTAAACTACAAAATACATCAACAACACAGTAGATTAAAACTGTATAATTAACAAAATCTCAGCAATTTTAGACAATGACACTTAAAATTGATGTTTTAGAAGAATTTCAAATGTTACCTATAAGTAATCGGAGGGGGAAAAATAAGGGCTGTTAAAATTTGTTTATCATGATTAATCTAATTAAAAATGTTGAATGTAATTAAATGGAATAGTTGTTTATAGTTATTCTGTTGAAGGTGTGGAATAAACACGTTAGTTGCCTATATATTGATATTTTTGTACATTTTTTAGATATTTTATAAATTTTTGGGATTTTGTTTTGTGTATTTTGGAATATATGCAGACTTCGTTTGCAAAAACAGATAAGAATTTGTTACAATTTTTTTCACAAACTGGCAAATACTCATTGATTTAATATATTATTTATTCAATTTAGTGGACCTTATCAAATGAAATGAATGATATATCAAATGAATGAGTATTACACTGGAATGTAGAGTAAAAACAGGCCATTTTGTGAGAAAAATAAAAAATTTAGTTTTCTGTTTTTGCAAATGAATTCTTCAAAAGTATATATAGGGTGTCCCATAAGTCTCTATATATAGAAAAAAAAACATTTCTTGACATAAGCCAAATTTACCTCCACCTTGTCTGTCTGTCAGTCTGTCAGTTAGCAAAAGTTACGCATGGATCTTGCTGAAAATTTCATGATGTGTTGGGGGTGTCACAAGGAACAAATGATTAGATTTTCGTGATATTCCGGAAGAGATCCTGGATTCTGAATCACTTTAAATTGTATTCTCCATTTACCGCAATGTAAAATTTCAACACGTCATGAAATTTTCATCAAAATCCGTCCATAACTTTTTGAGTTATCTTGCTAACTAATAGACAGACAGACAAACAGACAAACAATCTCTGGCAAAAAACATAACCTCTCGCCATGGCGCTGTCAGAGTTCTTTTTTCATCATTTATATAATACGGTCATTATGACTGCCATGTAAATGCATTGTTATTCAAATGCATTCTTTGCTTTATCTGAATTATAATGAAATACATGTTAGAATCATGTAGAGAGAGAGAGAGAGAGAGAGAGAGAGAGAGAGAGAGAGAGAGAGATAAATAAATAAATAAATATGTTTCAAATAAGCATGTCCAAACTGGTCAACACAGCTAAGAACAGAGAACAAACCCTGTAACATTCAGTCTTGGTTTAGATGTCAGCGTTGTGCCAATTCTTCGACTCCTGCCAGTTTTTTTTTTTTCCTCTGAATAAATATAGAGCTGGCTAGCCACATGGTGCAGCGATAATCAGCCAACATTCTTAGAAGGGGCTGCAGTTCATACAGACACTCCTCATCGCTAGTGACAGATACAGTCAATTTAAATTAAAAAATTTTTTTTTTTTTTTTTTAATTTATTTTCTTCTTTGCCGATCAACTTTAACGCGGAAACCTATAGATTTTTGGAAAACGAAACTGTGTATGACATGTTACATAATCCTCCCAGCTGCACAGCCCAGCAGAGGATACACTATATGGAGTGTCATACTGATAAATTAGTAGTTGCTACACAGTTTGACCTTCATATGTTGTGCTCCTTTATTTCTTTCTGCAACTGCCTGTGTCCTTTTCATTGTACAGATCCTGATAATGTATGTGTCTGCTTGGACTGCATTATTGGTAAATACCCTTTGTAATAACTGGGTCTTCTTCGATATACAGATCCGCTTAATGTATGTGACTAGCTAGCCTTGTTTGCACTCTGGTTTTAGTGGGTGGGTGGGGGGGAGAGAGAGCTTAAAAACAGAGCAACAGTTAAAAGAGCAGACATTTATTGTATATCTAAACACATGTGGCCACTAGATATATGTTAAAAAGCACAACCAAAACCACAGATGGATCAATGCTACATGTGGAAAAAATTATTAGACCATCAAATGTTTGGAAGTGGGATTTTAATTTAATATTTAATATGTTTTTTTTTGTTTGTTTTTTTTTTTTTAGTACACATGTTGAATTTATGTTGGTTTTTAACTGGCAGTCTGGTCTGGTCTGGACAGGTGGACAACTTCACCCCCGTACTATGGACACTACAAACACTGCAAATTAACCAAATAATGTTATTCAACTGAACAAATTCGTATCCACTGTTAAACATTAAACATGTCTAATGTACATTTAGTTGTACCAGGAATTAAACAAAGAAGATTTTGAAGAAAAACAAAGAGTGATGTAATAGTTTTGGGGTTTTTTTGGGTTTTTTTGCAATTGAGAGAGAGTTTGATGTGGATAAATGTGACTGTCCTGATGAATTAAAGCACACACTGAGAGTCAGGCCTTCGGTCCAACATTAGTGTGTGATCTGACAAATGCTTCTGGGAGGAATGGTCCCATTAACACACTCCTAAACCTTGTGGAAAACCTTCCCAGATGAGTTGAAGCTGTTGTAGCAGCAAAGGGCGAACACCCATATGACTGTATGGATTAAGAATGGGATGTTAAGTTCATATGCAAGTCAAGTCAAGGTGAGACAATACTTTTGGTAATATAGTAGATTTCTTGCGGTCCAAGCTGCGGGCAGGTTAGTTAAAAAAGAGGTCGGTTGTGGGTCATTTATACATCAACCTGTGCATCACTGATGTATATGTATATATATATATATATATATATATATATATATATATATATATATATATATATATATATATATATATATATATAGTATTTATGACTGTATTTATTTTGCACTTAGATAAAAAATACATAAGCAAATATAAATATAAATGAAATATAACAGTTTAAAGGAGGCCAAAAGCCTAAAATGCTTATTAATCATCCACTTAATTAACACTTCAAATGAACAAAAAAAATTGAAAGGAAAATTTGAAAGTAGAAATCCTGTGTGTTACTAAATAGTATGAACCCATATGGTTTGATTGGATGTCTACCTGGACCTGCAGGTTTCAGAATGAGCCAGTGTGTCTGTATTCAAACTGTGGATGTGTTTACGTGCACTCAACATCATTGTTTACCCGAGTCTTTTGTTGTGATTTCAGGCCTCATAAGACTCTTCTGTAATTAGACAGGCACTGGACAAACAGCGGTGACATTTACTCCAGTTGGTGAGGAAATGTTCATTAAAACCACATCACTGCTGTTACTGAATGTGACTCCACTGATGCACAAACAAGAAAAACGGAACCCAGTGTCAGGGTGTGGGGCGGTCGGTAACGTGTAAAAGGTAGAGTCGAAAAGGGTTGTGGAGAAATTAGTAAGCTATATGCTAGCTAATGATCAGTGCCTTGGCTTCATAGTCGCAATTAGCGAAAGGGGGATGGGTTGGTTTCTGATTAAATCTGGGTTCTTATACTTCACTCAAGGGGACTTAATCAGTTTTCATATGGGCGTGCTTGATTGTGTAATTATCACCACATTTTGGCCGCGCTCCCCCTCCCAATCAACTCCTCCGATGCCCGCTTGTCTCGGATTGATTCGTAACAGTCACAGTAAACAGTGATGATGGAGCGCTCGGCTAATGACCGTACATCAACAGACAGTGATGAGGGGCGTGCTGGAGACGCTAAGAGATCCGCCCTAATAGTCGTCCTCTATTTTGACATCTGCGGCGAGAAGCGGGAATGAATCGTTGTCTTCCCCCGGCAGCATTGGTTGACTACTTGATGTACAGTAATGAGATTATTAAAATCCCAAAAGCAACCCTGACACTCGTTCATGGTGCTGACTCTGTACTTGTGGAATTTTAATATTTGGATGAGACAGAAAGGGAACCAAATCAGCCTTTTCCTCTGGCATCGAATGAAAGTAAATGCTTTAGTCTCAAGTGTCTAAATGGTGCTAATATGTTTAAATGCTCTAACCAGATGACAGGGAAATGCACTTTGGAAATTACACATGGCCACCACGGAGAGGAGTTTTATTTTCTGCAGTTATTGCATTGATTATCCTTGGCTGTTTTTAGTATCAGTTATCCTTTTTGGGAGGTTTTTTGTGTGTGTAACTGGAGCAAAAATGTAGTAAAATGGGAGCTTTTTTTTTTTTTTTTTTGCTTCCCAGATAATCATCGATCTTTTCAAAACAAAACCAATAGGATAAATGAGAAAACTGACTCAATGGATTTTTTTTTTTCCCCGCTCTTCTTTCCACAGTATTTGTGAAGTTTAGTTTCAAAGTTGAGTATCAGACAGATGTGCCAATTAGTCTATTTTCAGTTTTTCTCTTGTTTTACACTACAAAGAATTCTATCTGTATGTTTTGTGTCGTTGTGGATCTGAGATTTAAGGTGCATTTTTAGTTTTCATCATATCTGCCAGAGACAATTCTCTTCAATTATTAAACTTTAAAGACCGAAACCAGTTTTTAAGGTGATTTTCCTTTAACTTAACGGTGCCGTATGTAAGAATAATGTTTCCAGTCATCATAAAATAACCCTGACTGTTACCAGACATTAATACTTATAATAATAATAATAGTAATAATAATAGTCATAGTAGTAGTAGTAGTAGTAGTAGTAGTAATAATAATAATAATAATAATAATAATAATAATAATAATAATAATAATAATATTAATGGATTATATTTAGACCCCTGACTGACAAAAACCCAGTAAAAAACTCCACCACATATTCAAAAATTATTCTGAAATACAGGAAAAAAACACCACAAAATTTATTGTTGTGGATCTGAGATTTAAGGTAATTTTTTTTAGTTTTCATCATATCTGCCAGAGACAATTCTCAGTTGTTTATAGACTCAATTATTAAACTAGTTTTCATTTCCAGTAATCATAAAATAACCCTGACTGTTACTAGATATTAATACTTATAATAATAATAATAATAATAATAATAATAATAATAATAATAATAATAATAATAATAATAATAATAATAATAATAATAATAATAATAATAAATTACATTTATATCTCTGACCAATGTATGATATGTGTTAATGTAGTATTTTAAACTGCAAGTGCTTTAGTTTTGTGAAATTGTACTGTTTTGAGGGTATTTTTTGTATTCAAATTTCCCATAAAATGCACAAAAAAAAAAACAAACTCAGTCACACAAGCATGCAGGGAAAAAAAATATACAAAACTTGCTAAAATCCACAAAAATTCATCAAAAAATAAACTAACAGCAAAAACCCATTTAAAAACAATCCACAACATATTCAAAAAATATTGTAAAAGACACCAACATTTTTTTAAATAAAATATCCAAAATATATACAAACATATTTGCAATTAACATGTTTATTCAATATTTTACACAGTTTCAACAAAACAAGTTGATGGATGAATTTGTATGAATTCATTCATTCATTCAGCAGGATTACACATCCAGAGATATTACCACTGATGTGTTTTGGCTATTGACCTTTAGTGCGACCTTGACCTTTGACCTTCATTCCTCAAAATCTCCTGAGTTCTTCCTTGACCCATTATCAATCATTCCAATCTGTTCAAAACTTTTTGCATAATCTTACTGACAGACAGACAAACGGACCTGAATGTAATACCTCCTTGGCAGAAGTAAAACATATTAACTGAACATACAAGTGTCTCCATTCGCCATCATGTGATACTGGTGAATTAATGTTGCATAAGATGGTGACATTTCCTCATTCAGTTACTGATGCCTTTGAACCACATGGATCATATCTGATACAGAAAAAAAGCTGAGCAACTGCATTTTATCCAAATTATTTCCATATATAAGTAGGATTAGTGGTTCAAAATGCATGAAAGCATATAGATCAGCAGATGATCTTGGTCTTTAACATTTAAATAAGTCATTAAAAGAATAATAGGTTTGACCTGAAAGAACATACAAGCCCTTCGCTTATATTCCTTTCTCCTTTTTACCGTCTTATTGTGTTTTTTTTCTGTGTTTCATGTTTTAGAAATGCAAAGAACTGGCTGTAAAATATCCCTTGTGATTGGAAAAATATCCCAATCTGCATGCACTTGTTTCCACCATAGAAAGGCGTAGGTGGAAAACAAAATTTATGTAAAAATCTTGCTTCACTTTACTTTTTCTTCCTTCTCACTGGTGAGCTGTTACATACAACAAGACATTTGCCTGATTCTGTCACAACCCAATCTGTTTTTAGATACATGAATAAAACATTTTCGGTACCTTTCTCAGAAGTTGTCACGTTGGTCTGCAAATGAACACATAATAGGACATGAGATTTCCCCCAGTTAGTGTTAGGAGTAAGTGCCCATTCTGTCACATGTCTCATTATTTAAAGGTAAAGTACTTTATTTGTCATTATACACTGTACAACAAAATCTGTCCTCTGCATTTAACCCATCCTTGATGCCTTTGGGGCACCTGTAAGGAGCACTGGGCAGCCATGGGGACTCATCTCCAAATACAGAACATGGCTAATGGTCAGAATCAGCTGTCTGGAGGATTTGACCCTAACAAACATGTTTTTGGGTGACGGGGGGAAAACTGCAGGAAACGGTAAGATGTCTCAATTGGTCAGCTGAAAGCAAGAGCAAGACCAGAACTATTAGGAAAATAACAAGACGTTATTTGGGAACAAATGGATCTGTAGCCATGAGACATGAGCCAGACCATGATAGACCATGTTTGTTTGGATTAAAATATGTAAACAACAGAAATAAGTGGCTGACACTAACCAGGGCACACGTATTTAGAAAGGGAACCAACTAGAACCGACCACGAACAGGAGTGGCTCAAGGTCCACCTGTGGGTGAGGTAGAGGTACTATGGGACAACATATTAGCGAATGTAGTGTAAACAAAGGGACATTTAGACTTTTGGCTGGTGATTAGTGCTGATCAATTGTGTATTTTACATGTGATGGAACCTGGGACCTTGATGATCCGGACTTCCCTCATTGGCTCACCTCAATTCATTCTCGAGCTAGATTCTAACAAAACCCATCCAGACCCGGGGAGAGAAACATGCTAACTCCACACAGAAAGGCCCGCACTTTGTTGTTCGACCTCAAGTCATTTTTCTACCGTGAAAAAACACCTGGAAACAAAACAATCTGGACATTTTTTTTTTAAATAGAACCAACACACAATGTATTCAATAACAATGGAGAACACAGTAATATTAATGAAATAACTTTAACTACAGTAAAGGAAGTACTTCTTCTTAGTTACTTCCACCTCTGGTCTTGGGTAATGTTAGAAGCTCACGATACATACTCAATATTTCTGCCAAATCTTTTTTGCATCCGGAAACTTCTTGCATACTCAAAATTGCACCCTGTCAGTGTAAGTAGGTAAGTATGCGGTTTTGAACACAGTCTAAGAGTGTCTGACCAAAGATTGGGTTAAATGAATCCAACAGTTACACACTGTCCTCCAACTACCCGTGAGAAAACGGTTCACTGTGGCTAATATTTATTCACGATTGAAGTGTTTGCATCATCTGCTGAAATTACCATAGAGTTTGTAACCTACCCCACAACTTCAAAGCCTCATGCTGAGCTGATTGACATGAAGGAATTCACACCTCCCTTTGGGATAATAGGTTGTCTCCTATCTCGTATCTGGACAAGGCCTGTCCCCTACCAAGCGTTTGCTTCTCACTCATGCACAAAGCTGTCATTTCCCCAACGCATCAGCCCCCCAGAAAGGTGTCACTAGGGATTATGGGATACCTCAGGGGGATTAAAAATGTTCTTGACAGACTGGCCGCTTCACTTTTTCCACAAAAGTCACTCTTTGCTATCCTTTATGTGACAGAGTTGGTGCATGTAACATTACCAATAACTGCAGAGTTTCCAAATCTTAGATCCAGTGCTACTTCTGTGGCAGTAAAAACATGAATTTTTGCCTCTAGTTAGTCATTCTCAAGTGTCTTAGCAACATTTCTTTGAATATTACCCTCTGCATTTTGCATGGATTAAGTGAAATGCAGGGATTTTCCGATATTTAATTTACTGATCATGTATGTGTTCATAAAAACTCAGATTAAAGTTGAAATTTATGTCAGAAATAGAGAAAACTGAATAAAAAATAAATATATTAACTACTGAACATAAACTAAGTGTGTCCATCCACTTTCATTACCAAATTCCATAGTTATAGAAGATGACGGTGTTTCCATGTTCATTAAATAGTCTCTGAATGTCCAAATGGGTCACATCTGATGACCATGAAAACATAAAGAAAAACTGTATTTTATAGCAAGTATTTGCATGTATGGATAGGATTAATGGATGATGATCTGGCAGAGATTCTGGATTCTGAATCACTTATTCTCCATTTACCGTAATGTCAAATTTCAAAGTCCAGAATCCACTGGATCACCACCAACATGTAATCATTTGTTCCTTGTGTCACTCCCAACACATCCTGAAAATGTCATCAAAATCCATCCATAAGTTAGCCAAGCTGACATCAATCAGGGTCACCCCCTCCCACCCCCTACACCAGACTGTGGTGGGCCTAAGCAGCTCCTTCAGCAGCAGACTGTTACACCCACGGTGTAAAAAGGAACCTTACCGCAGGTCATTCCTACCGACTGCTGTCAGACTGTTCAACATTCACCACCCCAAAGTAGTAAAATAACAAATATCATTGACACCACTTGACAATAATTCCTCCTTTATATTATGTGCAATTAATATATATATATATATATATATATATATATATATATATATATATATATATATATATATTGTTATTCTTATTTATCATCTTCACATAGTTTTTATTCCTTCTGTGTATCATTTTTCAATCCCGCATACTTTTGTATAACGTACATAGCATATTTAGTCTTTTTCTCAATATCTATGTTCGTGTACATATACTATTTATTTATCTATATGTTTTTCTTCTCTTGCTGTCCCTCTATTGCTCTACATCGCTGCGACTGTAACATGTGAATTTCCCCGTTGTGGGATCAATAAAGTCTATCTTATCTTATCTTATCTTATCTTATCTTATCTTATCTTATCTTATCTTATCTTATCTTATCTTATCTTATCTTGAATTATCCCACTGATCACCACCAAAATCTAATAATTTCCAGACCTCCCCATTACCAACATATACCATGTAAATTTCATCAAGATCCGTCCATAACTTTTTGAGTTATCTTGCTAACTAACAGATAAACAGACAAACTCTGGCAAAAACATATTACCACAGGTAATAACATGAATATTTCCATGTATTGATAGAAGTAATGGATCAGAGATTAATCAACATTGTAGCAGTTTTGGTCACCAGTGGCTGTTTGGTTCTTTATGGGTTAATGTTCAGCATGTTTGTGTTATATTTGCCCTTGTCGATTCTTTAGCACATGGCAGGTTTATTTATTTATTTTTATTTATTTTTTTTAACATCAGCTGCATAGTAATTCCAATGCAATTTCTCAGTGCAGTGTTTAACACCTTTCTGATGATGACACATCAGTTTAAACCTAACACTTTTTGATTAAAGCAATTATTGGCAAAGACGGCGTCTCCAATTCCCTGTAGCTGAGCTGCTCATTTGCTACTTGCTAATGTCCACAGTTTTTAATCAAGAGCAGGGAGCAAAAAAAAAAAAAAAAAAAAACAATACAGAAGCAGTACATGCCAAGTGCATTAATCCTCCGCCTCCTCCTCCTCGTTTTCCTCCTCCTCCTCGCCTGTCTCCTGCCTCTTCGTCTAATTAAGGGTCATTCTGTCTCCTGGCCACATTAGGACACTGCACACCAGTCCCAACCCACATAATTAAATGTTTTTTTTTGTGCTAACCATCTGGAGACCTCATCGCTTTAAACATGCATGTCAAATTGATTCCTTAATAATGTTTATGTTTCTTCTCAGTGCTTTATTATCATCCAGGATTAGCAGTTCATGTTTATTTTGCTTTCATCAGCGCTACCAACCCCACACACACACACACACACACATATATAGAAACATGCAGACACGGAACAACAACACCCTTAAGCTAAGAGCAAAACTAGGACTTTCAGCCGGAAAACCAATCACTAACTTCAAAGCAAAGGCCACAGTAGCCATATCTTCATGCGGTTACAGCAACTGGCCATGTGATGTTTTGAATATGCAGCGAAAATATCTTGAGTTTTGTCAGAACAGTCAGAAAACCAATGACTCATAAATGCTGGGGAATTGTTTCGGTTGTCACTGTGGGATTTTATGGTTCATTCATGCATCAAATAATATTAGCAAAACATGTTTCACCAATAAATAACCTTTTCTTTCCTGCTTTGTCAGCCCGGAAAGTGCATTTGTGAATAAGACCCCAGGTTTATTTAATAAACAAACGTTTGAGGTGGAAAAGTGATATTTGCTGTTGTGACGGGTTTGGTTGTTTTTTTTTTTCCTCCCTCTCCCGTTTTTTCAGGCATGTCATCCCTCTTTTCTCTGTTTTCCCTCCTCAAATTGTACTGTTGTTGAAATGCAAACATATGTGCAGTCAGAGGAGCGTTGTGCCTTTCTCATTCTCTTTCTCTCAGAGTGCAGTTGAAGGGATTAGTCTGTGCCTGAGTGCCTAGAATAATGATCACTGCAGCGGAGAAACACATTTTCACATTTCAGGAGATAAGGGCAGGCAATCTGCAAGCAGAAGACTTAACCAGCTCCCTGTGGCTTATTGTGGAGCTAACAAAAAAAAAAAAAAAAAAAAAAAGTCACCACCAACCGCCGACAACCAGGCTACACCGTGCCCTCTGCACAAGTGCAAGGAACACCCACAAGTGCACTTTACCACATGAAGAATATCACTCGTTCTGAAATTACACTGAAATTCAATCCATAAAAGTGTCTAACGATGAGCTTTACTATGTCCCCATTGTACAACGCTCTAGTTTTCTAGCGTGGTGGTTTATTTACCACAAGAAAGATCAGGGGTCGGATTCACTAAAGTTTTCTTCAGATAATTCTTATGAAGATACTTAGCAAGGGATAATGCATGGCCCACGAGTTACTATCAGAAAAACACTCCTCCATTGGGGTGCTGTCTGCCCCGGCGGGGAATATTTTTCAATTGTAACTTGTGTGCCTTGCATTATCCCGCTTATTCTACAGGTTATTACAGTTTATTACTGTCTCTACTCTAACAGACTAGTGTTGTGAAATAGGCGGGGCAGACAGAAGGGGGGTGCAGAGAGTTTTAGGCGGAGAAAAGAGAAAGACGGATGTACACAGTCAGGTCGGCGACCGGAGCAGGTGTTGTCCCGTTCTTACAAATATATACTGAAAACGAAGCTCACTGAAACTGCTCCTTGTTTTCTAAAAACCAGCATAGAGGAGTTAACCCCGGGGTAACATACTTACCACGGCCCTGGAGATTTTGTACGAGAGGAGGATGGTGATTTACCCTGATTTCCTGACTACTGTAAGGATAACATCAGGATAGGTTAACATTGGATAAGCTAGCAGTTACAACGAAGCTAATATTTACTTTAAAAGTGGCCGAACTACCTGCGGAGTGATATGGTACAGTGAATCTGAAGTGACAAAACCTGTTGCCATGGGCAGCGGGCATTAACGGCGCAGCGGGCGGTTATCGAAAAAAATCCGCCCGCTGACGTCATTCAAAGTGAACGGGACGTTCTAGAGGGCCGTAGAATAAAGGGGAAAAAAATAAGATGTTACTAAGATTTATGTGAAGTGAAATATTTTTGTCAGAACAAATTCAATTTCTTACGAACTTCTTATTTTTAATAGTTAACCCTTTGTTGGTCACAGTACAAAGATCGAAATAAAAACTATTATAACATCAAACATAGATTTTTTTTTTTTTACTGACCTTAAATTTAAACTCAAACATTACTCCTTCACCAATATTATCAACATAATTTGTGACTTGGTTCAAATTAGATGTATTAACTCTTTGTGTTTGTATCGTTAGCGTGTAGCTTTAGCAATTAGCATTAGCATTCCATGACTCTTTACTATCATCTCTACCATTTGGTTCAGCATGTTTTCCAAAAAATTATTACATGAATACCAAAGTATTTCTGAAACATGATGAGGGTTATTTATGTAAAATAAACTCTAAAAATTAATGCAATGAGAAAAATGTAATTTGCAGAGGTGTTGTCACATTTATGATCTTCTTCCTTGTTGGTATATATACTGGCATGAGCTGAATATATCATTGACAGTGCCACCCAGTGGTGTTTTTGTGCATTACATGCTTCTTACAAAAGGGGGAGACTGTCCAAGAAGTTTGGTGTCAAAGGACTTAAATTTAGATTAGATATCAGGGTTCAAAGTTACCTCTACCAAACGGTTGAGCTGACCAACAAAGGGCTAAATGATAACCCTCCTGGTGTTTTTACTAAACAGGTTTTGTATATTTTGTGGTCGACAGTTATTTTTTTACTCTGTACATAATTAGTGCAGTTTGGAATTTTACAATGTCTGTAAATTTGTGTAATGTTGAGTGTAAGTAGAGTGTATGAGTGTGATCCAGATGACCCGCATTGCCCATAAAAGATTATTCCGGGTAAAATAAGTATTTTTAGCAGTATGTGACCTAAGAAATAATCTAGATATAATAAATAATAATATATAAAATTATTATTATTCGTAGTAGTAGTAGTAGTAGTAGTATTATCTTATATATGAAACATAAGTTAATAAATCTTGACACAGTAACTAAAATATGGTCAAATAATAGAAGAGTAGAAGGTACAGAATTGATAGACATGCTGAGAGGAACACCTTAGTTACAGAGAATAAAACATTTTTCTTTGGACATTATCATGAGAAGCACTTGGCATTACATTATAATGGTATGAAAAACAGACTTTCATAAATGAGATGTGAATTTCCACATCAGAAGAAGCAAAAGGAAATAAATAAATAATAGAAAAATGTGAATACCGCTGATGTGGCGTTCTACCTCAATAGAGCAGCTCGCTCCCGCTGTAACCCATTTCTCAATAAACAAGAAGAGGGAAGAAAAATGCACAGTAAAGCAAGTTTCCTAGGATCAAAAGATTATTATTATTATTATTATTTATTTTTATTTTTTTTACAGTTGTAGTCAGTTCAATAACACCTTACCTTTCCCACATATTGAGCATCTGGTCCCATGTGTTCTTCTAAAACAAAGAATTGGTTCCAGATCCAGCCACGTTTAGGCCTGTGGTGTACCTCGGTTTCGCCATTGGCCAGTTTGGTCTGGTTCTTGGCGGGTACCTTGGCGGGCACGTGGTGGCTCGCTCCATAACACCTCTGGATGAAGCAGAGACAAACCAGAAAGGGACAAAGACAAGAGGTGGTGGATATCCTCATGGTGGTGCACGCGTTTGGAAAATTATCCTTGTGTTTGAAGGTGGTAAGGTCCGCCCACCACCGCCGCCGCCGCCGCCGCGACCACCACCGCTAGCCACCGCTGCAGAACCCAGGCAAAACAGAATTCTAAATCCTTTTCGAGGAAGCAACAATCCACGTAGATCCTTTAAGATTCATGTTTTCCGAAGATGGAAGTTTTAATAGTGGAAAAACCAGATTCATTTACATTATGGTATTCCCAATATAGGAGCTGCCATGTGAATAGAAAGTGAACTTCTGAGTAGTTCTACCAAGAGCAGAGGTTAATCCCGGAAGCCATTCTGGATTTTCCTGAGGGAGAGAAGGGGGGGAGAGAAACAGAAACACAGAGTTAGAGATTAATTTGATGGATATTAGAAGCTAAATGTCCACTAATTCCTTCCAATTAAATTGCAACTCATAAATCCAGTCGAGCCGCGGTTGTGCGTTTCATTCTGCGTGGCTGTGATAAAGCGTAGAAGGCAACAAGAAGTGTCTTTTCAACCGTTTTTTTTTTTTTTTTCTACTATTATGGATATGACACAAACAAGTTAAGAGTGCTATTAAAAGGTTAGCTGTGCCTTTAAGGTCAGAGCCATGCCCGGTGACTGATACTGGCCCCGAAGGTCGGAGTCACGTATTAGAGCGGAGCGGTGGCGGCAACGTGACGCAACTGATGAGTGGGATTTATTAAAAATATCTGGAAAAGGTTTAGCGTGAATGTTAACATGACCGGGGCATACTGCCAGGCTTAGTGTGAGTGTCAGTGAAGTGAATAAGAATCGTGGCAGGAGGAAATACATTTACGATGATAAGGAGAGACATCAAACCACTGGAACATAAAGAGGGGGGGGGGGGTTAAGAAAGCACTGGGATGGAAAAGACAGAGGGAAGCTGTTTTAGGAAATCCAAATTAAATGTATAAGAGATAGCGTCGAGGAAGTAGAATAACTGCTTTAGTGTAATTCTTGTGTGTTTTAGTCCATTTTAATGTATTTTTCTGCATTTTAGTGGAATTTCTGGGCATTTTAGTGTAGTTTTGTGCATTTTAGTGGAATTTCTGGGCCGTTTAGTGCAGTTTTTAGAGGATTTTAATGTATTTTTCTGCATTTTAGTCGAATTTCTGGGCATTTTAGTGCAGTTTTTAGAGCATTTTAATGTATTTTTCTGCATTTTAGTCGAATTTCTGTGCATTTTAGTGTAGATTTTAGAGCATTTTAATGTATTTTTCTGCATTTTAGTGGAATTTCTGGGCATTTTAATGTAGTTTTTTGAGCATTTTAGTGCATTTCATTGAAAGTTTTGGGTTTTAATGTAATTCTTGTGTGCTTTAGTGTAGTTTTTAGAGCATTTTAATGTATTTTTCTGCATTTTTAGTGTAATATTTTGGCACTTTAGTGTAGTATTGAGAGCTTTTTACTGTATTTTTGTGCATTTTATTGAAATTTTTGTGTGCTTTAATGTAATTCTTGCCTGCTTTAGTGTAGTTTTTAGGGCGTGGTAATGTATTTTTTGGGCATTTTTAGTGTCATTTTACTAGCTTAGTAAACTAGCAAAAAAGTAGAGAATTTCCAGAGCGGCTGGCTGTGCACTGGACAATGGAATATTTGGGTTTTCCTCCTCAGACGTCTTGTGAATCCAGAGATCTGTGTCTGTGGATCAGTAACTGTGGACACACTTTACAGCAGATAATCCCTTTCAGGCAATAATGGGAATTTATATCATATTTGGGTGCCCACCTGAAGACCCCAGTGAAGCCCCTCACTGCATCCTGCAAGCTTCCCCAATGATCTCACCCATGTCTCATATATATGTCTTGTTAAGGGATTGTTTCATCTAGTCCTAATTTATAAAGGATGTTTGTCCTTCATGAGCGGCTGTGAACCCACTGGTCTGGGTGCACTTTGAAAAGACCTTCTTTTATCTATATTTTATTTCATATTATTTATTGATTCAGTCTGATAAAAATATTGTATGTTTGACCTGTGCGTTTGGAGTTGCTTGCTCAAACTTCCACCTAAAAAGAAGATGTCAGTTTTGGAGAACATGAACATACCTGTAGAAATCAAACTGAACTCGAGCTCAATATTTTCTCATTTAATTTCAATAGAACCTGAGACACACTGAGAACATCACAGTTATTCTGAAGCAGTTTGGAGTGAGTCACTGGTAACAAGACTGAAGAATGAGAAACCAACAAGAGAACATCACCCCAAAACCAACAGGAGAACATCACCCCAAAACGAACAAGAGAACATCACCCCAAAACCAATAAGAGAAAATCACCTAAAGCCAACAAAAGAAAATCACCCAAAACCAACAAGAGACAATCACCAAAATCTAACAAGAGAAAATCACCTAAAACTAACAAGAGAAAATACCCCAAAGCCAACAAAAGAAAATCACCCAAAACCAACAAGAGAAAATCACCTAAAACCAACAAGAGAGAATCACCTAAAACCAACAAGAGAAAATACCCCAAAGCCAACAAAAGAAAATCACTTAAAACCAACAAGAGAAAATCACCTACAACCAACAGGAGAAAATACCCCAAAGCCAAGAAAAGAAAATCACCCTAAAACCAAAAAGAGAAAATCACTCAAAGCAAACAAGAGAAAATCATTTAAAACAACAAGAGAAAGTCACCCGAAACCAACAAGAGAAAACCACCCAAAACCAACAAGAGAAAGTCACCCAAAACCAACAAGAGAAAACCACCCAAAACCAACAAGAGAAAATCACCTAAAACCAAGAATAAAAAATCACCCAAAACCAACAAGAGAAAAATCATCCAAAACCAAGGCATCAGTTGTGTGGAAATGTATTTTTTTTTATTAATATATATATTTATTTATTTATTTAATTTTATTGAATTATTTCAGCTACAAGAAGGATGACACTGAATGTTCTGTGTCGACCACTAATCCGTTTGACCATTTGACACCACACAGCTGTTATATACTCATATCGCAATATATATTGCATAGTTTAATAAAAAATCGCAATGTCATTTTTATTATTATATATCATGTAGCCCTAATTATCGTTGTCTCAGACACTGAATAATAAATACATGAAGACGGTTAGGCTAGTATTCATAGTGTGACGGTAGAACTGTAGCTTTATGGAGCGTACTGTGAGGACAAACACATGTAGCTGATATTTAATAGGATATAGAAGCTGACAGACTTCAAAGACTGCAGCTCACTATCTCTTACAATGCATGTGCCAACATTAAAGAGAGACGCTAACACAAGGCATTAATGCAACTTACAACTGTCATACTTTGAGGGATAATCCGTGAATTATAGTTTTAGAAATATAAATATTTTCATATATATGCGGATTAAGATGCGTTAAGAACTCCCCGCTAATCTCCACGTTTTTAAATATCTCTACAGTACATGCAAATTAACTATAGTTGCTGGTGATGTTGACTAAGTGCAGTGGTTGTAATGGGAGGTATCAACGGCAAAGCTAACAAGTAATAGTCAAAGTCTGTGACACATCGGCTTAGATTAAAGCACTGAAGGGATAAATACTCAGTAACAGACTAAACATGTGTAATCTGGGACAAGATTTCCATCTGCTTAGGAGCAGCGACACCCAAATCCTGCTTTACCTGCATTTATTCTGTGAATGAACAAGTGATTATTAAGTGGAGTAACACACAGACTGGGAGGAATTTTCTGAATCTGAAGCAGAAGTGGGAGGTAATGAAGTAGAAGTACTTTGTTACTGTACTTGTAGGTATCTGTACTTTATTTGAGTATTTATTTTTCTGGTAATTTTGACTTTTCCTCCTTATGTTTTTGCCCTAAATATCTGTACTTTATACTCCTTATAAACTAAACAGATGTGACAGTACGAAAAATAAGTCACTTCGAAGGAAAAATTATGACTTATAATTATTACTTTTTTTTAATCTCATATTTATGAACCTTTTTTCATCATCATCATCATCGATTTTTATTGCAGAGTCAAGGTCCAGGTACAAAAAGACAGACATATGCACCAACATAATAAAAAAGAAAGAAGATACGGATGAATAAGAAAAGTAACATTAAAAATAATATAAACATTAAAAACAACATTAAAACACACTCATAAAAGTAACTTTTCCCAGTGTCTCCACTTGAACGACTGGTATCACACAGCACTAAGAACAGGGTTAAGCAGCAAAATAGCTAAATAATTTGGTTACAAGAGTTATGCAATCTGCAGATACATTTATACATGACATTTCTCAACAGGGCATGAAATGTGTTCACCCCAACGCCACAGTTTTAATCTTATAATGATGACTTTTTATCTCACAACTATGCATTCCTTCTCTCATATGACTTTTTTCTCATAATTTTGACTTTTTATCTCATAATTTTGACTTTTTATCTCATAATTTTCACTTTTTATCTGTTAATTTTGACTTTTTTCTCATAATTTTGACTTTTTATCTCATAATTTTGACTTTTATCTCATGATTTTGACTTTTTATCTCATAATTTTGACTTTTTATCTCATAATTTTGACTTTTTATCTCATGATTTTGACTTTTTATCTGTTAATTTTGACTTTTTTCTCATGATTTTGACTTTTTATTTCAGAATTTAGACTTTTTTTCCCCTCATAATTATACTTTTTTAATGTCATTTGTGACTTTTTAAAAATCTCAATAATATTTTTTTCATTTGTGACTTTTTCTTTTCTTTTTTTCATAAATATCCTGTTCATACTCACTTATCTGACTACTGTGACCCCATAAAACATATTTTCTACACAATAAATCACTTTTAAAATATGTATTATTACTATTGAAAATGTTCAGATATTTCCTGATTAAATATGTATTATATCATTCATGGCAAAAAAAAATTTATTACAATTGAAAAGTTGTACAAAAGTTGAATCAATACTTCTACTTTTATCAGAATATTATTCCACACAAGTGGCTGTACTTCTACTTAAGTACAGAATGTGAGTACTTTTACCACCTCTGATCTGAAGCGATTTTTTTTTTTTTTATATCTGTTCCAGACCACACACATGAAGATAAAAAAAAAAAAAAAAAATCCCACATCATCAAATGTGATGGAACAAAGAAGAAGAAGAAACATGGCACCAACTGTAAACACAACATCAGACATGTTAGAGGACGTATGAGGGAAGGGGATGACGGTGGGGGAAAGACGTTTTTGGGCACTCCATGTATTTGTGACATATTGGATTAAAGATGATTCTTAAATCACCCAGTATTTCTGCCCAGGATTATTCACGTCTCCAAACCCACATGCTTCCTTCTGCACATGCTCAGTTCTGTCCAGGTCAAAACAGGATGTGTCAGCACAAAACAACCAGGACATAACATGTTGAAACTGTCACTAATTTAGTTTTGTTATATTTGTCCTCATGAATTAAAGTAATAATAAATCAATTCTAGTAATTATAATAATATATTATACAAAATATTTTAAAAATAAAAACAAAAATGAAATAAAAATTGAAATGAAATTTCTTTTTAATTTGCAAATATCTCATGATAATAGTGTTGCACTGATCGATCGGCTGCCAATCATAATCGGCCAATATTGCCTAAAAATACCCTGATCGATGATCGGCCGATCAAAAAGCCGATCACATAAGATAAATTACTAGCGATCATTTTCAAACTTGTAGACACACTACAGAACAGGTGCATCTGGTCTGGACTTTCTCTGTACTTTTTAAAATATAATTAGTTAATTAATAGTAGAAGTTTGGGACCATTTTTAACAGTGTGTCCACGGCTAAATAGCATTAGCATTAGCCTAGCATTGCCGTATTTACTACAACACGTGAACCGAACACATCCACACTTCAACGACACTTGGTCAAAGCAAACTCAGAGCTTAAATATGTTTTGCTAACTGATGAGTATTAGCATCTGTTAGCATGTAGCATCAAATGTTGTAATTATTTTTAGCAAATGTACCAAGGTAGTGTAATTATTAGGCTACATCTGCTTCACACATCCAGGCACATGGGCCTGTGCGCAGATGCTAGTGAGTTTAACACTAACTCCTGGAACTGTAAACTATCGTAAAAACAAACAAATCGCAAACTGTTTATTTTTAGTCTCACTCACTGCTTTGTTTTGCTCCAATGTATGTTCAGAATTATGAATATTTAGAATAACTCATACATATAGAACACTCACTAATGATGCATCAGAAGTTAAGAGGATTTTTTAATACATGAAATGAATCCGATCACGAGATTAATCAATGACAAAAATCTACATAATACTCAATTACAAAAATATTTGACAATTATATTTGATATTTGATAATTATATTGTCAAATATTAGTACCTAGGGCTGTAACTATCCATACCTACATGAAAGGTATGGACATTTAAAATTCCTTCCGTGGTCGGCAGTGATCAGAAATCGGAAGATCAAGTTTTTTTGGTGATCGGTATTGGTTGATCAGGTCCAAATGTAAATGCATCACTACATGATAATATTTCAAACTCTGTACAATTTTAAGATTGTGCAAAAACTTGTTTCCACTACTGTGCGTTTCTGATCAAACATGGTTGTTTTATTTTTATTTTATTTTCCACCTACTTCTCTGGCTGCTGTAAAATAACTAAATAAGTAAATGAATAAATAATGAAGGGTAATATTAAACAGTTAATTGTGATTAAATAATTAAAAGTTGTGCATTGGCATACGGTTGTTTGTATTTTTGCACCAATATTATAAGATGCATGGATCAAATAATGACATGGGTGAGATGATGTCAGACTTAAATAAAGGAAAACAATAGCTCTGTCATTAAAACAAGTGCAGACATATTTATATTCAAATAACTACAACAACAAAAAATAAAATAAAACTTACTCACATATATATATCTATATCCAGTCTTAGTCTCTCAGGCTGCATGTTCCCCCGTCACACTAAAGATAAAGAGCTTGGTCTGATCCTTCCACTTAAACAGGTGGGTGTGGCCTGATAGGTTCCGCCCCTCCCCAACCAAGGAAGTGGAGTTTTTAACAGCGACACATGACGACTTTTAAGTCTCTAGAGTTGTCGGCTTTTTGTTTTAGTTATTAATATTGAAGATTTTTCTTATTTATGATTGTCAGCCCAACTAGTTTCAGAAACAATTAAACTGCTCGACAAATGTTTTTAATAAGTATCTGCTTCAAACATTAAAATACTCTAAATCTTTGAATTTAATTGAATGCTTTATTGTCATTGTACATATATAATGAAATTTAGGGTACGGCTCCAGTGCAACAATAGGAATAGAACTATATAAAACCTATATATTATAATATAAAAACCAAAAAACTAATATACAACCTATACATTATAAAATAAAAACCTCTAAAACTAATATAAAACAAATACATTATAATATAAAAACCTCTTAAAACTAATATAAAACCTATACATTATAAAATAAAAACCACTAAAACTAATATAAAACAAATACAATATAATATAAAAACCTCTAAAACTAATATAAAACCTATACATTATAATATAAAAACCTCTAAAACTAATATAAAACCTATACATTATAATATAAAAACCTCTTAAAACTAATATAAAACCTATACATTATAAAATAAAAACCTCTAAAACTAATATAAAACCTATACATTATAATATAAAAACCTCTAAAACTAATATAAAACCTATACATTATAATATAAAAACCTCTAAAACTAATATAAAACCAATACATTATAATATAAAAACCTCTAAAACTAATATAAAACCTATACATTATAATATAAAAACCTCTAAAACTAATATAAAACCAATACATTATAATATAAAAACCTCTAAAACTAATATAAAACCTATACATTATAATATAAAAACCTCTAAAACTAATATAAAACCTATACATTATAAAATAAAAACCTCTAAAACTAATATAAAACCAATACATTATAATATAAAAACCTCTAAAACTAATATAAAACCTATACATTATAATATAAAAACCTATGACACTATAATAATAAAATCACATATTTTAATGAGATGAATCAGAAAACAAATGACTTTAGTGTTGGTTAGTTGATGTTTTTAATATATATGATGGTGTGTTCTAGGTTGTGGTACATGAGCACATCATAAAATTAACAAACATTAATAACAAAATTTTTTATATTAAAAAAAGTAATATATGGTCAAAAATAATAACAAAAATGTGTTTTTCCTCAATTAAACATTTATTCAATTTATAAGTCAAAATTATGATGATGTAATATAAGATAAGATAAGAGTAAAAGACATTAAAAATAGAAGTTTAATTAATTACAGTAAAGAACAGTATAAAATAACCAAAAAAATAGTCACTTAGCTGATAAAGAGTTAAAACCAATGGATGACAATGACAAAATGCCTCTTTTTTTTTCTTTTTTTTTCCTTTTTTTCATTTTAAATCAGGTTTAGTGATGCACATTTGTATTCAGTAACATGAAATATCTCCACAATAGTGAGTCAATGGTTGCATATAAGTGAGTCAGTCTCCATATAAGAAGAAGAATATTTTTCCAGTGGTTTCACCCATCACCTCCTGGGGCTCTCTTCAATCAGTCTTCTAATTGTCTGATTATCATGCTGATTCGACGCAAAATACATTTCAGAGAGCTTCCAAATCAACAACATCTGGCTCTGTCAATGGAAATAATTTCCCCTGCTTTTATGATGATGATATTATTTTGAGCTGCCTTATGCCCAAGGCATGTTTATATATGTGCAGCATTTAACAGGATGCGTTCTGCACAGCAGTTGCCACTAATATTCTGGCACGGCTGCATGTATAACAGTGTCTGAGTGCACATCCACCTAAAATTCTGTTTTATATAAATGAGATGTGTAAATAATGTATTACATAAATGACAATATCCTGATTAAATTCACTGTGATTATTACAAAACACATTTCAAAGGATTTTAGCACAAAGATAAAACTGACTCATTCATTACATAAAATTAAAGGAAATACTGAATATATATACATATATATAATATATAAGGTGATTATTCAGTCATCACAACCATTAAATTAGCTTGAACTGTTTTTAAGGGCAATTACGCTCATGTTAATGACACATATTACATTTCTATTGTGTTTAATTCAATAAATGATGTGTTCAAATGGAAGTAACCGCTCATGAAATGAACGCGATAATACTTCAGAAAATAAAATCAGAAAAGTTTCAAAAGAATCTAAAATAAAACCTTTAAAAGTGAGTTACTGTGTAGACAATGTGTTTGATCGAGGAATAATTAAGGAAAAATGAGGGAAAGAAAGTCACAATTGAGATAAAAAAAAAAGAAAAGTTATGAATGTGAGATAAAAATGCATAATTTTAAGAGAAAAAGTCAAAATTATGAGACAATAGTCATAAATCTATAATATTTATCTCCTTCACTGATTTTCTCTCTGAAGTGACTTATTTTTCATACTGTCACATCTGTTTAGTTTGTAAAAATAATGAGTCTATTCCTAGAATGTGATGAGTATAAAGTACAGATATTTGTACAAAAATATAGAGAGTAAAAGTAAAAAGTTGCCAGTAAAAGAAATACTCAAGTAAAGTACAGATACCTAAAAAAAAACTACTTAAGTACAGTAATGAAGTACTTTTACTGACTTACTTTCCACCTGTGGCAAAGTGCAGTCAGCTGATCATTATCAGCTGACTCTACTTCAGCTGATTTTCTTCAATCAGGTGGGAGGAGACTGCACAGGTAGTTTAGTTTATAAGTGCTGTGGTGAGGGCTGCACAAAAACATCTGAGAAATAGAAAAGAGAAAAGAAAAAAAAAATACAAATAAAAATACTGAGCTTGTGCAAACATGCTTTCAGAAAGACTGGAGAGACAGCTGGTAAGAGCTGGGTTATTTTATATTGTCTTTAGTGTTTACATGTGTCTGATATGAGTGTTTGTCTCAGCATTTGTGCTGTTTTTATGAAGTTATGAAGTTATGAAGGCTGGTACAGGTTACATTTGATTTAGTTCCATTGTATTTAGAAATGTAATGCTGCCCAATGCTGAGGAGAACAGCTTGGCCTTTCTATATTACTGTAATCAGATTACTTAATGTCAAAGTTTGAACAGCTTCTGGTTTAACTTAAATGTGCATAGTAAATTTGATATTATTTAAATTTAGATGTGGGGTAATTTTATAGACTATTTATATTTAGATGTGGGGGTATTTTATAGACTATTTAAATTTAGATGTGGGGTAATTTTATAGACTATTTAAATTTAGATGTGGGGTAATTTTATAGACTATTTAAATTTAGATGTGGGGTAATTTTAGAGACTATTTAAATTTAGATGTGGGGTAATTTTAGAGACTATTTAAATTTAGATGTGGGGTAATTTTAGAGACTATTTAAATTTAGATGTGGGGTAATTTTAGAGACTATTTAAATTTAGATGTGGGGTAATTTTAGAGACTATTTAAATTTAGATGTGGGGTAATTTTAGAGACTATTTAAATTTAGATGTGGGGTAATTTTATAGACTATTTATATGTATGTATAATTTTTAGATTAGTTTATATAATGTGTAATTTATAGTTTTCAACTTGCTGTGTAAACACTTGTATACTTTGTTTAGGTTAGATCAAGAGTGTTTCCAGGAGGTGTCATGGTGGCATGTATCTATATTTAGAAATGAAGAAGAAAATCCAGAGGTATGTCAGTCAAATGGTAAATGACCAAACTCCGATCTCTTAATAAAAGACAATGATCTTAGGGCAAATTGTAACTCTGTAAAATATTGTATTCTTATACCAGTAAAAAGAAGTTTATTGTAATAAAATTCATATGTATTTTTACATGTGTGTGTGTGTGTGTGTGTGTGTGTGTAGATATTCTTTTCCAATTTCAACTAAGAATTTTTATTATTCATAATGAATGTAGTGTTTTGATAATTACAATGACTAGCTCTTATTCTGAAATATGATCTTGAAAATATGGAAATAAAATGAACCATATTAATATTTTATGAGCTCAGGAGTTAGAAAAATCCCAGATTTCAAAATATCTGAGGGTTTTTAAGTATAGTTTTTGTTAAAATCTTCTTCGAGCATGCCTATAAGGTAATAACATCTTAATTTGTTCCAAAAAATAGTATTTCCTAGTATAGGACGACAGCGCCACCATATAAACACGACACATATTGAAACTAATGATGCAAACAACATACCGCCATGACACCTCCTGGAAACACTCTTGATCTAACCTCACCCTTAACTAACGCCTGTCGCTGTTTCTACCCTTTTTTTTTTTTGTTTACCCTTAGGTTTTTTACCTGAGGCGGCACTGGCAACTCTTCCAGAAAAACTGCAGCAAAGGTTGTGATCATGAACTTTAAATAAAATGGAAAAAAAAGAGGAAAATTCAAACTAAACAACTGTCAAGTGACTCCTTGAGTGAATTCCAGCATCTTTAAAATCTCCACCGGAGATCACACACTTTTCAAGTTGGGGAAAATTGCACAGTTTACACAAAACCCAAGAAGAAACTTGACACCTACATTGCTGCCATAAAGTGTTAGATGGTGTTGGAAATTACATAATCTCAGCTTCCTGGTACCATCTGAATATTGCAGATGGCACAGATGATTCAGAAATTACATTAACCCTATAACACCACACATGGCATATTTGATGCATGAGATTTGAAGCTTTCTACATGATCAGTGTCGCTTTTCTTTTCTTGAAAAACCTGATGTATACAATTAGATACATGCAATACACACATAATCAACCATTCACTCATCAAAGGTCTTTCCAATGACGCTACAAGACTGTACGGAATAAGATCATTACCAATTTTTAAAAGGAATTGGCAATTTGTGAGACAGTTTGGTTTGTTGAAAATCATACATTGAAATTGATATTTTTAGTTTTTCAGAATGACCAATAAAGGCTCCAGTTTCAAATAAATGGAATTTTTTTTTTGGTAATGATTTCATTTTAATAGGTTAATGTGAAGTGCAGCACTGGAAAAGTTGCCAACCAGCCAAAAAAGTAATTCATAAAATATATAGTTCCTGTTTTTTAAATGCATTTATATTGTATTTTTTCTTCTGAGTATTTGATTTATTTATGGTATTTTCTGGATTATTGTTTTGATGTTATCATATTTTTAATTTTTTTTTGTGACTCAGCCTCTGATATACAACCTATTTCACTCACATGACACTGTGGGTGCACCATAGTAAAGACAGTGATTCCATACAAATTAATGTGAAAAATAGTGAACTTTCCCTTTATCCTGCCCAACACCTCTTAAACCTGCTGCCCTCAGGCAGGCACTACTGGTCCATCAACACCAGAACAAACAGACTCAGAAACTCCTTCTACTCCCAAGCCGTCACTGCACTGAACTCACGATGACACGAGACACTGATGCTGCTACACACATGTGTACCACTACAGATTGTTCTTTTAATTATTTGTATTTTTATGATTAGTGTCATAGGTTTTTATATTATAACGTATAGGTTTTATATTAGTGTTATGGGTTTTTATATTATAATATATAGACTTTAATTATACCTACTGTTGCACTGGAGCCACACCCTAAATTTTGTTTTAATATGTACAAAGACAAAAAAAAAAGCATTCAATCAAATCGATTAAGCCCACCCATGGAATGCTGGTGATACACAGTACACTGTTTTCTACCCGCCAAAAACAGCTGAAAACAAAGCAGCCTGGACATTTTTTTTAAATAGAACTAACACACAATGCATTCAATAACAATGATGAACACAGCAATATTAATGAAATGAAAAAATCCAAGAGTTGATGAAAAAACATCTGTTAGCAGTGACAACACGCATTGATCGCTATTGAGAGAAAGTAACTCCAAGCAATTACGAGGTGTGACTTTTCGTTCTGTAACAGTTTCGTTATGCAAATAAATCACTCATTTGAACAGATATTGTTTTGAGAAGACACACGTGACCACAGGAAATACTTTCGTTTTGACTAAAACCAGATCAGAACTTGACTCCCAGGACACTGTCGGGGGTAACGATGCCGATTAATGTGGAAAAATAGTCAACTATCCCTTTACGTTGTAATTTGTTATATTATTGTGATGAAATGAAAGAGGGGAGGGTCCTCCTTTAGGCAGTGGTGGTGGATGGGTTAAAATATATACTGCTGTTGTTCAAGGGTTAAAGCAAATAAAATAAAACTGATCAACAGTACTCAAGAATACCCTGCAGGAGGCGAAACATTTATGAAGTTAAGGAGACAACTCGACGCACCTCAGTTCAGTCCTTCAGAGAAAGAAGCTTATATCATTTCCCGCTAATAGCTAAAGTTTTGGTTTCCTGCTGATATCTCATCCGATGCTTTTCGATTTCACAGCATCCACTTTCTACCGATGTCAAACGGCAGAAGACTGGAGCGGGGTCAAAACATAGACCGCTTTATCCCCACAACAAAGGAAGACCAGAAGGCGAGGGTTGAGACGACAACATTACGGTCAGAAACACTCACTTAAAACACATACACAAATATTTTCACTACATTTCTGGGGATTGCCTGTAACCACTAGACTCAGACGGTGCAAATAAACAAAAAGGTTCGAAGCAAGGACTGTACAGTTGAGAAGAAAATTAAGTACACTTCAGTCAGAAGGTAGACACCTCGGTAGAAACAATCCCTGAGGCATGACTTGTTTTACTTTATCTGTTTGTTGTTCTTGCTAAATGATAAATCATATGTGTTGGTGTAGAATTAAAAAGCAAGTGCAAAAGAAAAAGATAGTAATCCTGCTTTATCATCAGCAACTTGTCTGACTCTTTATTCACTTTCACTTTCAAATTTGTACACTGTTTTAGATTCAAAACACTTCAACTGATTTTCCACACATTTCTAAAGGTCACAATATGTATTAATTTCATCATATACAATGACAGATATCATAAAAGATCATTTACTTCCTGCGGTTCTCTGCAATAATAAGTGTAGCTTCATGTGGGACAGTCAATATTTTACTTTTCTGAAATAATTTAACACAATTATTCCTCTGATTTTTGTATTTTGCATTATGTAATTTTCGATATTTAATTTCCAACAAATGTATGTTTGTAAAATTTCTGGTTAATGTTGAGGGTTTTTATTAGGGATTTTCATTATTTTATTTATTTATATATTTATTTGACAGAGACAATGCAATCAGACATAGTTCCAGACTTGCAGCTAATGTGATGTATATAGAGTTTATAGCTTCGGCTAATTCTCTCCTATGATGGTGTGTTATTCCACATATTTGCTGGTTTATGTATATGTAAATATTCCACTAGAAAGAACCTGTAAAGTGAATGGATCATAATGTATATAGAGTCTGCCTTTAACAGAAACGTCAACGAGTCAACATGTTGACTCTCGTAGCACAAGTCGACTTAAATTAAAAAAAAAATAAAAAAATTCTCTCTCCTGGTGCGTAAACATAGACCAGTCAGATCTAAAACAGAGGAGACATGGCAGCTGCAGGTAAAACAGGGGGTGGTGGGTCTGACAAAACAAAAGAGTAACAGACACACATCACATGTGTGGAAATACTTCAATTTAGATTAAAAAAAATCTGAAGAGGCATCTGCTAGCTAACCTGAGTGATATGAGCAACATCCGCTAGCTAACCTGAGTGATATGAGCAGCATCCGCTAGCTAACCTGAGTGATATGAGCAGCATCCGCTAGCTAACCTGAGTGATATGAGCAGCATCCGCTAGCTAACCTGAGTGATATGAGCAGCATCCGCTAGCTAACCTGAGTGATATGAGCAGCATCCGCTAGCTAACCTGAGTGATATGAGCAGCATCTGCTCGCTAACCTGAGTGATATGAGCAGCATCCGCTCGCTAACCTGAGTGATATGAGCAGCATCCCCTAGCTAACCTGAGTGATATGAGCAGCATCCACTAGCTAACATGAGTGATATGAGCAGCATCCGCTCGCTAACATGAGTGATATGAGCAGCATCCGCTCGCTAACCTGAGTGATATAAGCAGCATCTGCTCGCTAACCTGAGTGATATGAGCAGCATCCGCTCGCTAACCTGAGTGATATAAGCAGCATCCGCTCGCTAACCTGAGTGATATGAGCAGCATCCCCTAGCTAACCTGAGTGATATGAGCAGCATCCGCAAGCTAACCTGAGTGATATGAGCAGCATCCACTAGCTAACATTAGTGATATGAGCAGCATCAGCTTGCTAACCTGAGTGATATGAGCAGCAGTGCGGACAACACACGTTAAAAACATGCTCTTTTTTTCCAAACATGATATGGACAGTGTGGTGTGCGTCTTGGCAGCCTCTAACTTAACTCTAACTTTGCACTTAGTAGAAAAAGTGAGGGCGTGTGCCAGACGTCTGAAGAGTCGTCAGTCCAGACAAAATGTAGACATATGTTCACCCTCCTGATTTTGTGCAGTTAAATTTAAAAGAAAAGTCAAACTTCCACTTTATTGACGGATAAGTCAATTTGAAGAAAACTAATGCCCTAGCAGAAGTAGATCTGACTCTAATATTCCTTTGGACTAAAACTTATTCTCTTGTTCATTCTAAGAATTTCACATTTCGACCCCAGACTTATTTTGGGAACTTGAACCAACCAGCATTTAAGACTTGACTTTTCTTTCAGTAACACACATGTGGGAACTACAGAAGTCAGGAGAGGCCATGTTCATAATAATTTTTTTCCCACCTTGTCATCCCGAGATAACGAGTAATAAGTAATTCGAGATCTTGAGAAAACAACTGCGACACATCGACATCCCCTCGCTCAGCTGGATCATTGTACCTTTGTCGGTGTAGACGAAGCCGGGACAGTTTTCTGTGGAGGTGCCGCAGACTAATCTTTAAATGATCAGGAATTAGGAAATGTAATGTAATCTTCCTGTTTAAAACTCTGATCAAAATACTGCTTTATCAGCCAATTGATTGACATAACAATTGTAATGACAGAAGGAAAACTAGGAAGTCGGCCTGTGTCGTGTCTTAGTCGTTTTCATCAAGATCACGAAAAAAAAAAACGTTTTCTCACGATCTCGAAATAACTGTTGAGATAAGAAGGTGGAAAATAATTATTGTGACTATAACATCTCCCAGCTTCTGTAGGTAACATTTAATTATTTTTATGTTTTTGTTATATGTATTGGATTCGTGGTTCATTGTAGATAGTCTTGTTTGTCAGAGGCTGTTTGGGTTTTAATGGGTTAATACAAAACCAAGCCTGTCACAGGAAAAAAAAAAAAGCTCTTAGGGGTGTTTTGTGTTTTGTACAGAAAACGTCAAAAACCAATTTTTCAGACCTCAACTAACACTGATTCACTGCCATTTTCTCCTTCTGTGTGATGTCCGATGGCACCTTCTTCAGCAAACACTGAGATTGACAGTTTCAAGGTCACTGTCAACATTTTGCCAGAACATGGACCACATCATCAGACCCCAGTTTTACCAGGTTTTAACAAAACTCGTCAGAACAGTAAGGTACGTCCTTGACATTATGGAGGACATCCATGAAAAAGGACAGCAGATATATAGACAGTGTTTCCCCCAGTACATTATAAACCTGGTGGATAACCAGCCTAAGACTCTTTATTTATTTTAAATAAATGTATACACGTTACAACTAGTGATACGAACCATAATGTTACTTGAATGTTAATAATATAATTTTAGAGTCTGGCCTCGCTCTGGATGTACTTATGACTTTATCTGGTGTCATTTTATCTCAGAATTTTAACTTTTTATCATAATTTTGACATTTTTATCTCATAATTGTACATTTCTTATCCCATATTTATGACTTTTTATGTGAAATGTGTCATTTTATCTTGTAATATCAAATTATCCTCATGATTATGCATTTTTTATGTTATATTTGTGACTTTATATCTCATAATTGTGACTTTTTATCATAATTTGGACCTTTTGTTAATCTCATAATTGTGACTTTTTATCCCTTATTTATGACTTTTTATGTGAAATGTGTAATTTGTCATAATTTCAACTTTTTCTCATAATTATGCATTTATCTTACATAAGGGATATAATTTCATATTTGTTGTCAACATAACTATTTTATTTTTATAAACACATGGTGGGCCACCAGTGGTCTCTACTCCCTTAACAAGATTTCTGAGGGAAACCCTAATGTCGTTCCAGATTTTCTTGGAAAGGGATAAGAAACAAAGTCTGAGGCATTCAAATTCACACAATGACACTCTGGAAAACAAAGCAAAAAAAATCTCACTCTGTTAAAATATAAAAAGAAATGGTATCAGCATGTTTCTGTATGATGAGCCACACAGTAAAAACTACTGTTTCCCTTTTTTCCAGATATAAATAATCTTGTTAACGCTGAAAATCTGTGGTCAATTCATCAAAAGCTAACTGGAAAACATGCTCTTCTGTTTTCATAGATTTCGCTCTCTGCTCGACTGGGCTATTTAAAAATCTCACAAATCCTAACATGGTGATGCAAACGTGTATTGACGACCAATCTGTAATCGATATGGTTTCACATTGGGTTTACTATTGCATCAGGAACCGCTGTGAAGGTGGTGTTAAAAATAGTTCCTGATGATATTAGCTTCCCAGAAGGAGACCAGTTCTAAGAGTGGGTTCAGTTGGTCGAGCTGAGTTTCTGCACACTGGAGGGTTGGTGGTTTGATCCCTGTCAAAGTGTCCTTGAGCAAGACAATAGACCAAAGTAGCTGCAAGTGACAGTTTCAGTGTCATGTGACGCAGTGAAAAGCACTCTGAGTTAAAGTGAAGAAGCCAGTGTATAAGTAAAAGTCCATGTGATGATGAGCTTTGTGTTCACAATGGATGAACGCACCAGCAGAGTATAATAGAGGAGAGAAAGGCAGTGTTATAAAAGAGAGTGTGTGTGTGTGTGTGTGTGTGTACTGCTATGTTTCTGGGGACATTGATCTGTTTACATAGTCACACCATGGGGACATCTGATACCATGGGGACCAGAATTCAAGTCCCCATGAGGGGCGGGGTCTTATATATTTTTCATTTATTTAAAACATAAACATGTGTGCACTCACTACTATGATTACAAACTTGGTCCTCATAAGACATGGAAACCAGTGTGTGTGTGTGTGTGTGTGTGTGTGTGTGTGTGTGTGTGTGTGTGTGTGTGTGTTCTCCGATCTTTCTGTGGACATTGATCTGTAATTGTATATCTTTATATATATATATATATATATATATATATATATATATATATATATGTATATATATATTTTTTTTTTTTTTTATTTAAAACAAGGGTGGTACTTTGACCACCTCTGCTGATAACATAACATAATTAGCACTTTTTAAAATGTAATAGGCCAATAATGTAATAATTTATTATGTTATTGGCTCAGTTACTACATTTATAAAGATTTGTTAGTTTTTTCGGGGGGTGTTTTCACGATAATAACTAGTCAATAACACCATACATTATTACATAATGGGCCAAAGGTTATTACATCTGTTCAGGACTTTTATCATATTATTAGCCAGTTATGTATTATATTTTATAAATGGCAAATGTATTATGCCATTGGATTTTATTACATTATTAGCTTTTACAAGATATTATTACCATAAAAACATACCTACTATCTTGGTTCTAATCAGCTTGAACTTTGGCAACAATTGTATTTGGAGTTCAGTAGAGCAGTTTGTTAATCACTATGGTAGAGGTTGAGGTTAATGATAAAGACATTACGATGTTAAGCTCTGTAACAGATTGCAGACCTACTGTAAATGAGCTTCAGTGGTCGTAACGCATCAAGCTGTCACTTGATTCACAAAACGGTCATGTTGTTCACCTCAGTTTCACCTCAGAGTTGAAGTCACAATTTAACCCTTTAATGCCTACTGTTGCAAATATGCAACACACCAAAAGATCTACCTGTTGTATGTGCTCGAGTCAAATTAATTATCTCCACTTATTTTAGGGCTGTCAAATGAGTGTTTAATTAGATTAATCACAGGGTTGCTTTAGATTAGTTATGATTAATCCTGATTAAAACACTTTCTGTGGATTAACTGTTCTCTCATTTTTTTTTTTTATACACACACATTTCCCACAAAGTACACGAATAAATATGAAAAATGTACACAAAATAAATATAAAACCTAGAAAAATCAACTAAAAAGTGATGAAAAATGTAAAGCATATTCAAAAACTCTTCTAAAATACAGGGAAAAAAACACAAAAAAGTGATAAAATATCCAAAAACAATCAAAAATATATGGTAATTTTTTTAAACTTTTTTTTTAATCATGATGATGGATTAATCTGTGTTAATGGGTTAATTTTGACAGTATTTTTTTTGAAAGTCAGACATTAAGGGGTTAACCTATGGATAAATTGCTTGATTTTTATTTTAAATTACCACAGATATTATAATCTGATTATTACAATTATCACACAATGTCCTACTCCATTCTACCTTTAACATTTCTATCTTTTCTTAGATCATCTTTAGCACCAAGACAAAAATTTACATCATTGATTTACTCAGAAAAAATAGTGAACATAGAGGTCAGCATTCTCCAACTTTCCCAGACACATCTCTTCAATTTATTTTTGTTTTGTTTGTTCGTTTTTTAACTTAAGACAACAATTTAAGCTGTCATCGTATATGTTTTTGAAGCAGAATACTGGACCATTTATGTTTCCCTGGCCGTAACAGAAGCCACTTTTGCTTGCGCTACAAAAACCCATTTGATCGATCTGTACCTGTTCTAAAAATAAGCGCTTCTTTCATGCCTGCTGTCCAGCTCATTGTTTGTGAAAGGAAGCAGATTAGTCTGATCAGCTTCACAAGTGGGGCAATCCTCTAAATGTGCGGCACACCCTGGAGGTTCCGCGAAATTGGAAGAGACAAATAGGTTTGAGAGAGGTGCCAGCGATCCCAGGGTTCAGACAAACAGACTGTGGTATTTCTACAAAACCACCTCGCAGCACTAACTGTGGAATCATGTCTGAGGCAATTGTTTGGGTCTGCTTTTCCTGTTTGTGTGTCTGTGCTTGTGAGGTATTTTTGGCATCGAGGTTCATCTTAATCCTCCTGTTATGTTACAGGTCAAAGTGACCCGTTTTAAAGTGCCTCGGAAAAATATTATGTTCATTTATTAGGAACAGCAGTGTTGTTCCTGGGTCAATTTGACTCAGTGCATGTTTAATTATCCTAGAAAAAATTTCAAAACCCCTCCAAAAAAGCATTGCCAAGCATTGTTAAGATTTTCAATTTAGTTCAGTTTATTTCTAGTAACGAAAAACAAAAAAAAAAAAAACAATCCTACTCAGTCTGTGCTAGTGAAACAATACATGTTACATTCCTAATTTCATGACCAACAAGGCAGTCGGAGACCTCCATCAGAAATGTTCACAAGTCCCTTTTTCCAAGTCAAGTCTTAACTCTTTGTGCACACGTCCAAGTCAAGTCTCAAGTGTTTGAGGTGTAATGCCAAGTCTCAAGTCTTTCATCCCAAGTCCAAGTCAAGTCTCAAATGGCTGAAATGAATGTTTTCACATTAGATGTTATTTGAGATAATACTGCATTGCTATGTAGTAATTAAATGTGGTGAAAGCATGTAGGCCTTACTGTACAATATACTCGGTTATTTCAAACTACACCATCAAAATTGATCAGAACATGTGAAGAAACATCCCAAAAGCTTTACGCGTTACAAATATACTATTATTTCTACCTGTGTTTTTCCCATAATGTCAGGCAACACATTGGAAAAACTGAAACAAATTAAATAATAAAATAATTCCATGATGATGAACTCCTCAAATCACACAAGTCCAAGTCAAGTCTCAAGTCTTTGAGGGCAAGTTTAAAGTCAAGTCACAAGCCTTTGTAGGACTGAAGTGTGACTCAAGTCCAAGTCTCACACTCGAGTCACCATGTCTGACCTCCGCCAAGGCTTGATATGGCGTCATATGTCGTCAAAACATGACGCCATAGAGCCATAGGTGTTGACCATCTGATATCTGAAGGTGAGACGATGTGAATGAAAAAAATATTCTATTTTGTCTGTATCCTGAGATATTAGCACTGATGTGTTTTAGCTGTTGACCTTCAGTGTGACCTTGACCTTTAACCTTCATTGCTCAAAATCTAAGGGGTTCTTCCTTGACCCTTTATCTATCCTTCCTGAAAGTTTCATCGAAATCTGTTCAGAACTTTTCGCGTAATCCGGCTGAGAGACAAACGGACCCGCATTTAATAAAGATAAATGTTCAAACTGTTTCCTTAATGTTTCACCACTTTATTACTGTTGAAAGACTGACATATAAAACATAACCACTGTCCAATAATACTTGTATAAGAACTATTTTTATCATTTTATTCCACAGTCCTCTAGAATGTTATGACAGCTCCCATTCACTTTCAATGGATGTTCCCAGCATTCTGCAGGCGTATTTTTTTTCGATAACCGCCCACTACGCCGATAACGCTCGCTGCCAATGGCAACGAGTTTTGTCACTTCAGATTCATGGTACCATATCACTCCACAGGTAGTTCGGCCACTTTGAAAGTAAATATTTGCTACGTTGTAACGGTTATTTTATCGAATCTGTTAGAGTAGTAGCAGTAATAACCTGTAATAACCTGTAGAATAAGCGAGTTAATGTATTGCCCATGTGTGACTATGGAACCGAACACCACCCTGACGCCGACGGTACATTATCCCTTGCTAATATGACTCAAAATTCCACAGTTTAACTTAAAACATGTTTTTTATTTCTTGTTTTATGTAATAATTTTTACCAACTTTTTGGTGTCGTATTAACTTGTCAGATTTTATCGTATTCGTTAAAGCTATGCTATTGCTTCCATCATTTTTAATATAAACACAATTCCAATTCATTCTTAATTTAGTGTCCGTGCCCATGCACCCCTCAGATTAAGATCTGCTTCTTTCTGAATAAAATGATTGACATTTTCTTTCGAAAGCATGCTTAAAATATATCAGTACACCTACAGACTTGTGCCTTTGATCACTTTGCAGAACCCACGGACAGCCGGCAGAAAACAACCTCTAGATCATCTAATAATCATGACCTGGCTCTGTACATAACACTCCCCGACTCGCCTTCTTGTCAAACTGAGATCTTAAGATCTGAGGCTCAACAGTCTTTCTTTTCACTCATAAGGCTCAGATTAATTTAGTTTTCAGGCTGGAGATAGTGCAAATGTCTGAGACAGAGTTTTAAATGAAAAGCCGTCTAATACGAGATACTGCGAAGAATGAGGAAAATACAGAAGTTGTAGGGACCAGAGGTGGTAAAAGTACTCACATCCTGGACTTAAGTAGAAGTACAGATACTAGTGTGGGAAAAAATACTCTGGTAAAAGTAGAAGTACTTATTCAACTCTCAATTGTTAGAGTATAAATTAAAACTCTTTTTTTGCTATGGATGAAATATTGATTTAAGAAGGAAAAAACAGAAAAAATGTCAAATATCACAAAATAAAGGCTTTAAACCTGAGTTACTGTGTAGATGTGTTTTTTATTGGGTCAGTTTAGTGGGTATAGACAGGACATTTAGGAAAAATTCAAAAGTCACAAATAGGAGATATTACAAAAAAAAGCATAATTATGAGATTTAAAAGATCTAAATCTAGAGCAAAAAGTGAAAACATGTATTCTTGCACATGTTATAATATGTTTTGAAAACATGAGCTAGCACTTTTGTAAATGCTTATAGAGTTATAAAATCCACGTGCATTTTTGTGCATCATTTATAATTTAGTTTTCTGAAAATCTCGTCTCGATCTTGTGAACCCAATCTTGTGTCTCGTCCCGTGAGCAGAGTGTCTCGTCAGTAAGGATCGACCAACACAGGTTTTTTAATGGCCGATGCTAATACCGATTTTTGTATTTTTTGTATTTATTTATTTTTTTAATCACCCTTGGCTGATATGGACTGGCCATTTACTTAAACTGATATTTGGGGCTGATAAGGGTACAAAAAAAAAAAAACAAATCAGAATGACAAATACCAGGTCCCAAATTAAAAATAAACATTTAACGGTGAGAAATAAAAAAAAATAATAAAATAAAAAATTTGAGGTAGAACTCTAAACAACCTGTATAACATAAAATACTTGTATTTAAGACGATTGCAAACAAGTAACATTGTGCACTTTACACTTTCTATATTTTAGGAGTTATTTTCCTTCGAAATTCAGTATTGTGCAAGCAGCAATACAAAATATAATATAAAATAAAATAAAAATCTATCAATAATTGTGTATTATATGCACTTTAACCCACTCTAATGATAAAGTAATCTCCAAAATAAAAATATCTTTGTATTTTTGGCAAAAATAAAAAGTGTGTTGGTGCTTTTTAAACAACCTGTATAACATAAAATAAATATTTAAAACAATTAAAGTTATAAACAAGTAACATTTTGTGCACAATGCTTATTTTCAAAGTGAAAATATTTCTCCTAAAATATGGAAAGTGTAAAGAACAATGCAACAACAAAAAAAAATCTGCTGAAGAAAAAAAACGATAGAACCACATGCGAATCAACCAATGCCGATACACTTAAAAAACCCGATATATTGGTCGACCCTCAGTCCGTCATTCCCCTATTTAGAACATTAGACCAACATGTGTGCTGATCCAGACACCTGTTAACATCTACATGATCCCTATGAACATCATTGCTTACATTAGTACCATTTCTTTATGGTACTAAACAAAGCAGGTTCATGCAGAGGTGGACCTTATAGACCACATTAGATCTGTTACCGTACTCGCTGTCACTGTCTTCTAATGAGTGTGGACGTTACTAACAATAGCCACTTTCCTGATAAAGACTTAATTATCAGAATTTGAAGAAAAAAAACAACATGGTGATAGTGTTCATTTCCTGGAGAAGCAGCAGCGCTCCAGGCATGCGTGCACAGTTTGTAATGTTTTGCCTCTGAAAATATGGCAGAAGGCACCCCAGAGATTTTTCCTTCCACTAAAAGGATGAAGTCGAAAGTCTGGATTTTAAATTATGCTGAGGGGAAACTAACTGAAGATGGTCAATCTGTCTAAGACAAAAAAAAGGGGGAAACGGCAAGAGAAAATCACCCAAAACAAACAATATAAAATCACCCAATACCAACAAGAGAAAATCACCCCAAAACCAACAAGACAAAATCACCCCAAAACCAACAAGACAAAATCACCCCAAAACCAACAAGAGAAAATCACCCCAAAACCAACTATATAAAATCACCCCAAAACCAACAAGAGAAAATCACCCCAAAACCAACAAGAGAAAATCACCCAAAACCAACAAGCGAAAATCACCCAAAACCAACAAGAGAAAATCACTCCCAAACCAGCAAGAGAAAACCACCCCAAACCAACAATATAAAATAACCCAAAACCAACAAGAGAAAATCACCCCAGAACCAACAAGAGAAAATCACCCCAAAACCAACAAGAGAAAATCACCCCAAAACCAACAAGACAAAATCACCCCAAAACCAACAAGACAAAATCACCCCAAAACCAACAAGACAAAATCACCCCAAAACCAACAAGACAAAATCACCCCAAAACCAACAAGACAAAATCACCCCAAAACCAACAAGACAAAATCACCCCAAAACCAACAAGAGAAAATCACCCCAAAACCAACAATATAAAATCACCCCAGAACCAACAATATAAAATCACCCCAGAACCAACAATATAAAATCACCCCAGAACCAACAAGAGAAAACCACCCCAAAACCAACAAGAGAAAATCACCCCAAAACCAACAAGAGAAAACCACCCCAAAACCAACAAGAGAAAACCACCCCCAGACCCAACAAGAGAAAATCACCTAAAACCAAGGCTTGGTGCCAGAAGCAAAACCAACATTAGTAATGTGGATTTATATATTCATTTATTTAATTAGTATTTTTTATTTATGTATTTTATTTTTTAATTTCAAATCATTTTATTTGTATTCACTTTCATGAAATTCACAACCAAATAAGGGCAGTCTGCATTTTCCTACATTTCCTCACATTTAAAGCCTGTGGGAGGACACCATGTATCTACCAGAAGTCACTGCGCCAGGAAAAACATGGACCCCAAGAAGAGAAAAGCTTTGGCTGAACAGGAAAGAACCAAGAAAATAAGTAGGATTTAGTCGAATCTGGACAAATCTGGCAGCACAGTCTGATTCCAACAACACTGAAATAAGAAGTAGAGTGAGGGAATAAAGAGTCACATTGATGCCATGGCTTATAAAGCTATCGATTAAGCCTGAGTGAAATATACATTTTATTGAATAATACAAGTTTTTTTGTTGCAGCCAATTTAAAAAATCTAAAACTCTGGGTTTTACTTTTATCTGTTGCTGTAACTGTTTGGTTATTGTCATGTCGAGCTCCAGTCAGGTTTGGGTACAGGATCCAATATCAACTCAGGCCCGTACCCCAGCTCCAGTCCACACATAGTTCATAGCTATTGTACGAATGTTCATAGCTATTGTACGAATGTTCATACCTATTGTACGAATGTTCATAGCTATTGTACGAATGTTCATACCTATTGTACGAATGTTCATACCTATTGTACTAACATTTCCTTGTAATTTATTTTAGTGACTAAACAGTTTTCCGGTAACCTTTACATCCTAATATTACTAATATGTCTAGCTTAGCTTTAGCTTCATTTCCCATACTAGAGCTCATGCTTTGAAAACACCCAATTCATACGGGGGGGGGGGGCATGTGCATGCGCTGAATGGGGGGTGATAGATATATCACCATTTAATCACTTCATATAAACCAGGCATCTCCAGTGTGGCTACAGGGTTTTGTTCCAACCAACCAAGAGTTCAGTTTGACCAATCGACTCTCTGAAGAATGAGATCAGTTGATTAATTGAGTCCAGTCTGATGTTCTGCTGATTGGTTGGAACAAAAACTTGCAGCCACACCGGCCCTTTGTGGAATATTTTGGAGATGCCTGATATAAACAGTGGAAATGTTGAACAATATAGACCCCAGTTATGTGTTAAAACTAGAATAACAACTGCACTTTCAAATCAAGGAAGGATATAAGCATTATTTTTTTTAAGAGTTTGATAGAATGAAAGTGAGCCGTGTCATCTGTATTTACTGTTTTCTTTAAAAAGTCAGGGGGAAAAAAAAATCTTAATTTTTTTTTTTTTGTGAAAAAATTTGAGATTTTATTTTTAGGCCATATCACCCAGCCCGACTATAGACCTTGTCAATGTAGGTATGATTAGGTTGAGAAAGATGAAGAGTGGATGCTTGTTAAATGGACTGTACTCGTATAGTGTATTTTATACACCAGTGGGTGCCCAAAGCTCTTTACAATTCCTCACATTCACCCATTCACACACACTATTAGACGGCTGCAGTTGATACACTGATGCTGCCTGACCTTACTGGGAGCAACTTAGGGTTCAGTGTCTTGCCCAAGGACACTTCGACATGTGGGCAGCCAGAGGCGGGACGTGAACCGCCAACCCACTCTACCAACTGAACCACAGCCGCCCTTGAATATTTGCAGAAGAAGATTTGGAAACACTTTATAATACCTACACACAATTGACTATGTATTAACCATTTATTACCCTTTTATAAATGGGTTGTTCATTATGTATTAACCATTTGTTACTTCCTTGTTAATGTTTATCAATGTATTGTTTATGCACAATTAATCACGAAGCAGTTTTTCACACGGCTTCAAATGCTTTGTTCATAGAAAAAAAAAAGAACAAATGCTTTGCTCTTGATGAATTGTGTATGAATAAACCATTAACAAATAGGTAACAAATGGTTAATACATAATTAGCAAATGGTTAATACATAGTGAATTGTGTGTCGGTATTATAAAGTTAAAAACACTGCACCTGTTGGTTAAAAATAATCAGTATGAACCTTTACAAGACATTAACAAATACGTCACAAATGGTTAATACATAATGAACAACCATTTATAAATGGGTAATAAATGGTTAATACATAGTCAATTGTGTGTCGGTATTATAAAGTGTTACCGAAGATTTTAACAACTTGCAATAAAGTTGAAAAACCAAGTATTTTGACCACTGCTTTAATCTATTCCCTCGCTCTAATCCATATTCTAACCTTACATTTCAATCCTTTTCACCAATACTTGTGGGTAATTAAAGGCAACAAGCAGCAGGTTTTTAAACACAGATTAAGCTCAAAGGTAATTAGAGCCTCTGCAGTACCAACACCTACTGAGTCGTATGGGCAGGATGGTGTCAGTCACCCCCTCCCACCATGTCTTCCAAAGTCAACAGCAACTTGTCCTTCCAGTAGACTACCCTCACCATCTGTCCTAACCCTCAGCCTTGATTACCTCAAACTCCAAAACGCAACAACCTCCTCCCACGCCCCCCCAACGAAGCTAAAATGTTGGCAGGTAATGTAGACCCTGATGGTTTCATCTCCTCACAACTTAAACAACCTTAATTTCACCCGCACAGTTTTGTTTTTTGGGGGGGGTTTTTTCTTTACTAATTTTTTCACTTAGTGTCAAATTAGAAAACGTGCGTGCACTCAACAACCCCTACTATATGTTGTTTGGCTGCTTAATGAGAGCTGGGTGGAAGATGGAAAATGTCCCATCTGTTATGTGTTTAATGGCTGGATTCTTGAGCTCTCATCATACAGCAGGAGTGCCAGGATGGAGCAGACAGCACCCATCTGCTGGCCACTGCAAGGAAAAAAAAAACACAGTTTTTCACCTCACATCATCATCATGTCTCACCACACCCGCTACCTACTGTAGCGTTGCGGCACCAAATATTTGTCAGTCGACTTTAAGGTTCGACCAATACGTCGGCCGGACGATATATCGGGCCAGGGGCGTCACAGTCATTTAAAATGTGAGGGTGTTCTAGGTTGTGGAAGATGAGCAAAATATTCTGAATCTATCATCGGAAAATTAATGAACAGTTATCCATTAATGTTTAAATTTTTATAGTAAAAGAGTAATATATGGCCGAAAAAAATAACAAAAATGTGTTTTTCCTCAATCTAAAGTATGAGATGAAAAATCTAAAGTATGAGATGAAAAATCTAAAGTATGAGATGAAAAATCTAAAGTATGAGATAAAAAATCTAAAGTATGAGATAAAAAATCTAAAGTATGAGATAAAAAATCTAAAGTATGAGATAAAAAATCTAAAGTATGAGATAAAAAAATCTAAAGTATGAGATAAAAAAATCTAAAGTATGAGATAAAAAAAATCTAAATTATGAGATAAAAAGTTAAAAATTTGGATTTAAAAAATCAGACACTGTTCCTCTTTTTTTCTGACAAAAATGTTTTGTCCATGTCAGGGGAGATGACTAAAAATCAGAACTCTCTGTACCTCCAGCGCTTAAAACCCAATTATCTGGAGCAGTTAACAATGTTTCCATTGAAACTTTGATCAAGAATTAACATGATGTCCATTTAAACATGAAGGAAATAGCTGTAATTCCACATTATTTTATTCAGAATAAATAATTCTGATGTAAAAAATAGCCATTATTATTTTAACCCATACAGACCCAACACCTAAAAGTATAAAATGGTTGATAATGGTGTTTCCACATTAATTAAAAAGCCTCTGAACACTTAAACGGGTCATATCCAACTGTATTTTACACAAGGTATTTACATGTATTGCCAAAACTGACTCACCAGTAAAACCCATGGATGGAAACATTTGTTTTATGTTGAGTTATTGATGAATTTTACTGGGAAAAAAACACTTTTTTTTAGTTTTGTGTGTTTTTGGTTTAATAATTAGGGCTGTGAAATGATTTTTAAAAAATTCAGTTATATTAATCACATGGTTGCTTTAGTGTAATTTTGATATTTTGCATGTTTTCAATGTCTTATGAATCAAAAACAGTGGTTATAATAGAAGATAATACAAGAATACTGGAGAGAAATATGTGCATTTATAAATACAATATGCATATTTTCATTTGTGTCCAGAATTTTAAAGATCATGCAAACGTCAACAACTTTTTAATTCAGAAAAATATGAGTTTTTTTTAACACGAAGTGAAAGAGAATGTAAAAAGCACACTAGAATAACGGAGGATTATACTGTATATGACTGGGGGAAAAAACCTGATTTTCACTAGAAAACTGCAAAATGCAGAGGATTATATTCTAATAAATGGTGATAAATCACTTAAGAAAAGTTAAATATAGAGGAAAAAAAAAAAAAGAACTACCATGAAATTAAAAATAGCTTGTTATGGGTTAAATTGCTTTAAGTGGTAAAATAGACTAACCTATAATTATATAATGCCAGTAAAAAGAAATAATAATTTATAACTGACGCACAGTCTATGAGTTGTACACTACAAGGTAACTGTGATAAAGATCTGTAACGATGAAGGTTATATCTCTCATCATGTCTCAGTATGTGACAGCTGAGAGTCATAAATATCTGTATTTAGTCAGTGCTCTTGATGAAATACACCAGCTTCCTCCCACCATCCAAAGACTGGCCCCTTAATAGGTTAACTGGTCAGTATAAATCACCCATCAGTGTGAATGTGAGACTGAATGGATGTTTGCCTTCACCCACTGGGACACACTACGACACCTAATCCTCCAGAGGATAAAACAGTTTAGCAAAGACATGAATGAAAAGACTGTCTGAATTAGTTTTTTTAATTACTGTCATATATACTTATATTTTATATATATATATATATATATATACTTTTATTTTTATTTACAAATAAATAAATACAATGTTTTATTTTATATTATTAGTTTGTTTTTATTTTTTAAAAACAAGGGAGATATTTAGTTTTATTTTTTTTATGATTTTTTGAAAAGAAATTTACTTTATTTACAAAAAACTGCAAAGATTTTTTGAATTTTATATTTTTAGTTTTTACTTTAAAAAAAAAAAAGACGGGGATATTTCATTATTTTTATATATTTTTTAATAATTTTTTACAATTAAATTAATTTATTTATTTTTATTTACCTGTTTTTATTTAATTACAATTTTTTTTATTTTATTTTTTTTCAATTTGTAAATTTTTACAAAAAATATGTATTTTTCATTTTATATTTTTAATTAGTTTTTATTAAATATAAAAACAAAAAAAGAATGACAAGAAGAAGTTAGACTGGGCCACGAGGACCAAATTTGAGAACCACTGTGATAGACAGATATATCTGCTTCCCAGACATAGACCAGGCCGATTTTTTTACTTGTATTGGCCTGTTGTGTTGGTAGATACTGCTGTCCACACTGAATATATATTAGGTTAACTGTTAAATTTTTTAAACTTTGTAATTGTATGTGAAGAACATTCTCTCTCTCTCTCTCTTTCTCTTTCTCTTTCTCTCTCTCTGTTTCTTTCTCTCTCTTCATCTCTCTCTTTTTTCTCTCTCTCTTTCTCTCTCTCTGTTTCTTTCTCTCTCTTTTTCTCTCTCTCTCTCTCTTTCTCTCTCTTTTTCTCTCTCTCTCTCTCTTTCTCTCTCTCTTTCTCTCTTTCTCTCTCTCTGTGTGTGTATATGTCCCTCTTCCATCTCACCTGGAAGCCATTAAATCATGATCAGGCTTATGAAGAGCTGATCAATAATTGACAGAAGAGGGAAATGACAAAAAAAAAATATGCTGGACACTAGGCCACGAGAACCGGATTTGAGAAACACTGGTCTATCCTGACTTTAAATGTTGTTGATTTTCCTTTTTTTTTTTTTTTTTTTTAAATAGATAAATGGACGTGAACTAAGACAGATCCAATATGTAAATGTATTCACACCACCTAAAGCACTGGATATTCTTTATGTCTGGGAACTAGACATTCATGTAGAGTGTACTGGAGTTTGGCAGCCTTCTCTATTTCACACATGCTAAAACACTGAGAGCAGGTGGGTTTTACAACGAGCAGAGGGCCTCTGTGCTCTCATCCACAAACTAAGGCTGAGGCTATTCACATTAGCATTTCATACACAGATAAGCTTGGTTTCTCGCTGCCAGGTAGATTCCCTCATGAGAGGATGAAGTGAGAGAGATTTGGGGGTTTCGCAGATGCTCGCCACACTGCTTTTCAAGTACCCACGGAGACTCATAGAGGATGGGGGGGGGGTGTATATAAGGAGCACCAAAAGACAAATATGCCACCTCACCGGGGGATGAGGGAGAGGAGGGGGGTGGCGGTGTTAGAAACAGCAACAGACAAATGTGCCACCTCATCACCCAAATAAAGAACGGAGACAATAGAGGGTGGATGGAACAGTCGGCAGAGGGACGGAGAGAGAGAGAGAGGGGGGGGGGATCATACAGTATGCTGTGTGGGCTGGGGAGAGAATATTGTTTTCGCACTGATTTTTTTTTTTTCTCATTCCCAGCGCTGCTAAAGAGATAAAAAAAAAAAACGACTGCAGCACCATTGAAAACAAAGGGGTAAAAAAAAAAGAAAGTATTAAAAGCCTATTCATGACGGAAAGAAGAAGAAGAAAAGATGGAATCACGACTTCTCAGTTACAATTCACACAATTTAATTCTCGCACAATTCCTTTCCTCTTGTTCTTCATCATCACCAGCAGGGTTCCCTCCTTCATTCTGATTCATGTTGTTCTGGGGTTTTTTTTGGGTTTTTTTGGTTTTCCCCCCATGGCTTTTCCTTTCACTGTTATAAATTTCAGAGATGTATTTCCATTTTTCCCCATTTTTGCCTGTGCATAAACATCACAGGGTGTGCAAACGCATCAGTTCTTCATGAAAGAATTTGTCAAAATCTATTACAAGCCTGTTTTGTTCCATTTTTCTCCATTAAGCTAAATTTTATTCCGTTCTACAGTCTGGAGGGAAAAATGTTAGACCATCAAAAGTTGTAAAAAACAAAGTTTATACAGTTAAGTGTGGATCATGTGACTAAAACAGATAAAACAGAATGCCTACAACCACTACTTTTGTCAGTACAATGACGGAGGAAATTAAAATTAAACAAAAATGATTTTGGTTATAATCGACAAAACATGGAATATATATATATATATATATATATATATATATATATATATATATATATATATATATATATATATATATATATATATATATACTGTCCTACAAAGTAAAAAGGCAGTAACTGCACAGACACCAAACTGAGAAAAATGACTTTAAAATTCTGTTGTTGTTCAGCCACAGTAGATGTAGGTAGATTATTGGACATGAGGCAGTTATTGTTACTGCATATTAACTAGTTCGACAAAAAACCACAGCACACCTTTTTATATGGATTCTGGTAGTGCTTAGTGATGGGGAATTCTCGTAATTTAGACTTTTTATCTCATGATTTTGACTTTTTATCTCAGAATTTTGGCTTTTTATCTCATGATTTTGACTTTTTAACTCATAATTTTCACTTTATATCTAATAATTTTGGCTTTTTATCTCATGATTTTGACTTTTTATCTCATAATTTTGGCTTTTTAATCTTGATTTTGACTTTTTATCTCATAATTTTGGCTTTTTAATCTTGATTTTGACTTTTTAACTCATAATTTTCACTTTATATCTAATAATTTTGGCTTTTTATCTCATGATTTTGACTTTTTATCTCATAATTTTGGCTTTTTAATCTTGATTTTGACTTTTTATCTCATAATTTTGGCTTTTTAATCTTGATTTTGACTTTTTATCTCATAATTTTCACTTTATATCTAATAATTTTGGCTTTTTATCTCATGATTTTGACTTTTTATCTCATAATTTTGGCTTTTTAATCTTGTGATTTTGACTTAATTTAATGTGCCTTTATATATGAAAAACCTTCATAAAAACCATTCATTAACAGTGCACCTTATAGTGCATAATCTGGTTCAGTCTAATACAGTGATTGACTGTAAAGTATTAGTGCAGGGTCCTAAATGGACATTGGTAAGAACAGTAATGGTCTTTACTGCCTTTTATATTCACATTTTGTTCTGTATTTAAAAAGAAAATGTTTTGAATATGTTTTGGCTTTATCATCACTTTTTTTTTTGTGCTGGCTGATATTGGGAGGAATTTTTGCAGATTTTAGCATGTTTTGTATTTTTTTTCCTCCTTATTTTTTGTTTTTCTTAGTATATTTTGTGCAAAATTTGAGTAAAAACAAAACCCCGAGACAGAACAGTCGACTGACATAAAGTGTTTTTTTTTTTTTTTTTTTATTAAATTAATTAAAATGAATCCCAAGCAAACCTGTGATTCATCTAATTAAACATTTTAATACTTTGACAGCTCTCGTAATTAAGTCATTATTTTGTTGCTGATGAAAGGTTAATTTATTCATTAACAACTAATTTATTTATTTTTATCATCACTTTTAGCTTAGATTTTTGTGAAATTAACTTAGAAATATGTATGATGATTAAATATTCTGTTTGTTTACAAAGTTTTGACAATAAAAACACTGAAGGACTCAACTACTTGCAAAATGTGGTGATATATTTATAGCGATTTCTAAGTTAAGGGAGAATTTTTTTTTTTTTTTTTTACTTAGTTGCTGATGATATCAATGTTATCTGTCAAACTGTCATTTTTTTTTATATTAGTACCAATCTGTTCATATATATTTTGTTATGTTGTGTCAAGAAGGCGTGTTAGTTCAACAAACCATCTGATCTCAAGTGGGATATGTGCTGTTTTCCACTGAATCACTGACCTGTTTAATCATAATTGATATATAATCAGGTTTTTATTAACGTTAGCAGCAGAGGATATGTAGCTGGATCAAAATGATGATTTTAATTCAGGATTTTTTCCTCTAAAAACTACTCAAAACAACAACAAAAAAAGGGTTTTCTTTATCACTTTCAGTTGCAGCTTGATGTAATTCAAGTTCAAGAAATTATCCCCAAGGAATAACTAACGTTCAGAAGCAACAGAATAATAAATAACATAAACATCAAATTGAATTGTAGAAAAGGAAGTCCAATGCAATTCTTCACTTGGTTTTTCTTGCATTTAATATTTATTACATATTTATTTATTTATTTTATATGGCAAATACAGGTCCTCGGGATCTATTTTCATTCTTTCTCTGACAATAAACCTTCCTTGAATCTTTGAATCCTTGAATTTTGGTGCAAATCTGCTACCAGATGGAAGACCACACCACATAAAAATAGTCAAAAAAGGCCCGCCAAATCCTGGAGGGACTGCTTTGTTAAATGCATATACAGTGGTACCTCTACTTACGAAATGAATGTGTTCCAGAAGTGTTTTTGTACCGTGAAATTTTCATAAATAGGGTCAGATTTTACATGTAAAATGCCTAATTCATACCAAGGCCCCCCAATACTATCCCTCAAACCCTTTAACATTTATATAAAAAATTCATATAAAAAAATGACAGATTTTGTATGAAATATGTAGATTTAGATTTTAGCACATCCAGGGTAACACCAGCTGTTAGTGTAGATACACACACCAACACACTGGGTTTTACCTTCTGTCGGAGCTCAATATTGTTAACACATCCAGGCTAATGTCTGGTGGATCATGTTTGGTGTTTAAATCCAACTTCAGGTAGTCCAGTTTGTTTTCCAGTGAGCGTACGATGGCGCTTGCAGTAGAAACGGGTTAGCTCTTAGCTTAGCTGTAAATTCACCACGACAGCCACCTTCTACTCGCTCCCCACAGGGGCCGCCTCCGATGCCTCTTGAGGTAGTAGTACGGTCCCATTTCCAGGCTTGCGGACTCCAAATTTTTTATAATTTTTCTTAAGATGATAATAGTCTGTCGGTCATATACTGTTCTTGCACCGTTCAACTGAACTTTTGATACTAAAAGCGCTGGTCTTGGTGGAGAAATGACCATTAAGTGTCTGTGTTACCAGGAGACACAGCAGCAGCTCTGTGATGAATGAGGGTCAAAGGGTAATGAAAAGCATCATGGGTAGCTCCCTCATAGCCAATGGGATGCTACATATGTGATGTATTTCTGTAAATTACGTAGTTATGTATAATAATGTACTGTATTTATGTCTCGGAGATTTCAGTTTCCTTTCGTAAATAGAATTTTCTTTCATATTCAGAGACGAAAAATTGAGGTAAAGGTTTTTCGTAACTTGGATTTTTCATTAGCTGGAGCTTTCGTAAGTAGAGGTACCACTTTTTTTCTCAACAGGGGGTACTAATTCATGAGGCGTATCTTAATAAATGACAAAACGCTCAGTCATATATTCCATCACATGCTGTACATACACTGGGTCGCTAAGTAATGTTCCTTTGCTTCGTTAGCCGTCTTTTTCGAAGACTTATTACAACTGGACTTGTTTATAGAACACTCATGGACAACCCCCTGCAGCGTGGTTCTCACTCACCTCAGAAGTATAAAACAGTTGGGAATAGCTGTCAATCACAAACCACTTACCCAGGTCCAATTAACATCTCTCACATTTGCACAAGTTGCTGTTGCACATGAAGGGTGAGCAGGTCTGACAGGCTCACAGCACACTCATGTTTTATCACTGCCACACATCAGGGTTTCTGTTTGCACTGTGACACTGGCAGCTCGCTGATGTGACTCCCCTTTACTCTCTGTCAGGATAATACATGCTTTTTCAGTTAGGGTCTATGATGTACCTAAAGCAATATTTTATGCAAGGTCGTAAATGCTATCTTTTGCAAGATTGCGTTTGTACAATATGACAAACAACCCCTTTTAGGTTGTCATGAAAACCAAAAGTTGCTTTGACAAAAATATGAACTTCTATTTTGCCGAGTGCTGTCAAATTATTGCCCAAATGTGACTATCAGAAAAAAGACAGGGCCGAAGAATACCCCGAAGGGAAATATTTTTCGATAGTCACGCATGGGCAATACATTATCCCACTTATTCTACGGTTATTACAGCTTATTACTGCGACTACTCTAACAGAGTGGATAAAATAGCCGTTAGAACGTAGCAAATATTTACTTTAAAAGTGGCCGAACTACCTGCGTAGTGATATGGTACCGTGTATCTGAAGTGACAAAACTTGTTGGCATTGGCAGCGGGCGGTAATGGCACAGCTGGTGGTAATCGAAAACAATCCGCCTGCAGAAGGCTGGGAACGTCAATTCAAAGTGAATGGGAGCTGTCGCAATGTTCTAGAGGGCCGTAGAATAAAATCACATTAATCACGGGATTACTTTGGATTAATTTTGATTAATCATGATCAAAACACTTTGTCGATCAACTGATATTTCTTGTTTTTTGGGTTGTTTTTTTTAGTCACATTTCCCATAAAATGCACAAAAATAAATGAAGAAACACTGCAAGGGGGTGCAGTGGTTAGCACTCGTGCCTTACTGCAAGAAGGACCCTGGTTCGATTCCCACACCAGACCTTTCTGTATGGAGTTTGCATGTTCTAACCCATCACATGCACTGATAGGTTAATTGGTTAATCACTCTGATGAACACTTGACACCAGTCAGAGTGTAATTATCCCACAACCCTCGACCAACCCTACATCCAATATATACTGTTAAATATTTTTTATGAACTTGTACATAAGATCACTATCCTCAACCATTGCACGTAACCCCATTGGCACTCTAGTATGTTATGTTATTTTATACTGTTATTTAATGTCATATATATTAATGAAATAACCTTGGAATGACAGCTTTAAGTCCAAACTGAGAGTTCTTGAAGCCGATTCTAGAACTTGCACTTGCTTTTTTTAATCTGCTTAAATGTTTTTTGTTTTCACCAACTGTTTATTGTCAAATGTGTGTGTTGTATGTGTTTTAACCAGATGTGGTCAAAGTACACACATTCTATTACTGTACTACTAAAATGAGTTTTACATTCCTGTGTTAAAGGTGTCATTCCATGGTTATTTCATTAATATTACTGTGATCTCCATTATTATTGAATACATTGTATGTTGGTTCTATTAAAAAAAAAAAGAAAAAAACAACGTCCCGATTGTTTTGTTTCCAGCTGTTTTTTCACGGTACAAAAATGACTTGAGGTCGAACAACACAGTTTACCGGTACTTCCTCATCTATGATGCGGTGATGAGGCGTCTCTGATTGGCTCAGAATGTGTGAAGGAACACTCCCCCCTCCCTCCTAGCTCTCCGTATGTGTTTACCTTTACCAGAGTAGCATCCAGCTAGATTTCGTGCCGTTGCTTGTTCTGAAAACAAACGAGGCTTTATTTTTACAGAGACCACATGAACCAGTTTGATCCATAATTTTTTCCAGTTTGTGCAGCAGCTACTGTGGTGCCGTCTTCTCTCGTAGATGCTAATGCTAATGCTACTTCAAATTTGCTGCAATGGAGGATGGGCTTAACCCCACGCGAGTGACTCTAAAGTCGATCTGACGTCGGATGGACCGGCTTTTTCTCCATCCCTCTCGTTGTTTTCTGTGAATGCAGTATGCAGCCAGTTGGTGACAAACCACTGTCAAGGGCAGCATGTGTTGGTAAATCGGGGTGACCCATCAGATTCCAAAAGCAGTGTGGAAAATTGGTTTTCATTAGAATGACACCTTTAAAGGAACTGAAGGTGTTTTGTCAAAAAGAGCATACAAGACATACAACACTTCTATCTGTCATTGAATTAATGTTAAAGGGGCCAAAACAGAGGATGAAGAACTAGGTTACGTAAACTTATAATCAGGGTCATTTTGGATAGTTTCTTTTTACAGTATGATTTAATAAGAGCAAGCATTATTTGCTATATAATAAATGGCTTCACTACCGCCACCGCAGTAGTCATGACTGAAAGAAAAGTTTTTATAGTACCATTTATATTCTCTGAAAAATGGCTAAATAAGATAAAATAAAATCATATATTGTAAACTTAGGAGCACAAGAGTATGTTTGAAGTGAAGCTAAAATATCCCAGTGGACATTTTTTCTTCAGCAACCAGTATCAAATCACCTATCGGTAACCTCAAATTTCACTAAACTCTTACTTAAACAAAACGGCAAGTGTCTACCAGTGTATTAAAAAACTGCCTTAAGCGCTGAATGTAAATCTAGAGGGGGCTGAGTATGATAAAGAGAGCGCCCAAGTGAATAAGACACAGACTTTTACCTTGAAGAAGCTGAAACCTTCAGAATGTGACCAAAAGTCAAACCCACCCAGAGATGCTTTTGAGCTGAGAACACAATAAAATACTCGGAGGCAGCCCTCAGGATCCCGGCAGAAACGCACAATGATTACGTAATGACTGTTCATTTTTAAGAGCTGTTAAAAAAAAAAAAGTAGAGGGGAAATCTCTAAGCAAACACTCAAATGCGAGATGGAAATCCAACCCATTTCATCTAATAGTACATTAACTATTCATGCAGCATGTTGCCAATCAAATGGTTCTGGGTTTTGCAAAGGCAATCTTCTCATAAAACACTGGACAAATATGCAATGAGATAAAATCTTGTCTGATTGCACTACAATGTCATGCTTTCCTCTTTTACCACCATGCTACATCTCAATTTTAAGCTTCTGAATCATCATACTTTTTCACCTAAATACAACATTCAATCAAGATTATATTTACATATAATTCATGTCGAATGCTCAGCACACCCTCTGGATACATTGAGTTTTTAATTCCTGTTTAATTCAGAATAAAGGTTAATTCCTCATTTAGATGACCGTGTAAACACCTATTAATTCCAGTTAAAAATGATTATTCGTAATTAAACTTAATTCCAAATAAAATCACTGGTGTATTCCACTCTTAATCCTGAATTTGTTAATTCTTCTTTAACATTATTCCTATCATTCTGCACACAATCCTGGTCTTGTCACGGTGACATATTTTTATTAATGATGCACATATTTCACACTCTCGACATTAGTATGTTGATTTTTTTTTTAGCTGTTGCTTCGTAATTATTGCAAAAATAAATACAAAAAGGTCTTCAGCCCTTTAAGTTTACATTATTCTATATCAACATGGTGTGAATTTGGCAAACTACAACACATAATCTGACATCAAAAACTATTTTTTTTTTTTTCAAACATAATTGTCCAACACTTAAAATATCTACCATTATCTTCAATTTGTTATGACACGCATTTAGAAGAACCTTTAACGTTTGAAATATTTTTTTCTAACATGTCTCAAATAAAGCCTGACTGAGATGGGATTTTTGGGGGTGATGCCGATACCAATATTTTTTTTGATTTTTTGATTTGAATGATTTATTTCGAACATGTGCAAAGTGCAACAATAATCAATATAACAATAATAATAATAACAATGACATGTCCGAAAAGGAGCATAAGCTTATTTAATCCTACCCCTTCTTCACTTCCCCAATAAACTAAATTCATCTTATAGCAATATAGTGCATAGTACAAAAATGATAATAGTAAAAATAATAACAATACCAATAATAAATAACTGAAGTACTAAACATATACATGTATACAAAAAACAAATAAGCAGATAGGAAAGTAGGTAACAAATAGTTTTTTTGTTGTTTGTTGTTTTCTTCCTTTCTTCCTTCTTCTTTTCCCTTTCTGTTTTCTTCCTTTTTTTTTCCTTTTTCTAATTTGTCTGCATTTTGTTCTTATTTTTTTATTTTATTTAATAATAATAATGATAATATTTGAGAATAAATAACTCATATAAGACCTAAAATATTTCTTTATTAGTCCCACTAGGGGAAATTCCACATATCAGCTGATATCCAGTATCCTCACTAGGGTCGTGGGGGTCACTGGGGGCCTAATCCAGCTATAATGGGTGAAGGCGGGGTACACCCTGTATGAGTCTCCAGTTCATCTAATGGCAAGTAACATTGTCAAGTGTCAGTGGAACATGTGTGGGACCAACTGGGACAAGCTCTGTCAGCACGAGTACCCAGACCTGAAACCAGGCAACAACTCCAGAATGTTCTGTAGGCAGAGTGGTAACAACTCCCCTAAGACAACTGCAGACGCTTGGTCAGGTCCATGAAGAGACATTGTCCTACTTGTGTGAATGAATTGAGGGGGGGACGGGGGGTGGGGGTCACAGAGTTTTTGAAGTTGATCTTTGAATGTGTGTTCTATTCAGTGTTTTAATTTCAACTTGTGGTCGTTATGTTTAATACATGTGTTTATTATTGAACGAGTCTGATAATAGAACACATTGAATTCGTCCAAATCGACCCATATTGTCTCATCTCGTGTCAATCCTAGTAAGGAAAGTATGAGGTCTAATAATGTGAAAATTAAGTACAACAAAAATGTCATGAATCTACAATTCATGTACATAATGTAATCAATTCTAACAAGGGGCGCAAACCACTCAGCCACCGTACCGCCATAGCTACGTAATTATGGACATTTGGATTAAAAGTTGAATACATTGTTGTTTATTTCACAAAAATAATTGACACAACTTTCAAACCTTGTATAATATTCTGATTTCAGACTAGTATTTATATCCATGTGGAACCACAGGTTATAGATGTGTTACTTTTTATTGTAATGAGAAAGATGTGAGTCTATATTTTATAAGTAGTGAAACAAAAATTGGTTGATAAATGATTAAACTGCAACCAAACTATGGATCACAAATTTAATTACAGATCAAATAGTATTGAGGGAAAAATTATGTCTCTCATAAATGTGGGGTAAGGACTAAACTGAGCATGTGCAGAGTCAATTAGTCTAAAGTTGTTCCTGATTGGAACAATTATAAGTGTTGCTGCGACTGTTGCTAATGTCCCCAGTCTCCCCTACACTATCTGCAAACTGAATTTTAAGTAGATAGGAAGCATGTGTGTATGAGTGTAGGGGGGGGGTTCATAAGAAGGGGGGGGGTTCGGATAGAGCGGTGGTCCATGTCAGAGTGTGTGAGGGGCCAGGGTGGTTCAGGGTGGTAGATGAGTGTGTGCAAGGCTGGGGTATTTCGGACTGGTGGACTACAAATGCGGGGTTAACAGTCTGTTATTTCATGTGCACAGGTGGTAGTCTGATTGTCAGAGCAGAAATCAAAGCACAACTGACAGGTTTTATTCTCACTGTCCAGGCTGTACAAAGGAGCAGCGAGCGACAGGAATTCAGCAGCAAAAAAAAAAAAAAGTTAATAATAGACATAGTTTATTGATTGACTACCAACACATTACAATCAATACATTTCATAGTTATGATAATTTCATAAATGTACAATACATTATTAGTTTTTATAAAGTGAGGCCCAGATAAAGGCATGGTACACTGTGGTCTCCTCATCTGATTGTTTACTATTTAACAATGTTACATACATTATAATATATAATGTACTTAAATATATGCCTTTAGGATTAGTGTTGACATTTACATTGCATGTGCATATATATATATATATATATATATATATATATATATATATATATATATATATATATATATATATATATATATATATATATATATATATATATATATATTAATGTATTGTGATGAAGCACAGTGTGGATGAAACAAATGAGTAAATAAATAATTCTATATAAACAAAAAAATATATACATATGTAATTTGAGTGAATAAATTATACATAGATTCTTACTTTGCATTTTCTTTTTGGCAGGATGGTTTTTTTCATTATTGATTGATTTGGGAGAATGTTAATAGGTCGTACTGTACTCTGGCTGCTTATTTATCTAAATATATTGACAGATGTAGTAACTTGTGACATTGCAATCTATACTATACTTTGATATCATAGACAATTTGACATAGTTTTTCAACCCTGTTAATAAATCAGCTTCATATTGAACGACCTGATTCAGAGTCCTGCACGGTTCTGATTTTGACCCGTCATGTTCAAACTCGTATCCGACCCGTTTTCCGACGAAAAAAAAACAAAAACTCCGCACCCGAACCGACCCGCTATAAACGAACCCGATATCCGACCCGAACCCGGAAGGAAATGTCAGATAAACTTAAACATTTATTGCCACGAATATACTGAACAGTGACATATCCAAGGCAGAGCCAAATAAAAATGTTGTTAAACAGGAGCAGACAAATAATAAACTAAAAAAATATTTTTAGCGCTCACACACACACACACACACACACACACACACACACACACACACACACACACACACACACACACACACAGGAGGCAGCTATACAAGTCCAAACTAAAGAACAGTTTTTAGCCTATGAACCGCAAATTAGACCCGCGATCACCCACGTCCGACCCGAACCGAACCCGTAATCTGACACAGCACAACATTTTTCACCCGTTTCGTGAAAATCTGCGGTTCACCCACGGTTCACCCACGGGTACCCGAACCCCTGCAGGACTCTGACCTGATTAATCCGCTAGGGCTCTAGTCTCAACTCTTTATAGAAGAGTTTTCTAGGGGTAGATTTTTTTTTTTGTTCCCTTTCCTATAACATTAAAATATATTGCACTGCAACCATTTTATTAATCATAATAAGGAGAGTATGAGTTCGAACAATGTGAAAATGAAGTACAACAAAAATGCCATGAATCTACAAGTCATGTCCAACTCTATGAAATAGAGGAGAATTTGTGGCAGATTTCAGAATAAAATAAGAATGAAAGTCAAATTCAATAATATTCCAAAACATGTCTCCGTTCACATTCAAGTGGAGGGATTACAAATCAGTAAATAAAAAGTGGGGGGGGGGGGGGCTGTCTTTTCTTATTTCAGTCATTCATAGACCGTTGGTTTTGGCAGATAATCAATATACACCACCTTCAACCCTTCATTGATAAAAACAATGATTTTTAAATGCATTTTAATGATCGAGAAAAATGTAAAAAGACAAATCTAGATAAATGTAAAAATGCTGTATATAATTTCTGATAATCAATGGACCCCTGCTCTGCACTGTCAACGTTTTTAATAGTGTCCACTAATTAATAGTATATATATATATATATATATATATATATATATATATATATACAATTTACTATGATCTTGTGAAGAACTAACACCATTATATAAAGATGTTTGCTTAGACTGAATGAAACTTTACAGTGCCCACGGAAATGATTGGCTGGCCTTTTGTTACTGACAGTGAAAGCCAGAGATGAATCATTTTCATGTTTTTCGACTACATAATGAGGAAAACTAGAGTGCAATAATGTCAACATAATGCAGACTACTCTGGATCCCTGTGTAAGCAATGAAAGTAATTACAAAAGCCAAATGCTACGTAACAACGAGGCTGACCGTGTTTTAAAAGCATTAACCATGATAGCACATCGTCCTACTGATACTGACTGTTCATTTCTTTATTATGTGCAAAGTAAGAAAATATAATTAAATTCAGAGTGTGAGGCAAAAACTGATGATTTTTTTAGTTGTTGTTGTTATTTAAACCCTGGAATATATACAGTTGTACTCAGAAGTTTACATACCCCAATCAGAATTTATGATTGTGCCATTAATTTAATTTAATATATATATATATATATATATATATATATATATATATATATATATATATATATATATATATATATATATATATATGATGGTGTGTTATTCCAAATATATGCTGGTTTATATACATGTATACAATGGATTAGTAAATATTCCACTAGAAAGAACCTGTAAAGTGAATGGATCATAATGTGCAGACAGTGTTTTGAAGTAGATCTGAGAACAATATTCATTTGAACTAAAACCTATTCTCTTGTTCATTCTAATTATTTCACATTTTTTACTCCAGTCTTTTCCTGAAAACTTGATCCAACCAGCATTTAAGACTTGAGTTTTCTTTATCAGTAACACACATGTGGGAACATTTCATTAGTTTTTTTTACCATGGGTTGGTATCAGAAGTGGAAAGTAACTAAGTAAAAGTATTTCATTACTGTACTTAAGTAGGTTTTTTTAGGTATTTGTACTTTACTTGAGTATTTATTTTTCTGGCAACTTTTTACTCCCTACATTTTTGCATAAATATCTGTACTTTATACTCATTACATTCTCAGAATTAGACTGATTACTTTTTCCAAACTAAACAGATGTGACAGTATGAAAAAAAATAAGTCACCAAAGTAAAAATCAGCGGAAGAGAGAAACTGTGACTTTATATATTATAGTTATATGACAATTATCTGACAATGTTAACATTTTATTTCACAATTTCGACCTTTTCTCTTAAAATAAAATGTATTTTTATAATCTCATATTTCTATATTTTTTTTAAATCTCATGTTGACTTTTTTTGTTTATCTCAATTATGACCCCAACCCCCCCACCCTCTGTTTTTTTTTTCTAAATCCCCTGCTCATAGCCACAAAACTGAATACAGTGACCCTATCAAACACAGTAACTCACTTTTAAATGCTTTATTTTAGATACTCTTGAAACTTTTCAGATTTTTCCTATTTAAATAAGTAAAAAAAAAAAAAAAAACTTTTAATTTTTACTTTTGTACTTTATTACAATTGAGAAATCAATACTTTTACTTTTATTATTATTTCACAGAATTACTTATACTTTTAGCACAGTATTTTTTTCACACCAGTAGCTGTACTTCTACTTAACTACAGAATGCCAGTACTTTGACCACCACTGGTTGCCACACACCATCTCAAGCCCCCCCTCACCCCCACCCCCACCCCCCATTACCACATTTGTGTTGATTGATCAAAGCCCTCAGTCTGATTCTCTGTTTAAGCCTCCATGATCCAGAAAGGTCTGCAGGACCTTATCGTTTCACATCTTTGACCACAAATCAGGATCAATATAGTCCTCGAGCTCAAACAGTAACGCTGTTGAAAATTGGTTTAACTGGACATCAGGTCATGCGGATCATATAAAATAGGTGCACACGGGAGAATAAAAGCAATGGCTGTGTTTCAATGTCACCATCAATGAACCTTTAAATGGCATGGCACTGTAGCAGGGTATCTGCTGATATGATTCCCTTGGTGGCGCTTTAAAGAGAATAATGGTTCTCTTCCAGCATGAAACTGGTGAATAATATCTAATCAGTGTTTCAACAGTGTTGTAGTAGTGCTGATATGGTTTTTATTGGGGGGGGTTGCTTTGCCATTAAAGAACTTTGCCGGAGGTATAGATGTCAATAATACTAATAATACTAATAATAATAATAATAATAATAATACATGCCTGTGGTGCTCACAAAGTTGAAGAGTCGTACGCCGATGATTGTGGTTCAAGCTATTATTTTCTATTCTGTTCAATTTATACCAATACAAGAGTTTTACAGAAGTGGATTTATGTTTGGGTTTTCAATCTGGGTTGATAGTGTATGAGTACTAGTTTTTATAACCTGTGGCACAATTGGCTTCAAGAAAAAACTGAGGAATGAATTTCAGAAGAAGCAGATTGTTTAGATGGGGTACAATTGGAGTATTTTTTTTTTATATATACTTTTAACTGTGTTATGTTAGTCTATTAATTTTTGATTGATTTAGCATGACATTTGGCTTTGAATAGAATAGAATAGACCATTATTAGTACCTTACAGAGAAATTCATTAGTTACAACAGCAGAGAAAATGGTGCAGTAACAGGCGGCAGGTAAAATTTCCGTGAAGGAGAATGACTGGAAAAATGGTAGTGCACACTTAGCGGTTAGCATCACATGTAGCACAAAAACAGATGCGTTACTCAAGGTTCATGAGATGGGATTTTTTTTTTCTAGGACACAAAAATGAACATGCGTGGTAGCAATAAAGATAAGGTTTGCATTTATTCGATTATTTGGATAAAGGATTGTTTTTGCTTAATTGGTATGTATGTAACTAAGTAAAGTTATCTATTAACATTCGTTTGTTTGTTTGTTTTTATTTCGGATAGTTAGTCTTGTTTGTTGTTTTTTTGTTTATTGTAATTTATTTTATTTTTGCTTTTTTTAATGTAATTTTTTTAAATGTATTTTGTTATGAACTTTTATTATTATTATTATTATTATTATTATTATTATTATTATTATTATTATTATTATTATTATTATTATTATTATTATTATTATTATTATTATTATTATTATTATGTTAGTTGTTTAATGACTTTTGTATGGTAGGACCCCAGGAAGAATAGTTGCTGCTGAGGCAGTAACTAATGGGGATCTGAAATAGATAAATAAATAACCATGTATCGTACTATCACACCTGATGTGTGATAGTACGATACATAGTTATTCAACTACCAAAACCCATGACTGAAAGAGTAGCAAGTTTGTTTTGTGGTGGTTAATACACATCAAAGGTGGAAAAAATAATTAGACCGCCATTACTTTCTTTGATTTTCTTGTTCATTTTAATGCCAGGTAGAAATGAAGGTGACATTTGTTTTCGATAAATATAATCGTAACAAAAATAGCTCATAAGCCTTTAATTTCAGAGCTGCTCTCGATCAATTTTCCATGTTTTCTTCATAATAACCAAAATTACTTTAGGTGTTACATCACTAGCTAGGGCAACAACAGTGCTTTTAGGCATTACACCTTTTCTTTTCTGCCTGTTTTAGTCACATGTTACACAGAGGAGTTGATACTTCATTACATAACCGTTGTTTTTGATGACTTTTGGTGGTTTAATCATATTTTTCCACAACTGTATAAATGAGTACTATATAATGAGATGAAGCTGCACCATCATCAAAGTGGGTGATGCAAAATTACAGCTACTAACGCTGTCCTCCTGCATTGTTTGTGTTTCTATCCACCGTGTGGAACCACAGGTTTTATTAATGCTACTTACAGACTGAAGATAGTAAATGTTAGTGTTTTTAACATTGCTTCCTGTCATGCAGTGTGGTACTGCACTTCCTGTTAACCATCATAGGCAATGTAATGTGATAGTAAGATGACTATATTCTGAAATTACTGTATTTTCCACACTATCAGGCGCACTACATTATAAAGCATACAGTCAATTAATGTTTTATTCCTTATACTGTATATAATAGGGGTGGGAGAAAAAAAATCTATTCACATATGTATCAGGATTTTTTTTGTCTTACAATTTTTAAATACATTGTTTTGTTCAAAAATTATTTTTTTATCATATTTAAATGATTCATTTTAAGCCGGTTGTGAAAAACAAATTACCACTTGTAAAGACCGTAGATGACTGTATGAGTCACTCAGATGCGTCACCTCACAGAAGGCACACAGATGACAGCTAGCTTATTATGGTATTAGCTTCAACAACACACCAGCATTAAACAGCATTAATTTATGTGCAGATAAACAATACACTATGCTAATATCTATTCCAACTGTATTATGTCATTAATCTGACCTTGTGTCACTTATACACAGTAATAAACCAGGAGTATATGAATTAGAGTTGGGGGAAATGCAATCACAAAGCAGCTAATTCTAAACACAGAGGTGGTGCGTTCATAACTGGTGTGTTCAACTGGGCGGGATATCTGAAAACTTAGAGAAAATGAGTTGTTCCGGAATAAATACAGTTAAACAATCAACAACAATTAAAGTGTGTGGTCTTTCTAACAGAAGGGAAGAACAGAGCTGGACATGTACACTTTAAAGTTCACTTTATTATGAAGTATGTTCATTTAAAGGCTCCTATTTGTGTTGTGTGCAGATAAATATAGCAGTTTACTTCTCAAAGTCTGGTTCAAATATTTTACTGCTGAATAAATCTGAACTGACTCACATATGATGTGCATTTTTGGGGGGAAATATGGCTCCTGATATGATCTGTAGCTTTTTTACATGGTCTGGTGTTAAAAATAAAAGTGAAAAATCTGAAAAATCTAAATGTAAATCGTAATATCTATTGATAAACTGTTAAAATTTCAACCCAAAATGGTGGACTTCCTGTTGTTTTATGGGCGTGGCCATCGTAAGGTTTTTTGTTCATTATCATATGATGAACATGTGTAATGACTTTCATAGCTCTAACTTCACTAGGGTGTGATCTGGCCTATTACAAACTATTTTCATTTTTGTAGGTAGCGCTGTAGACACATTTCTTTACTGACTTTTACGAAACTATATATACTCACAACTTTTCACACTTCTGAAGTGTGTGCAAAATTTGGTGAGTTTTCATGCATGTTCAGGGGGTCAAATTTGAGCTCAAAAGGCTGACTCCCCTTGTGATTACAGCAAACTCAATAGTCCTCGGCGAAGGCACCTTATAGTCTGGGATAATACGGTACTAATATCTCCCAAAAATATGAATACTATCAACTTTCTCAGATGGGACTTTGCCTCAACTGCAGGAACCAAATTGGCCAGATAAAAAAAAACCATTAAAATTTGTCAGAACTGTGCAGATTCATGCACAGACGCTCTGAGATCTTCCAGTTTTTTGACATGGATATGTGTGAATCATGACATAAACAAACACAACATGAACCATATCCACATTCCTTCACCATCTGCTTAAATGTGATGAAGATGGGGGGATAGGAAATGACTTTACTGACATACTGGCGTAAAATTAGAAAATAAATAAATCAATGTATGGCTCCTATGAATCACAATTATATGATATAAAAAGAAAGATTACTAAACCATGAAGAATCATACAATGTATTTTTACCCTGTAATGTTTTTGGCTCGGTTTGATTGTTTAGACTAACAGCTAAATTATTGGTTGAATTCATTCTAAATTGAGTTTTTCTAAATTACCACTGACACAAGATGGATGTGGTTCCGTGTTGGGAAAAGTAGGTCAAAATTCCCCTTTTTTTGCCCATTTTTTAAATATCCTTTTTTTCTACGGCTGTCAAATCATTAAAATATTTAATCACATTAATCACAGGGTTGCTTTGGATTCATTTCAATTTATCATGATCAAAAGTATTTGTCGGTCAACTGTTCTGTTCTGTTTTTCTACTCAAATTTCTCACTAAATACACTAAAACACAAAAGAAATATCGAGAAAAAATATATACAAAAGATGCTAAAATCCACGAAAAATAAACTAACACAAAAATGCAATGAAACCCCCCCCCCCAAAAAAAAAATTTTAATCATCTACAATACAGGAAAAAATTGCAAAAAATGTGAGAAAATATCCAAAATAAGAATCTGTATTCAACACCTTCAACAAAACAACGTGAAACAAAACTATTCTGTTCTATTTAATTAACATTTTTAATCATATTAATCATCAAGATGGATGGACCCCCCCCATTAACACGAACCTCTTCAACTCGAGTACTGGCGATGCTGTAATTCATGTCGGATTACAGCGATCAAAATTAAAGCATGATGGGATGAAGATGCAAGCAGTCACGCTGTTAGAAATAACTATTTTCTTTTCTTCATTTTAGGAAGGAATGGTGAACTGTGTGAGATTCTTATTGTAGGTGTCAGGCTGCCATGGTTTTAGTATTGTGCGAAGACGATGTGAAGCTGTTATATCTAGAAACTCGAACAGTTGGGTAGTTTTCTTATAATCCATTTGAATAGCTTAACTTTTAATGGCCCTTGCTCTATTCTTCACCTCCAGTCAGCTAACTATATGTCTTTTCATGATCTTATTCCAAATGAAAAGCTGCTACTGCTGCAGCTGACAGGGATTTAAAGCACAATATCTGTTGCATATTTAACACGAGAACCCTTGTTTTCTGTGTACATGTCGTGTGCAAGCGTGTATATATATATATATATATATATATATATTCCCATCAGGGTAGCATGTCTGATACGATATTTAATGACAAAATTTCAAGCATCATTTATCTCTGGAAGCCATCACAACACGGCATAAAAAGTGGGGATTATTTTACCTGTCGTTTTCCTGGATTTAGAAGATGGCAGCATTGACAGAACAGGTATTTTCAAATCTTACATAAAACCACCAATCTAGTCGTGTCGGTTGGTAGACAGACCCAGTGAATGACCACTTTTTGTTGGCCGTTTTCCTCAGACTGTTTGGAGGGAAGCATGATTCATCTTTTGAATGGTCCTTTCACTGTGCTGTTGGAACAATAATCTGCTGTTATCCTTTCTCTGTCTACTCTACTAGTGGGATGGTTGAGAATATTATGGTACAATCACACTGCAGCTACCTGAGTTGAGCTATTTGGCCATAAACTGTCATTTCCTTACAGAACTTTATTGCATTTAGAATTGATTTCGTGCAATTAACACAAGATGTAGTCAGTGGCATCCAAGCTAATAATGTTAATTTCCTATATGAATAAAACATAACAAAAAAGTCCACATTACATATAGGTGTTCAATGATGTCATTCAATAGGTGTTTACTATGCAGGGAGGCTCCAACAGAAAACACTTGCGTCTTTTTGTTTGTTTGTTTGTGTCTACAATGGTGCTTCTCAAGCTTTTTTGGACAAATGTGCTTTTTTGTCATTGTGAGCCTCCTGCCACCTCCCCAAAATAAGTTTTTGGGACAGCGTGGGGCATTATAACAGCTCTGGAGAAAGCAAGTGAGAGAAGGTGGGGGATGGAAATTTGGAAATCTGCCATTGACATAACATGCTGCGTGATATTGGCAATTTATGCTGCGTTTCCACTGTGTGGTACTTGCTCTACTCTGCCTTTTTGCATTTCTATTTTGTGAAAACAATCTGGTACAACTTTTTTTAGTACTTGCTCAGCTGAAGTTTCAAAATTTGATGTGTAAACACTGCAAACTGTTGTCCGGTCAAAGAGTTGTCATCAACGTGTGACATGCCATTAAAGTTGTCATTCCACTAAAAAACACTTTTCCACGCTCCTTTTGGAATCTGATGGGTCACCCCGAGTTACCAACACATGCTACGTTTGCTGCGTGGTGTCACCTCCACTGGCTGTGTTTCCCATTCATAGAAAACAGCACAGAGAAACAAACCACTCAGAAAAAGCCTGTCCACGTGATGTAATGTAGACATTGGCGTCACCCACATGGGGGTTAAGCCCACCCACATAATGCAGGTGACACTCCCCCTAGCCCATCCCCCATTGCAGTGAACCTGAAGTAGCATTAGCATTAGCATCTACAAGAGAAGACGGTGCCACAGTAGCTGCTGCACAAACATGAAAAAAATGGCAGATCAAACTTGTTCATGTGCTCTCTGTGGAAATGAAGCGTATTTTTTTTTTCATTCTATATTCGAGCATGTTATGAATATTCAAATATTTGAAAATCATGTCCCGTCCCTAGTTCAGACATTTCCTGCCTTGGTGCCACTGAAAAGACTCGGGACAACATGCAATGAGAAAGTTCATGAGCAGAAATTACGCACCGTATCGTTATGACGTCCAGGTACTATCAAGTCAGTAGTATCCTCTAATAGAAACGTTCTCTGGGAATAGTACCGAGTACTGGAGTTGGAAATACAGCAATATATAGACAAATACCCACCATTTTGACCTCAGAGCCCCCTTCTCAACTTTCTCATTCCAAATGAATCTGTGTATCATTCGTTCATTCATTTTCAAAATAAAATAAAAAAAACAAAACAAAAAAAAACTTGATTATTCGTTTCCAAAACCAAAATGAAAAAAACTGATAGCAATCCAATTTTTTCATTTTTCGTTTTTGTGTTTAAATGAATAATGGAAAAATGGATAACGGCCTTTTCCCGTTTTATCTAATTTTGACCTAAGGTAAGTACAAGCTGTACACATATGAAAGATATACATATACACTTGTCATATATTACATATATATTTGCATGTTGTTATAAAAAGAACATACCTGGAATATGATACTAATTTTCTCCATGGCCATATCCTCAGGTCTTAGGGTGACCCTCTTAGTTTCCCGAAAATAGGACATAGGTTTGTATCTTTGTCACTGCGGGTCACGATCATTTCTGCTTTACTCAACTGGCTTCAGGTCAAAATTAGATCAAACGGGAAACAGCCGTTATCCATTTTCTCCATTATTCATTTAAAGACAAAAACGAAAAATGGTTTTTGGTTTTGGAAACAAATAATGGAGTTGTTTTTTCGTTGTCTTCTTTTTGGTTTTATTTTGAAAAATGAATGAACGAATGATACACGGATTCAAATGCCCCCTAAATGGTATTTTCAACCACTGCTCTACAGTCACAAAAGAACCAATTGTACAGTAATGCTGCCTTATGATATTACATTATATGTTAAGAGTGACCTTTGGTAACATACTGTGATATAAACTTGCATGACAAATTAGGGGTTGAATAGCCATTTAGGAAAAGTGACTGTTTAAAAGCAGTGATAAACTACTCCTCCACAGTTCAATGTGAGACGCCACTGCTGCACTGACTTAAAAATAATACACCATCTATACTGCCAGCTGCCTCTTTTGGAGCCAATAACATTGACAGTTAGTACATTTCTTACATTGTTGAAGTTTGCAATCATGACAAGGCAGAAATGTATTTTTTGCAGCAAGTGCACTATAATAAGCAATTAACTGTAGAATGTTCATTATGTCTTATTGGTAAATTAAGTTAGCCTTTCATTTATCTCAGACTTATGTGTAGGTGTTTCTCAGCTGACATGTTTCAGCGTGTTAGAAAGGCAGAGGTGGTCAAAGTACTCACATGCTGTACTTAAGTAGAAGTACAGCTACTTGTGTGGAAAATATACACTGGTAAAAGTAGAAGTATTGATTCAATTCTTAAGTAAAAAAGTACAACTTCTCAATTGTAATAGAGTACAAAAGTATTTGTTTGGTCATGAATGCAATAATACTTTAGAAAGTAAAATCAGAAAAGTTTCAAAAGTATCTAAAATAAAGCCTTCAAAAGTGAATTAATAGGGAGACTAGAAAAGCACTCTGAGAGCGCAGACCTCTGCTATGGTAGACACCCCCCACCCCCAACCCCCGGATCACCATCAAAATAAAATCACTTCTTCCTGTTCACATTTCCAACATATCCTGAAAATTTCATCAAAATCTGTCCGTAAGTTTTTGAGTTATCTTGAACACAGACAAACAAACAAACAAACAAATGCTGGCAAAAACATAACCTCCTTGGCGGAGGTAATAATGTGTTTGATCGAGTCACAGTTACTCAGTTTTGTGGAAATTTAGGAAAAATGGGTGAAGAAAAGTCCCAATTGAGATGAAAAGTCATGAGATTTAAAAAAAATTATATAAATATGAGATAAAAATGTATAATTTTAAGAGAAAAAGTCCAAATTATGAGATAAAAAGTCAAAATGATGAGATCATAGTCATATAACTATAATATATAAAGTCACAGTTTCTCTCCTCCACTGATTTTTCGTTCTGTCACATCTGTTTAGTTTGACAAAGTAACAAGTCTATTCTGAGAATGTAATGAGTATAAAGTACAGATATTTATGTAAAAATGTAGGAAGTAAAAGTAAAAAGTGGCCAGAAAAAATAAATACTCAAGTAAAGTACAGATACCTAAAAAAATCTACTTAAGTGCGGTAATGAAGTACTTTTACTTCGTTACGTTCCACCTCTGGTCAGAGGGTCACCTGACCTCTCAATATTGACAGGGAGGTTTGTTGAACCACATTTTGCCCAAACGCCCAAAATGTAATAACTTTTTAATTTCATTTTGTAATAAACTGACACAACGCATTTTGTAATATTTTTTGTCACATTTCTATTTCCAAAATATAATTCAAATATTTTAGTGTTTTCTTATATATTTCAAATTATCCATGTCTAATATGTCTAATTACCAACTAAGACATAAACCACTTGGAATGTTTCCCAATCAGCTTCTTCAGTTTTAATGCCACACCACCAAAGCACCTGCTGCTGCAAAATGGAAAAACTTATTATATAATGTGGCAATATTTATTACAAAATGTGTATATTGGGAAAAAAATGTAACTAATACTTTTTATATAGTTATTAAATAAGCATATTAAACTCTACTCAAATTATATTTATAACCTAAGCGGTTGGTTCAGATATACCTCTTAGTCTTCTCATTGTCTGTCCATTAATTTAATATCACAATCATAGTTTACAATCACTTTCAATACTACAAAATATTTCAGCATAAGATTACTTTTAAGATTACAAAGTCTGAGTCTGAGTCTTTGAGCATCCACAACCCAAGAGGGGTCATGAAACACTAAAGGGTCAATGAGTGTACATGGCCTGAATGGCCACATAGCACTAAGGGGGGAAACTTAAAAAAAACTATAAACACACAGCTTTAACATATTAGTCGACCCCTCCTTCTTCAGATGTTATCTGTCTTTAGCTCCTGAAGGACTGTTGGTCAGATTCCTGAAGAGTTGTAGGGTGTCGGTTCCCCTGGAGGCTCCCATTATTTGTTCCTATTCTAATCATTTCAACCCCCACTGGGCCTCGGGTCATCCCAAACTGGGGCGACCTGCATTTCTGCTTCACTATGATCACTTTTACAGTCACCTTTAAACTCCAAAAAGTACATTTATGCATTAACATTTATATCTCTGATATTATTGGAATTTTCCAACACATGTGGCTTTATTACAAAATGAAATGAAAAAGTTAGTACATTTTAGATGTTTATGACAAAATGCGGCTCAACAAGATCACAACCCCACGACGACATCAGCTGTTTTTCAAAGCACGTCACTGTAATATTCAGGTGACCCTTTGACAAAGGCGGAAGTAACACACCGAAACATGTCGTGTGTGAAATGCCTACACGTATGTCTGAGATAAACTGAATATAATAAGCGCCATTTAATAATTGCAGAATAGTTGAGTTGACACAACACTTTAGGGGTTGGATTATAAGGGATTCTGGTGAAGAAAACGTACAGATTAGCCTTTATGCATGTGTCATGAAGCTTTGTATCATATATCAGCTTTTCAGACAGTGTAGAGTGGATACTTTTGTTTGAAAGTTTCTGTTTTCAGTGAATGTGATTATGGTGTAATTAGCAATATGCCCTTTAACAGAAACCACCCATTCACAAAGTGAGATGAATAGAAAGAGTTCTGCCTTTGTCCTTTAAGAAGATCTGCACACTTTGACCTGTCTATTATGGGGATTTTGATTTTGGCTATGAATAGACCCCAACTATTAAAGAGGTGGGAATTATTACTTTCATGCAAGACTGTTAAATATATGAAAACCGGCCCGCCAAAGGATCCCAATCAGCCTGTGGGATGAATTTGTGAAATACTCAAATTACACCAAAGATACTAATAATCAATCATTTTAGTTTAGGGGTTATATAAAGACCTATTTTGGTTTCAAGTGGGCTGATCTAATAATGACAACCCCTTCTTGAATTGGAGCCAATAATGTGATTTTGACCTTTTTGCTAAATGCAACCTTGACCTTTGACCTTTTTCAATATTGATAATTTAGTTATATGTATATATGCATCAGTGTGTGTAATATTATGATAATATATCCAGTATTGATTAAGTTATAGTGTGATATGTCTATGCTTGACACACACAGTGTTACAGAAGTTAATTTTGTGACATGTCACCTTTGACCTCCAGAGATTTCAAAAACTATTGGTCATAGGTGATAACACTAATTATAAGAATTGTAAAAATCTTACTTCTGCATCATTTAGTACCAATCTAAAAGTTCTGTAACCCTCTGTTCTTGAGTTATAACAGATAATGTGATTTTTGACCTTTCTGTGAAATGCAAATTTAACCTTTGACCTTTACTCAAATGGATCATTGCATCTGATGCACATTAACTATATGTATATGCGCATGTAATTTAATGGCGATATCTCAAGTATGCATTGAGTTATAGCATGATATGTCTCTGCAGACACACACACAGACACATACTGTTTACAATAATCTCTTCCATTCCATGTTGGGAGTGGAGTCTGTGTGTGTGTGTGTGTGTGTGTGTGTGTGTGTCTGAGGCATCACACAAAATCTGGAAAGTGCTGACTGCTGCAGTTTGACAGACTTATATACCTTTGGTCAAGGAAGAGACTAGCAAAAATGTCAATATTTTGGGGATAGTCGTGACAATAGCTTTACAGTCACTTTGCTATGTCCCATTACAATGCAGTACCACACTGCATGATGGGAAACTAAGTTAAAAAGCAGGGAAGATGCGTAGAAATTAGTAAATGTGATAGATCGCAGTATTAGATAGCATTATTAATTTACTAATTGTCATTTAAATTAGAAATAACTTTACTTTAACTTGAATAAATTTGCCAAACATGTTTTGGTAGTATCTATAAAATATAGACTAACATCTTTTCACAAATGTTTACATAAAAACTACCAAATCTAGAAACCGTGGTTCACCACTGGTCAACATGCTAATTGAAATAACTCCCTAATAATAACTCCAAATGTTTTCTTCTTTGTTTTATAGTGTAAAGGCCTAATCGTGTTAAAAAAAAAAAAAAAAAACTATTTTTCTCAAGAAATGTAAAGAATATCTTGGAGAGGCAAACATTTTCAACATGTATTTTTATTTTTTTTTTACTTTTTTTCACTGTTACTTTATTACAGTGGCCCACATGAGATTATATTGAACAGTATGTGGCCCCTAAATAAAATGAGTTTGACACCCCTGCTTTAATGGAACCTTCCTGTTGGGGTTATCCTTTTTTTTTTTTTTTTTTCCTAAGATGTGGTGTTATAAAGGTTAATCTATTTATGCTATAAGTCAGTTATCAAATACATACATCACCTGTAGTAATGCCACTTCACACCTTGAACATGCTTCAGGCACTGTTTGCAGTAGTGTGTGTTGTTCAACAGCGTGCACTAGACAAACACAATGACAAATATCTGTACTATGGTGATGACACACAGTATGATATGAGATTAAATACTGTAGCTGACACTACAGCTACTTAAACTTAAGTATAAAACTTGAATCAGTACTTCTACTTATGTACAGAATGTGAGTACTTTTACCGCCTCTGCCAAAAAAAGTCAACATGGTGACACCCAAATATCAAATTATTGGCTATTCAGAAACCAATAGATGACATTATGATCCTTCTGTTGTCAATCTATCGATATAATCCATTCAAAATCAATTTAAATCACACCAAGTTTTAAGTTTAATTGGTAGATTGCAATTAAGATGAAACATCAAAAAAAGGCCATCTAAGTCCAAATATAATTCAGAATTATAATAATTGTACATAAGGAACCTTTAAGTTACCAGTGAAATCTTATTATGACTAATTAAATTCTACCTATTTGTAAACAGTATTGGCTCCGACTTAAATTAAGAGTCAAATCTATCCCATAATATTGTTACATCTTGGAGGAGCAGCTCAGAGAATTTCCCAGCATGCATTGGGACAGAATTGTTGGGACATTTTGATGTGTTTTATAGTTTTCTGAGATGATAAAACAGTGTTATTGTTTATATATAGCAGAGGTGTGGTGTGTATTAGCCTGTTTTATTGATGTATTTATTTATAGTCTATTTTTTCACCATGACAAAAGTTCCCCCTTTTTTCATGACCCTCTGTCGTGGTGTTTCATAACGTAAATCTAAAGCTGAATTCCTTCTTCACATGTTTAATAGTGTTAATATAGATCTGATACTAATGCTCACCCTGGTGTTGATATTATGAACATTAAGGCTGATATGTCCAACTCTAAAACACATTCCTATTAACAATTCAGAGTTAATATTACCCATCACGGGCATCACACCTGTGGGGGATGGGGGTGTTGCAACACACCCACTTCTACCACCAGATGATTTCACACCCCCCACTTTTTCCTGAGGTTATATATTGTATCATTCCACTGGATCCAGGAAATGGATGCAGAGTTGGTCTCACCTACTTTTTATTGCAGAATAAATGGTTACTGTCGGTTACATTCACGCCAAACAAAGATCAATAACATTGCATGGGTCGTTACAGTATCTATGGTTTAAACCCACGGTTCTCACACTGGGGTCCGCGGACCCCTAGGGGGACGTGGTGCATGTCCAGGGGGTACGCGAAATTATTCACGGTTTTGTTTTATTTATTTATTTTTGCTGTTTTATTTTGAAATGCGGAAGTTTTATTTTGTAGCGAGCGGAAGTAACAGCGCTGTTTGACGCTAGCTTGACTAAATTGAGACGAAGCGAGTCACAGGCTATTTTTAGCCACCCTGCATCCTTCACCCTGCATGGATCGATTTTTGTGTCCGCCAAGTTCCAAGTATCTCACGAAGTGGTATAGGAAATGGAAATGAAAATGAAAATGACAATGACAAAATAAACGCCCTAACCATAAAAAGAGAAAGTACATTGATAGTTATATTGAGTTTGACAAGCCCATCCCTCTCATTAAGTCTCTGTCTCACACACACACACACACACACACGGTTTTGTGTGTCTTTTGTTCCGTTTATTATTTAAAAATTATTTATAATTTTTGTTTCTGAAGTGCTCATTTATATTATAATACCTGAAAATTTCGCTGGTTTGCACAAAAGCACTATTAAAAAAGGTTATCATTGTTTCATAATAATCATTGTTGAAGTGTTTTTTTTTTTATCATTTTCAGTATCGCGAGGATGAGGGGGGACATGGAAAAATTTCACCCCTCCAAGGGGGACCTGGGCCAAAAAAGTGTGAGAACCCCTGGTTTAAACTGTTTACCTGCCCTTGCGGTACACCAGCATAAGGAAATGAAGCGCACCTCAGTTCCTGGGCCAAATGTAAACAGCTCTTCTTTGCGGTGTTGGCAAACAGTCACCATTCAGTAAGTAATGACAAATGTTTCCATTGTTAAACTAAGCTAACTAAACTATGTCTTGCTTTGTGACATATACCCTAAGCTAATTTGCTGACAGTATGAGGATCACTTTTGGATGTTTTGAGTAGGGGTCATTCTTTTCTTATTTTGTTCTTCTTTGAATAAATGTTTAATTGAGGAAAAACATTTTTGTTATTTTCAGCCATTTTTTTTCTCCTTTTTTTTAATATAAACATTTAACCATTAATGGATAATTGTTGGTTAATTTTCCCGATGATAGATTCAGAAAATGTGCCACAACCTCGAACACCCCCCCACATTTTAAATAGCTGTGACACCCCTGTTACTCATGTTCGATGAGTAATTTGTTGTGTAATCTAATGGAGCATATTATGTGGATTTCATCCCCTTTAACAGCTGTTAAAATGAGTTCAATGTTACTCAAGATATACCCCACCTAAATGAATGGAAAATGTTACCTCACTTTTATTAAGTAAATTCTCTAGGTTTGTTTTGACAGTTCATGCTTCTCATTAATGCATGTAAAAACAAAATATGGATTTACTCAGTTTCAGGTTCAGGATCATGCTCTTTTTTTCTTGTGTTGGTGTCCATACATCTAATTAGGCTCCTCTTAAGCTTCTCTTAATTTTACATGTTATCCCAAATAGCCCCACTTTGCTTTAAACTGCACTATTTCTTCGCCACTGCCTGCAATTCACACACTAAGTATGGGAACTTCTGTATCACTCAGTCAGCTGCCTACATTTAGCTTTGAGCATGTCCACAGAGGTGATAGTACAACTGCTTTTAAAGCCGACACATGCTGCGTCCTCCCTTTCAACTTGCCATGACTCCTCTATTGCAACTGCTCAGTGTTTTGACTAATTCAAAGTGTATGGCATTACTCCTGTGGTGCTACCATTTTATTCAACATCTCTGCACATTTTAAGTCGAGCCTACGAGCTGATAATGGGTTATGTATGCGCTAACACTGCAAGAGGAAATTGGCACCGAGGATTAAGCTACTAGTTTCTCAACAACAGCAGCAACAAAAGAGATCAATTTTCAAGACTTGCCTATTCAAAAAGGCAAAATGGCAGCCTTTCAACAGCTAAAATATGACAGCGTGTCTTTTTTTTTTTTTTTTTCCTTTCTATTTTTCCAACTACTACACCAAGAAAAAAAACAAGCAAATATTTGAAGCTTACTCTTGGAAAGTCTTCAGAGTTTGAATAATGATCTGACAAGTGAGGAGGGAGGGAGGAGGAGAGAGGGGGGGGGGGGGGGGGCACAGAGGCAGATAAAGACTGTGAAGCTACCCCAGTTCATTTCATTCTAAGGAGGACCACAGCAGGTGAATCAACCGTGTAGCAGCCACTACAAAAGTCCCCAGGCCTCCATTTAAATAAATCATAACTCCACTTTCCCTTATCATACATGTGCATCACTTTCACATTGTGTCCATTGGATGTAAAGAGTCTATTTAAGGAGGCAAAATCAGTCCCAACAGTGCAGCCGTTCTGTAACCTATTTAGCTCTAGTACAACTTGCAACGTCCACACCTCTTTTTTTTTTTTTTTTCCTCCTTCTTTTTCCTCCACACATGTCACTGCATCACCTGACAATTCTATTCTCAACATGTATACATTGCAATAATAATAATAATAATAATAATAATAAAAAAAAAAACAGCAGCTCACTCTGCTCAACCACAATCCAAGACCTCATCATCATCATCTTTTAACACGCACAACATGGTCCAAATATGTACAGAGATATCGGATTTTTTTTTTTGTTTTTGCTCATGAATGGGGCAAACAGTTTCGGATTGAGGGGATGGGTTCTAGTGCGGAGAAAGAGAGAGAGAAAGAGAGGAAAGCTGGAGCTTATAGAGAGGCTGCAGTCAATGAGTGGACTCCTGTTTCCTGCAGTGTGCGTAAATTTCAGTCTGGCTATACTGGTGCGGCACAGGCTTCAGAGGGATCGGATAGCCTCCAACTCCCACTCCGTTACAGCATCCTGTCCATCACTCATAACTCCACTGAGGCAGCTATGAACAACTACACACCCTGGAGGAGAAAAGGGGGGGGGAAATAAATAAATAAATAAATAAATACAAAGGACCGAGGCGCGCAGACTGGAAAAGATGCGCACTCCTCATCCTCATCCTCATCCTCTATCCCTGCGTTTCTGCTCAGTGTCTAGTTTCACAGATTGCGAGTAGAAATGCGCACACAGATAAGACAGACAGACAGACAGACAAAAACTCACCGCTTTTACGAGGACGCGCACGTGTTCTCTCTCCTTGCACGCGCGCCACGACTATTTATTATTTGCCCAGTTCTTCGCGTTCGTGCTTTTTGCACAAGGTATGAAACATTTAAAAAAAAAAAACACACACACACACACACACACACAAAATAACTTGCACTTTCATAAAACAGCACAGCACAGAGAGGAGGAGAAGGAGGAGGAAGGGGAAGGGGGGGGGGGGGGGAGAAAAAAACTTATTCATGCCCCTCTTACCTATTCGCGTGGACTCTCCTCAACGCACATGACAGCTGACATCAACGGCGCAAAAGACGCACAAGTTTGTTCCTCATTTCCGCGCAAGTCTCTCAAATCCGCATCTTTACCGCTGGCATCCTCTCCAGGGCAGAACTTGACTGCAAGCCTCGCGGAGAGCCGATACTCTCCCTTTCTCCCTGTGTGTATGAGTGAGTGTGTGTGTGTGTGTGTATGTGTATGTGTGTGTGTATGTGTATGTGTGTGTGTGTGTGTGTGCGAGCGACGGGACGAGCGAGCCGAAGCAGCGCGTGTGTGCGCATCTCTCTGCCAAAGCATCCTCCAATCTTGCCCGGCTACTGCGGCGGCTCAGGTCTGGAGAGGCTCCTGATTGGTCGGTTTTTACATCAATCAAAGCTATCAAACTCAGACCGGCCTCCCCTTCTCCTCCCCCTTCCTACCTCTCTCTCTCTCTTTCTCTCTCTCTCTCCATTATCTCCCTCTCCTCCTGTCTTTCTCTGTTAACACGTGATTGTATAAGATAGTGATCAGAAAAAGATAGGTTATCCCTATGTCATTTTCTTACACACACACACACACACACACACACACGTATAAACCCAGCTTTTCCTGACTGACTTCCCAATAGGATTTTGAAAGGAAGAAGTAGAGGAACACGTATATAAAAGTACTAATAAGACTAGAAAAAAATATTTAAAGTGTGAAAAATTAAAGTTGTCACGAAAGTTGTGTTTGATATTGTAAAATTTTTTCACTGTTGTTTTCAGGTGCATGTTGTATTTTGTTGCTGTACAACTTTAAGGTTAATTTTCTTTTAATCCCTTATTGGACAAGTGACTATTATTGGTATTAAAAGAGAGTGATGGCAATAGTTCATGTTAGTTTATAATTTAATTTTTAGATAGTTTATTGTTATTTCACACAAACATGTGGATGCACTGCACAACAAATACACAGTCAACATCAAATAAAAAAACAAACATAATTAAAAACTTGATTTTGACTATGAATAGACCCCAAGTATTAAAGAGTTGGGAATTATTACTTTCATGCAGAGCTGTTAAATATGTTAAAACCATCCCACCAAAGGATCCCAAAGATGAATTTCTGAAATGTTCAATTTACACTGTAGATATTAATAATCAATCATTTTAGTTTAGGGGATATATAAAGGCCTATTTTGGTCTCAAGCAGACTGGTCTAGTAAAATATCTATATTGTAATCTATATTATAACAAGTATTCAGAGAATGCCTAATCCCGCCCCTATTTTGTGTCAATCTCATGTTTCTATGACAACCAGTTCTTGAATTAGAGCCAATAATGTGATTTTTTTTTTAAACTTTCTGCGAAATGCAAACTTGACCTTTGACCTTTTTCAATATTGATCATTTTGTGATTTGTATATATGAGTCAGTGTGTGTAATATTATAATATATCCAGTATTGATAAAGTTATAGCGTGATATGTCTATGCTTGACACACAGTGTTACAGAAGTAAATTTTGTCAATGTCACCTTTGACCTCCAGAGATCTCAAAAACTATTGGTCGTAGGTGATAACGCCAAATATGATAGGTCATCCCTCTGTCATTTTCTTACACACACACACACATATATATATATATATATATATATATATATATATATATATATATATATATATATATGTATATATATATATATATATATATATATATATATATATATATATATATATATATATAAACCCATCTTTTCCTGGCTGACTTCCCAATAGGATGCTGAAGGGAAGAAGTAGAGGAACAAGTATATAATAGTATATAAAAGTACTAATAACACACTATAAAAAAAATATTTAAAGGGTGAAAAATTAAAAATGTCACCAAATAGTAAAGTTGTGTTTATATTTATTCTTGGTATGACAAGAGAGTGATGGCAATAGTTCCAGTTAGTTTATAATTTAATGTATTTTTTTTTTAGATTGTTTATTGTTATTTCACACAAAACATGTGGATGCACTGTACAACCAATGCACAGTCAACTTCAAATAAAAAAAAACATCCTTAAAAACGTAAAAATACATGATTAAAATCTGATTAAACACTAAAATATCAGAATCATATTAGAATGAAAGGTCTGAATATCTTATATTATTTAATTTTCACACCATTTCCCCTGCAAGATTTATCAACCACGTCATGTTTTCATGTTATTTGCACAACTTACGGTTTTCTTTTTACCATTATCAGTAAAAGTGTGAGTGCGGTGTTGACTCAAAAGCCTCAAACCTCGATGTTCTTTCAGACGCGACACATAATGTTAATAAAAGTTGTGAATCCAAAACTTTAGTTTTATATCTTCCTTTATTGAATTTAAATAACACAAAATAAAAGATAAATTATTAACTTATATGTAACTTGGTGTAACGAGACGTGACATTTAAAAGACTGTGATGCTCCTATAGCTCAAAGTACTCACATTCTGTACTTAAGTAGAAGTACAGCTACTGGTGTGAAAAGTACTGATTCAACTCCTTTAAAAAGTACCACGTCTGAATTGTAATAAAGTAAAAAGTAAAACTGCATTATTATTCTATTTTTTTTTTTTGCTATGGATGAAATAATATTTATTTCACCAGGAAAAAGCAGAAAAATGTCAATAAAAGTGAATAACTGTATATGCTGTGTTTTATTGGGGGTATGTGTGGGTATGGACAACACATTTAGGAAAAATGTAAAAGTAAGAGATGAGTAGGAGATAAAAAAAAAAAAAAGAAGCATAATTATGAGATGAAAAAATCTAAATCATGACATAAAAAGTCAAAATTATGAGAAAAAAGTCATAATTATGAGATAACAAATAGTCAATTATGAGATTAAAAAGTCAAAATTATGATATAGTGACAATTTGTGATTTATTAATTTACGACGTATTTTTTATACGGTCATATTTGTCTAGTTTAAAAAAGTAATGAGTTTTTTCTCAGAATGTAAAGATAAATATATTTATATACAAATGTAGGAAGTAAAAGTAAAAAGTTGGGAGAAAAATAAATACTCAAGTAAAGTACACATATGTACTACTTTATGTATCTCCACCAATCAAATTGCATCACATTATAGCAAAGCAGTTCTACATTACTAAATACATTTTTAATTACTAAACATGTAAACCAAATATTCTGAGTCAAAAATGAACTTATTCTAGAAAATATCAAATCTAAATATTAAATCTATCCACACAAATATACATTTACAGTTAAACATAATAAGGCTCTTCCAAAAAGGTACTCTTTTATTTAAATGTTTTTACATTAAAAACTAAAAGGTGTTGCACAAAAACATGTTGTTGCACTGAATCTTAATTCTGTTTTATTTGGTCCAATAACAATAAAGACATTCTCATATGGACATGTTGGCTGGGTAATGGTACCGTAGCTACTAATGTAAGTAATTATGTTCAAAGGGATAATGTGGATACAACACTTATGTTGGTCTAATGTTCTTCAAGTGTTGCTTTAATGTTCTACAATATATGTTCCTTTCACATTATTTATATATTTTTTTTGCATTTTTACATATAATTCTTGGATTTGTTTATTTATTTGCCACATATGGACAAGGAACCAGATTCGTTGGTCATTAATTTTGATTTTCTACATCATAAAATGTTTTTTTTTTTTTTAAACTCACAAAGTAATACAGTCTTCTTATATCCTCTATAGTCAAAAGTCAAAGTATCTTTATTTGTCTCCCATTTGTCTACTCATTACATTCATACCCACATTAAATACATTAATAAAAACATATACACTTAGTAAAAGCCTAAAAACATAGTAAAAAATCTAATACAAATACAAACAATCATGATAACAATAATAACAATTCAACAGCCACATAAAACATAACACGTGTATCAAGGCTCCACCATGTCTATAATGTTCCGGTCCATTCCATGCTATTCCGTGCCATTTGCTTATTAATTTGTGTGATTGACAGTGGGATGAATCTTTATTTGAAGATTCATATAGTTTGAATTTCAGTTATTTTGTGCCAATCTCAAGTTTCTATGACAACCAGTTCTTGAATTAGAGCCAATAATGTGATTTTGACCTTTTCTGCTCAATGCGACATTGACCTTTGACCTTTTGCAACATTGATAATTTCATTATATGTGTATATGCGTCAGTGAGTGGAATATTCTGATAATATATTCAGTATTGATTAAGTTATAGCGTCATATATCTATGTTGGACACACACAAACAGTGTTACACAAGTTAATTTTGCGACATAATAATCTAGAAATAACGGAAACCAACTGTAAACTAAGTTAAGTTTTTAGTTTTGGTCTAAAATAAAGTACAAAAAGGACTAACCTTTTCCAAAATATGTGAATAACCTGAAATATTTGTGGAATTTTACCAATAATCAGCCTGTTATTAAATGCTGTGTAAACTTGTTTATCTACAGTGACCTGTAAGTTACAATGCACATGTATAAATGATAAACTATCATCAATATTGCACTTATTTTTCTAAAGAATTTACAAGTTGGTATTATTTGTTTGTGTTATATTCACATACATTTTGTAGATATAAACATTTTTATTGGAGATTTTTTTTTTTCACTCAAAAATACACATTTTTAGTGTTGATATTATTTTCTACATTTTTATCCTATTATTTTTATTACCTGCTGCGGCCCACTTTATACCATATTAGGCTGAATGTGGCCCCTGAACTAAAATGAGTTTGACACCCCTGGTTTCTAGCGTTGCCCCAGATATGAACTATAAAGTTTTATGTAGGAACTAACAGCCTCAGCTATAATCTTGCATATTGACCAGAAGTGTTGAATATTTCACGAGAGTTACGACGGTCCTGCCTCGAACAACCGTCAATGGAAACGCATTCAAAGCACAAAAATACTTTGGCAAAATTTGAGGAATAACGATATTGTTTTGCGAAAAACTGTAATGGAAATGTAGCTTCTGTTGCACATTTGTATCTTACACTGGTTTGGGCCGTGGATGTTCTAACTAACGGAACATCTAAAGCAGGGGTCTCAAACTCATTACTTTCACGGGCCACATTCAGCCCAATTTGATCTCCAGTGGGCCGGACCAATAAAATAACAGCATAATAATAACCTTGAAAAAAAGACAATAACACATTTTTGTGTTTGTTTTAGTGCAAACAAACCCTATTACCTTTTTATACTTTTTTAAGATAAACTATCCAACAAGATAGATGTGAATAACCTGAAAAAACTGAAATGTCACATGGAGTTCTAACAATACTACGCCTCAATTTATCATTTACGCACGTGCATTATGGATCAGATCTGCTACAAAGACATTAAATTGTTAAAATTGTGCTTAATTTTCTTTAGAAATTTCAGGTTCATATTTATTCACATGTAAATATTTTCCTAATTTAATGTTATTTTTTACACTATAACAAGGACAGAGATTTGTTATCATTATTTATGGGCATAATTGTAATTATTTTCACATCAAAATGAGAAGAAAATATGGAGTCATTATTCGTTTTGGAGGTTTGGATGTGGAACCTGAACTAAAATCGGTTCCAAAACCTTGACTGTGGTTTTTTTGCACTGAGCAAATTAATCCCGAGGGCCGCACCGGAACGTTTGGCAGGCCACATTTGGCCACCGGGCCGCATGTTTGAGACCCCTGATGTAGATGGACACTTTGTCTAGTTTGGTAATTGTGAAGTTGTAAATTTAAATTGAGAAGTCCGTCAAACATGATTGGAAGAGAATTATTGAGGAATTTGAACGTGAACAGTATGAGATGAAGTCAATTTATGTCAAAAATATTCAAGATCCGAAGCTTTGTAAAAAAAAAAAAAAAAAAAGGGACAGAATGAAAACTGGCGCCAGTGGCTGCACGAACAAACTTTTTGTTGTCGAAATGCTTTGAGCAAGTCCAAAAATTCCACTTTTTATAATAATAATAATCATAATAATAATGGATTAGATTTTATATATAGCGCTTTTCAAGGCACCCAAAGCACTTCCATTATTCATTCACTCTCACATGTTCCCTCTGGTGGTGGTAAACTACATATGTAGTCACAGTTGCCCCTCTGACCACCACTGAACATTCATATTCATTCATACACCAGTATGGGGGTGAAGTGTCTTGCCCAAGGACACAACAGACTGACTAGGACAGAGCGGGAATCAAACCGTCAACCCTTTGGTTAAATGGACGACCTGCTCTACCAACTGAGCCATGGCTTTTTAACACAAACGGTTGTTTTGTATGCTGTGTAACTATGCTTTAACATATCCAAGAACATATTAAATGAACCAAGTATCAGAGCTAAGACGATTCGTCCACCTCTGCTCTACGTCTGGAGGGACACAGATAAAATAGTAAAGAGTTTATGTGAATGCCACCAGAAGTCGTCTGACTCCTTCTCTTTGGCTAATGAAGGTGGAAACTGGATTCTGTTGCATATGTTTAAAAAAAAAAAGAAAAAAAAAAAAAAAAAAGAAAGAAAAATACCCAGATATAAATAGTCGTCTTTTTAAAAACATGAAGTGTCTTTTAGGTTTTGTGGTTGAGATTTGAGTCATGGAAAGTTGAGTGTTACTTTCATCCTCTAGAATTTTAATAGCACCATCAGCAAAGCGCTGCAAGCAATTATGCCAGTGAGTTCAGACGACTTAGGAGAGTAAGGTCAACATCTAAGCAGACGGAATTCAGGAAACACCATCTAAAGATTCACAATGTTTAATTTACTCTACTAGCCTTGGTTATGGAAAAAAAATTAATATATATATATATATATATATATATATATATATATATATATATATATATATATATATATATATATATATATATATATATATATATATATATATATATATATATATATATATATATATATATATATTTTAGGCTGTACTGTAGGGACCATGCACGTGTCTCAGCCCAGCGCGAGTATATCAGACAATGTTTTTTTTTTTATTTTGGTACAAAAACCTTTTATCAGGTCTTGCTTGATAAAGACGGGATGTTTCTGGAATCTATAAATAGATCTTTTTCTCAATTAGAGTTTTCAAAGTTTTTCATTTACTCATTTTCTTGGAAGATTTCACATCGTAAACTTTTTGTAGCAGCATAACATAACAAGGCTGATGTGACCAGGGGCTGACAGCAAGGGTATACCCCCCCCCCCCCCCCCCCCTCAACCCCCACCACCACCACCACCAGTTCACTCATTGCCACTACCCCTTGAACCAGAGCTGTAAGGGGTAGGGGTTGAAACATTCTGGTATGAAAAGAGACAACGCTTCAAGACCTGTTACATCATTAACGCTGCTGTAAACACATGCAACAGCTTTATTTCCGAAAGTATTCTCCACACCATCAGCAACTGTAACTTGTACCTTGTTTTTTTTTTTTTTTTTTCCCTATGGCTATCATCAACAAACTGAAATAAGTCCAAAAAAAAAAGTTGACAATAACAGCCAAAAATGTATAATAAATAAGTAACATGAACAAAATAAGACACAAATGGCACAAAAGTGAAGAAAAATAATAAAATACAATATTAAATATACAGACAAACAGATTGAATCTGAACTCCATTTGAGGGTTGAGAAACTGTGAAATTGAGTGTGTATTATATTTTTTTTTCTTGTTTTAAGCTTGTTTTTAAATTATTAACTTATATATTTGTAATTTTAAGCTTGTTTTTACTCCTCATTTACTGACTGGTTTACATTTAAACCTTTTAACTCCTGAGATGTTAACAGTTCCTGTGAAAAAATTTTAAAACAAGTAACAAAATGGACAATAAAACCCAAAAATGATTAATAAACCAACAAAATAATAAGTAATGTGAACAAAATAAGACACAAATGGCACAAAAGTGAAGTAAAAAAATTGGAAAATATAATATTAATGTGGAATTATAAAACAAAATAAGGAACAAAATTAACAAAAGCTAATAAATATTTCTAAAATGAAAAAAAAATTGTTTCTGAAAGTATTCTCCACGCCATCAGCAACTGTAATTATCTCTGTTCCATAGGGTTTGGGGTTGTTCTTTTTGTATGGCTATCATCTACAAACTGAAATAAGTAAGAAAATGGACAATTACAGCAAAAACACCATCAAAGATTTTTATGACCTATTATCAAAGGTAAAAGCTAAACAACCTGCAATAGATTATAAACAGGAAATACATTTTAAATTCTGAAAATACTGTAATATTTGTTGAAAGTTACTTGAATTTGTTCAAAAATGTTAATATTCTTTAACTTTAATGGAGAAGAAATCCAACTAAATTTCTATCATCCAGTGGCCAATGGGTAAAACTATTATATCCCCAAAACTCCAATTCAGGGTTATAATTTCTGACACTTTATGATGAGATCAAGTAAAAAAAAACCAAACTTTTTGTTGTTGTTAATGGTGTTGAATGTGCTTATTTCCATCTCAGAGTGTGTGTTTTTTAGTTTACAGGATGCATCAGAGGCCAGTCGTTGCTTTGAGATGCATAAGTGTTGCACTGAGGCGTTCAGTAAAGGATGACATTTTGTTTTGAACTGTGCTTGAAAATGCTTTACAGTGCTCTCTAGAAATTCCACGCCGTATATCTTCAACCATGTATGCATCTATAAAACCACTTTCTCTCTCAAGTGTCACACATCTGGTGTCAGAGACATATTGCCACAGGGTCTAGGCCCTCGGGGGCTCGCATTTTGATGATGTTCGGCGTTGAATTCGCAGGTTGGAATCACAGACTGGGGCCGGCTAGACCCGAAATGTATCGAAGAAAGATTTTTGTTTAAAATAAAACAGCCTTCTGCAGGGCAATGTATTACACAAGATGAAGGTCAATATAAGACTTTTTTTTTTTTTTTTTTTTTTTTAACAAAGCTTTTACAAAAACTACGGCCATAAATCTTAACTCACAAAGTGCATAGAAGGAAGAAAAAACAACAACTTCGAAACTGTTCTATAATAAATCTACCCTGTGGCTTCTTGTCCTTATCATGCATCAGTAAATTAATATCCCTGTGTTCAGGATAAATTGAATTCTTTGTTTATTATCTGATAATTAAACTTAGGATAAGTTTCAAATGCTGTTGAGTTTGACTCATAAAGACCCAGTGCTACTTTAATAGTAGTTCCTAATTAATTGTTTTTGGTGGGGGTGGGAGAGTTTCCTCTATTTTGAACTTTTCTTAAGTGAATTATCATCTATTTCAGGTTCCGGGGACCTGTTCTGGGGGAATCTATATTTACATACAAGCTTCTCATCATTTGAACCCACTTTATCCTCAGTTGGGTCACTGGGGGCCTAACCAATCTACAATGGGTGAAGGCAGAATACACCCTGTATGAGTCTCCAGTTCATCTCAGGGCTGAACATATATAGACAAACAATCACTGTCACATTCACACCTATGGGGAATTTAGATTAACCTATTAACCTATCAGTGCATGTGTTTGGATGGTGGGAGGAAACTGGGGTACCTGGAGAAAACCCACACAGACACTGGGAGAACATGCAAACTCCACACAGAAAGGTCTGGTGTGGGAATAGAACCAGGGACCTTCTTGCTGTGAGGCACAAGTGCGAGCTATATGTTAGTCCTTACAATTGTGTGAAGCGCTAACCTCTTGTAGCATTGCATGAGAAGTTTTCAAAACCAGCAGATCTCTCCCTTTCTCTCTGTCTCTCTCTTTCCGTCTGTCTGTCTGTCTGTCTGTCTGTCTCTCTCTCTCTCTTGCTCAAGTGTGTGTCTACTAGCTGATCAGCTGGTTCAATGTTGGTCATCCCTAGCATGATAGTGTTATGCATTAGCCGACTACACTAGGGTTGAGTGAAAAACTCCATTCAGTTGTGTGTAAACAGTCAATATCACTTGCAGAGAGAGAGACATTTTTCTAGCATATCTGGTGCCAATTTTAAAAACTACTTAAAACTTTACAAAGTACTAATGAAAGCTACTCAATTACAATAATGAAGTAAATGTAATTAGTTCAAAATCGATGTCCATCTTAGCCTAGCAATTTTCCAAATCACTGTCCACCGTACTCCAGCAACGAGTACTTTGTTTATACTAGGGCATTAACATTTTTCAAGTCGACTTATCCATCGAAGTCGAGTCGACGGGTCGCAATGATGTCATCACATTCTCAGCAGAGGAACTGCTGTCCGACAACGAACAATGTCCACTGACAAGACACAAGCATCAACATTTTAACCCCAACAAAGCAAAGACGAACACCTTGAGTTTTCTTTTAAATTTAACTGCACAACATCAGTTGGGTGAACATATGTCCACATTTTGTCTGGACCCACAGGTCTAAAACTGGACCTGGACTGACTTGTGACAGACCTGCAGACAGTCCGGTTCTGGTTTTAGAGCCGTGGGTCCAGACAAAATCCACACATATGGTCACCCTATATAAAAAAGCGGTCACCAAGACGCACACCATGCTTGTCCACATCCTGTTTGTTAAAAAAAAAAAAGTGCTTTGTCTTAATGCACATTGTATTGTCTGCGCTTGAACTTGTTAGCTAGCAGATGCCTCTTCAGATACAGTGCATAACGCTTGTTTTATTTGTTGTATTTTAAAGTGGACTTGCATATTGTGCAGGTCACTGTGCCATTTTGTTTTGTCAGACCCACCACCCTGGTTTGGAGGGAGATAAACAATAACATGTGACTTGTCGACTCCTCCAAATTTATGTCGACTTGTGCGACGGGAGTCGACGTTTCTGTTAATGCCTTAGTTTTTACCTATGGACTTCCTCTGAATGTGTCACTGTCTGGGTTGTTAAAAAAAATGCATACGAGGAAAAAACAAGTTTCTGTCTTTGGCTAGGCACTATAAAAACATATACTGTAAAAAAAAAAATCTGCAGGAGATATTAACTTATGCATTACGCTTTATTGCTAATGATAATAAGTTAAAGTAGGAACGGGCAAAGAAATCTATATTTTTAAATGTTGTGAATGTTGATCATCAAACAGGAATAAAAACTATCATGTAAACAAGTCCACCGATTGCTGATTCAGTCCTCCACTTCCAGGTGTTTTCAAATGTATTCATATTTCAATTAGGATTTCTCGTCACCTACCCTCCCTGCCATTCTCAGCTTCGGGGGACCACCTTCCCTTGGCTTTGAAATACAATCACCTCTTGAGAGCGATACTTCTCAGCTTGGTTACACTGCATTTTCTGATTTCAAGGCCCAATTTACACTGCTTTGAAACTCCTTTTCTACAGAGCACGCCTATATTATGACTTCTTCTATTTTCCCCTTTTTCTGGGTCTTTGTTCAACCCTAACCCACATTGGAACAGTGATAGTATGCTCCTGCAGAATATAGACATGTATGATTTCAATGTTTCTAATCAAAGAAGGTCATTGAAGGTCCCAAAGACTCATTTGAAAACTCGGGGACACCAGTCCCCCAGGCTTTGGAATGACCTGCTCCTGTCCCTCTGTGTGTTTGACTCCTTGGACTCTTAAAAAGGTGCTCAAAACGTTTTTATTGAGGAAAGCTTTTGTTTGATGGATTTATCCTTTTTATTTTTTTAAAATCAAATATACTTGTTGTTCTATTGTGCCCATTTTAGGTACAATAATTATTTCACACTGGGCACACATACAAATGGTTATAATCTATATCGATTGCATATATATATTGTATATATAATTTAGTATATACAATATATATGGGGTGGGTACTTGACATATTCACCTGTAACCTGGTTAAAAATAAGTTATCAGTTATAGGTTAATCAGAATTGTTGTTAAAATATGTTAAAAAAGCATAAATACATTTCATATTCTATAAAAAATTACATTACATTCATATTTCCTTTAATATTTTAAGTTAAAACATTTAAAAAGTACCTGGGTATCATGATAAGCCACAGATATTTCGTTTAATTTTAGCTTTTATTTTGAAGGAAACAGCAGGATGTACTCTCTATGTGCAGGGTTTCATTGGTCCATTTGTATGTGGTGTATGTTGTTTGTAAACCGGAAGTGCTTTAAACAATGCTGTAGCTTGATCAAAACTTTGCCGACACGAGGGAGAAAACATCCACAGTTTCTTCTGGTAAATTGCAATTTGGAGACATTTGATAATTATTAATTAAATAATTACTAATGGAGGATCAACCTAGTATTGTTTACAGCACTGATGGTTATCTTTTGTGACGCAACATCGTGCCGCAAACTATTTGCCTTAAGGTAAAAGACGTTAGCTTTGTATTAGCAGTTAGCATCCACTAATGCTAACAGTAATGCTGTTGCTGCATTTATATTTTAAGTCAGGCTGCTTAATATATTTGTTTTTTTAATTTCGGACATAAATGTGGACTTTATGCCAAATTGTTAGCTAGAAATGTGTAGATAATATTGGCATTAGATTTTAAATGCATATTTCTGGGGTGCAGTATGTGGTGACCCAGAGCGGGGACCAGTGTGGATGTGACCTCCTTCGTCGTTATCTTGAGGGTTTCCATTAATCCATCCATCGCCTTCTTCTCTTCATCTCTTTTCATCGCACCCAAACCATGTATGTGTGTGGTGAGTGGTCACTTGCATAATTGAGTCCTATTGTAACCTTTCCCACAAATTAATATTATTCAGTAAACTTTCATTTTCCATATATTTTAAATCATTTGGTGATTTTTACATTTTATTACTGATGTGCATGTGTTAATTGAGGTTTAAGTAAAGGGACCTGGAATTAGTGAATACAATTGAAATTTTAATAATGTTAGTAGTTGATTTAGAAAGAACTCGGGGGGTTCCTTATATACTGGGTATAGGTGGGCTACACACCAATGAGGAATCAGTGAAGTGATTTATCCTCATTTTCTTGAATATTATCCTGTGTATTCTATATTTAATTCACTGATCATGTAATTGTTCATAGAAGCTCTGAGTAAAGTGGAGGGTAATATCAAAAACTGAAGAAAAAAATACCTTTTTTTTTGCGAAATGCATCATTAAGTTATGAACTCAGTTTCTCAATCAACAGTCATTGATCCAACTCCATGGGTTTCATTGGTGAATCAATGTTGTAGAAGTTGATTGTGTTTCCATAGCATAGGTGTAAAATTGTGTATGGGCACTATGGATGTGTCCATACCAATATTTGGATGTTTCTAAAATGTCCAAACCGATTTTTGAATGGGAAATTAAATGACATTCGGGAAACAAAAAGTTACTGTATTTTCCAGACTATAAGGTGACACTAAAAAGACTTTAATTTCCTCCAAAAACCACAATGCACCTTATATATGGATTAATTCTGATTGTGCTTCATCACTGGGAATTTAGACTTTTTATCTGATAATTTAGACTTTTTAATCTAATGATGCGCTTTGTAATCCAGTGCACTTTATAAAGAATCTAAAAAATAAACCATTCATTGACAGTGCGCCTTATAGTGACTAAATATTGTCATCAACAAACCTTCATCACGTCACAAAAAACGAGACTAAACTAGGCGTAAATGTGGGTCTTTAAATATATTATAATTAAATATATAATGCAGTTATAGGTGACCAATAAAAACCAGGCAAAATGTGGCTTAAGAAATAAACATGTCTCTTAGTTTTTGTTGACAAAAACAAAATGAGACGTTATTTTAATTATTTGAGTTGTGTTGTTATTTATTTATTGTTGCTGTCTCTCACGAGGAAGTCGTCAAATTATGTCCCCACCAATGTCAAAATCATGATTACGCTCATGTTCTGTAGTAACTCAAAAACCTATGGACGTCCAAATGGGTCATATTTGATGACCATGACAGATGAAAAACTGCATTTTTACACCAGTTATTTACATTTATTCTTATGATTAATGGATCAACAGGTATTAAACAGTTCATATCAGTAGATAGTTTTGGTCTCTGGTGAATGTTTGGATCTTTATGGGTTAAGTTAATTTTGAAAATTTCATTAAATCCTAAAAGCTGGAGGTATAATCTGCTTTACTATTATTGCCTATATAGTGAACCCCATGATCTTATGAAATTGGACCTATTTTCATCTTGGTGATAATGAATATTCAATAAAATCCTGGAGGGATTTTGTGGATTTTATTTAGCTTAAGGAGAGTTTTCTCTTCTTATACTTCAGTTTATCACAAGTATTCAGAATGAACACATTCCAGGAGGTGAATGGAAAAGGAACGGTGTGAAAAGCTGTTCAAAATTAAAGGTGTCAGACAATTATAGTGCTGTAAAAAGCACAATAGTTGCAGCAGAGTTGACGTACTGTATAAAGTTCAACATGAAAAACACCTGAAAATGATAACCAACTACAATGTATGAGTCAAAATATCATATTATATTCCATCATAGATACATTAGTGTAGACAAGTGTGATTACCGCTTGACAGTCCTTTAACTTAGCAATAAAATGCCATCGGTGTTCGCTGTATTAGCTTTAGACGTTAACCTTATTTTTCTTTTGTTTGCGCAGACTTTCTTTGTTTCATAATCTTGTACTGATTGTACTTCTGTCTGAAATTATATTCACGTGGAATTATATTATCTTTTTTTCTCCTTTATATGTGATTTTTGCCCTTCTTTTACTCCTGTATACTTTTGTGCTGTAAATTGTGCTTAATAGTAGTACTGTCAAAATCGAAGCATTAACGCAGATTCATCATCATGATTCATCCGATTTTAAGTTTTTAATGCAATTAAATGGAACAGTTGTTTCATTTCAAGTTGTTGAAGCTGTTGAATAAACACGTCAGTTGGATATATGTTTATATTTTGCACATGGTTTGGATATATCCACGTATTTGGAGTTTTTGAAAATTTCATTATGTTTTTATGTTATTTTTATGTGAAGTTTAGCATGTTTTGTATATATTTTTTCTCTGCATTTTTGTGTTTATTGGTGTATTTTGTGGGAAATGTATGTACACCCGCCCCCCGACAGAACAGTCAATTAACATAAAGTATTTAAATCATGATTAATTTAAATTAATTTGTAGCATCCCTGTGATTAATCTGATAAAGCTCTACCTTATAGTTTATTATTGGCGCTAACAGACTGAGTTAACAGCCATTAGTGTTTGACATTTTTGTCTTTTTGTGATAAGATTTAATATTTAGTTCCCAGGCAGACCAAGGTCTTTCTGTTCGCTCCATACTCTGGGTTAACTCCAGCTCCTCTGGCGTCCCTTGACGTCACAGAACGGTTATATGTAGGTTACCTCTCCTGTCGATTTACTGTTGAAGACCTGGGGTTGATCCCAGAGAACCTTCCGCTGCAGCTCACTGTTCCTAATGTTCTAATGCTAATGGTTATGCTAGGTGGTGTGCATGTTGTAATGGGTGAAATTTATTTATTTTAATTTATTTGAAATTTTTAACCCTTTATATATGGTTTAAGATAACTGTCAATGAATTCGTGTCCACAGATTGGATACCTGAGCACTGGATGTGATTTGCCAATTTGAATTTAGCAAAAAAATGAACTAAAAATAAAAACCTGCCAGTGAAATAAATCAAATTTATAATTTAGAAATTTCTTGAAATAAGATTTAAGATTTTTTTTGTCTAAAAATAGATTCTTATATCTCACTGAAAACGAGTCTTTCAGTGATTGTCTTATTTTTTTACTAGAAATAAGAAAAATACACGTAATAACACTTCGGATTTTGGAGTATATTGAGGAAGAGCTAAATTAATTTCTTGTATTACTGAATCTCTGGTGATTCTATGGGTTGTATAGGATTGGTCAAATACGCCTAGGCTTCTGCCTATTGTTACAGTTTCAGTCTCTAAATCACAGGTCTCAAACATGTGGCCCAGGGGTGAAATGCGGCCCGCTGACAGTTCCAATGCGGCCCGAGGGATGAAGAGCATAATAACCTACTAAATTGTTCCATGGTTTCTTCCCAGCTTTTTCTTTTTCCTATAAATGACAACATCCAATTTGTCTCATTCGTTGACTGCAGAAAAATATAAAATTACGAAAATATTTACATTTACAAACTATCCCGTAACAATAAAATGTGAATAACCTGAAATATCTAAAGAAAATTAGACACAATTTGAACCATTTTCTGCTTTTGTTACTAAAAGTTTAATGTCTTTGTAGAACTGATCAATAATAAAACACATGGACTAATGATAAGTCGAGGCAGAATATTGTTAAAATTGCCCTTATTTTCCTTTTGGATAATTTACAAAAGTATTTTATTAATGTAATGGGTGTTTTTTTTGCACAAAAACAATGACTAAAATGTTTAGTTGTAAATATTTACAGGCTGTTATGTTTTCTTTTTCCCGGTCTGGCCCATTGGACATCAAATCAGGCTGAATGTGGTCCCTGAAGAAAATGAGTTTGAGACCCCTGCTCTAAATGTTAGACAGCCGTCAACATGTGTGTCTGTCAAAAATTACAAGTACGACTTCAAACGTCACAATTACAACTTGCAGCTTGACTACGACTTCCCACAAGTGACATAACTGTCAAAATCACGTGATCATTCTGGGCCAATCGAGTTGCCAATTTTTGACAACAGACCAGCTGACAGTCGCGTGATTACAGTCATATTAGTGAAAAAAATTCTCCCAAACACTCTCCAAACCAGGCCTTCTATGCCCTAAATAGTGCTTTATATACATCACTAAGACAATAATGTATATATGTGGTATATTGAAATGTTTATATTATTATTATTATTATTCGAAGAAAATGATATATTTATTATTATTGTACAAAATATGGTGTAATGGTAAATGACCAGGACTATTCATGTATTAACTATATAGTACAGATCATCTGTTAAAGAATTTGCTTGAAAACCATAGAGCTTATGATTTCTTTTCTCAACAAGTAATGCCTGTGGATGTGGTGATAAGGTATTTTAACAGTTATGTCACTTGTGGGAAGTCGTAGGCTAGCTGTAAGTCGTACTGTAATTTTTAACAAATACACAGAGGTATCCAATCTGTTGATATGAATCTATTGACCGCTATCTTACTCCATATAAATGACACATTTTAGTACAGACTGGAAAAACATGCCCCTCTTAAAACAAGTTTAAAAAAAAAAAGTGCAAGATATTTTTTACTAGAATTGATCAATTAAATAAATAAATAAATCCACAGTGTTGGGAAAGTTCACCTTAATTAGGAACTAGTTCAAAGTTCAGTTCAAGTTACTCAATATGAATTAGTTCAGATCATCGTTCATTCTTCCTAATTATCAACTAGAAGTTCATGGATCCCAAAATGAACTTTTTCGTTCTTTTTTGTGTTATTATTGTAAACGTATTATTAACCGTTTCTGACGTTATCCTGTAGTCAGAAATCAGGGGAAAATGCCCCCTCTTCAGGGCAAAAGTAAGTACCTTACCCCAGTTTAACTTCCCTCTCACAAGGAGTGGTTTCAGTGAGCTTCGTTTTCAATGTTTATTTCCAAGAACGGGACAACACCTGCTCCGGTCACCGGTCACACTCTGTACATTTAACTCTTTTTCTTCACTCCCAAAAACTCTCTGCACCCCCCGCTCTCTCTCTCTCTCTCTCTCTCTCTCTCTCTCTCTCTCGCTGCCCCGCCCAAAACGCTTCTCATTTTCTATTCCACAACATTATGTTGCCGACATTTGTTCAGAATAATAAAAAAATGACATCTATGATAATGCTGTGTTTTGATCCCATTTTATACCTTATAGGACTCAATAATTACAACGTGAAAAGAACAAAATATGAACTAAATAAGAGTGCAGTTCAATAAATGCCAGAATAACTGCTTTCACAACTTCCCGTTCATTTGGCAAAAGTGAACGAGTCGTTCACGTTCGTTAAAAATATGATATAGTTCGTGAACGATCGTTCAAAGAACGCGTTCAGGTACAACACTGTAAATCCAACATTTGAAAATGATCTTGTTGTAAGACGTTTTGTCAAAAATGTATTCTTCTATAACTCAAAAGTTACTCTTTCAGTTATTATGTGTCATTATTTTCAGTACGTTGGGATATTTTCACGCGAAATAAGAAAAAAAAATATACACAGAATAAGTTTGAGATTCTTTTTACAGCGTATTAAGAAAGGGCAAAAAAAAAATCGTAATCTCATTAATTTTAGCACAATATCGCTCACATAAACTTAGTACGGCAACATTATATTCTGGTGAAACGTGTTGTTTAATCAATCGATTGGTCTGTCAGTCACTCAATCTCTCTCTCTCTCTCTCCGTTCTCTCCCTCATGTATGCACTCGCATCACTCAGTACCCTTGGGCCAGCTGTTGAGTCTGCCTATGAATTCAGCCATGCTTTTGCTCTCTGTAGATCCAAAGGGAAACTTAATGAATAATGAACAGAGCAGTGAAAGGCGTGGGGGTGGATGAGTGGATGGGCAGCGAGCGAGAGAGAGAACGAAAGAGAGAGAGAGAGAGAGAGAGGCCCTTCAGGATCAGGACCTGATGGAGGGAGGGAACTTGTTAGCGTTCACCCATCAATTAGAGACATCAAGTGAATGGATGGTGATGCGTCATGGGCAGGGCAGGGGGAGGCGGTGCGGGGCTGGGGGGTCTATAAACTAAAGGGTGTTGCTGACTGAGGAGACAGATTAGGCGTGAGCGACGGGGAGCTGAGCAGCGAGATGAGAGTCGCAGGGAAATGGACATGGAGAGGCAAGGGTCTTAGAGACATCAGTGGTTCCTCAGCACACTGCCTCCAGCTTCATCTATCATCCAGGCCCAGTTTCCCCTTTTTGTTTTTTTTTCTTTTCCCCTGCTAGCACAACTGCATCTCTGGTTCACCTCCAGATTTGGCAGAGAGCTTCAAAAACATACTCCATAGCGTATGTGCTCAGCCTGTTAAAATAAATAAATAAATAAATAAAAAGTTGTCCTTGAAATTGTGGACAGGTGTCATCATTTTCAACACTGAAAAAACAAAAGAGGTGTAATTGACAGGTGTGTGGTTTTTGGACCCCTAAGAAAAGGTGCAAGTACTTGGATTGGATTGATAATTATGTGGCAACTGAGTAAAAGTACTTTAGCACTGTCCTTAAAGCTGTCATTCCATGGTTATTTCATTAATATTACTGTGTTCTCCATTGTTATTAAATACATTGTGCGTTGGTTCTATTTACAAAAAACCTCCAGATTGTTTTGTTTCCAGCTGTTTTTTCACGGTAGAAAAATAACTTGAGGTCGAACAACAGAGTTTACCGATACTTTCTCATACATGTCCATGACGTGGTGATGAGGCGTCTCTGATTGGCCCAGAATGCGTGAAAGAACACCCCCTCCCTCCACTCTCGCTCTCTATGTGTTTGCTATTACCAGAGTAGCATCCAGCTAGGTTTTGTGCCATCGCTTGTTCTGAAAACGTGCAGAGAAAAAAGGAGGCTTTATTTCCACAGAGAGCACATGAACCAGTTTGATCTGCCATTTTTTTTCCCCAGTTTGTGCAGCAGCTACTGTGGCGCCGTCTTCTCTTGTAGATGCTAATGCTAATGCTACTTCAGATTTGCTGCAATGCAGGATGGGTTTAATTAACCCCACGTGGGTCCCTCGTCCCTGTTGTTTTCTGTGAATGCAGTATGCAGCCAGTGGAGGTGACGAACCACTGTCAAAGGCAACATGTGTCGGTAAGTCGGGGTGACCCATCAGATTCCACAAGGAACGTTGAAAAGTAGTTTTCAGTGGAATGACACCTTTAAGTAGATATTTAGATGTCTGTAATTTACTGGAGTATTTATTGTTCTGAAAACTTGACTTTTCGTCCCAACACTGGGGGAAAAAAAGCAGAACAGGGGTTGTTGATTTGTTATGTATTTATTTACTATATGAAATATAACATGTATAAATTATGTAGAACTAGAAAAGCACCACCATGGCAGACCCCCCCCCCCCCCCATGAAAGGAGATCCACCAAGGAGGTTATGTTTTTGTCTGTCTGTCTTTGTCCAACAGAACTCGGTCTCTCCAGGATTTCACGGGCCTTTTTAAAAATGGTTTCGTCCTAAAATGTCTATTGCATAAGCTTTTCTGAAAAATTTCGATGAAAGTTGTTGTGCAAAGTCATTGTGATATGGTCCTCAAAACTACCTGTTACCGAGATGAAAAATAAACGATTAGGAGGATTAAAAAACTGCAACTAGATATATATTTTTGTTTCAAATGTACCTGTTGGTTCAAAGGTTAAAGTTCATATGACCTCACAACACTACATGAAGTTGTAAAACATATTATAAATGTCTCAGCCAAAAAACCCCCCACATTATTACTAGTACTGTGTTGTAGTAGTAGTAGTAGTCGGTAGTAGTAGTAGTCGGTAGTAGGTTCTGTATCTATTTAACACTTGTAGTTTTAGGGACCTTTTCCCCTAGCGTTGTGTTCCACAAAAATTAAAAGTAAAACACTAACTGAAATGTTCAGTTTTGTATAGATTACATTATGACAATGGTTACATCTACAACGTTTCCTTAAAAATCTTAATAACATGAAAAACTTGAAATGTCTTAAGAAAAAAACAAGTGTAATTTTCACAATATTTTGCGTCGGTTGGCTGAAATACAACTAACATTACAATTACATCATAAATATTTAGTAAGCGGCAGAATATTGATAAAATTCCAGGTTGTTCATATTTGTTCAAGTTATTCATATTTTTGTAAAAAGATAATTTGTCAATCTCAACATTTTCATGTCATTTTCCCTTTTTACACCAAAACAAAGAGAAAATCTGCTGTTTTCATTATTAATCGGTTATTATGATCATATAATGGAGATCTAATTATTCTGAAAGTGGAACCTGAATTTTTACATCACTTGATTGTTAATATCTTCATTGTTATTCATCCACCGGGCCAGATTGGACCCTTTGGGGGTTCACATTTGGCCCCCGGGCCTTATGTTTGACACCTGTGATTTAAAATATTAATTTTCGGTCATTCTTTATGAAGTAGTAAATGATCATGCTGATGTTCATTAGTGATAAAATGAATAAATATAATGTTGGTTTGTCATGATGCAATTATATATACTAGTTATAAAATAAACATAAAGTGGTAGATTTATATGAAAAAAAAAATCATGTTAATTTAACAAAATGGAATAATTTTGAACTAACATGGCCTTTCAGAAAACATGTTATTACCATGTGCAACCAATGTACATGATTATTTATTATTTTTTTTATGTAAATCTGAAAGGCTTGTTTTTCCAGAGTACTTTATACTCCTTACATTCCCAGAATAGATTTTGGAGTGCATTATCTTCAGTTAGCCACATGCTTCTCTCACAACACAGAAACAGGCATCAAAAATCAATGGTTGTGAAGCACACGCACCATAGACTGACAAGAAAATACAAATACAATTGTACTTTTAAACATAATTAATGGAATTACATTTTCAAAACAGGTAAGTGGAAGGTTGGAAAAACTATTTTATGTATAACTATTGATCCTGATTGTGTTATTTCCATACATGCAACGCAAAAGCAGTTTTAATTTGCAGTATTCTGTCCGACAAAGTAAAAAAGGAGTAACTGCACAGACACCAAACTGAGAAAAATGACCTTACAGTTGTCTTGTTGTTCAGCCCCAGTAGTTGTAGGTAAATTATTGGACAATACTGCATATTTTTATTTATTTATTTATATATACATATTTTTTAAAAGTGACTGCTGTTCTTTCCACGTGTTTGGGAAACCCCAGTCATGTAATATATATTTTTTGTCAAATTATTACCCACCTGCAACACCTCTTAGTCCAATTAAATGCAAGCAACTGCAGTCAAAACAAGAACTGTTTTCTATGTATTATGGTCTGAATTTGCTATTTCTCCATCTAACAAGCTAATAAGATAAAAAAGCTTCTGAGACTCTGCAGATCCAGAGTCAGACAGACTATAAAGACATATGTGAACAGTCTATGCATCTAATCAGCTGGAAGACAAAGCTTTTCTGGAGTAGCTGACAGCCTTTGTGACTTGCATCACACTCTTTTTTTCCCCTTTTCCTGTCAATTGCCTGACAAGTGTCTAAAAGACTTCCACGCCGCTGTACTTCTTCTGTAACATTTCATTTTCAGTGCAAGTTTACACTAGAACAGGGGTGTCAAACTTTTTTCAGTTTGGGGCAATAGTAACCCTTTAATGCCCCTTTTATTCACGAAAAAACTTCTGGAAAGAATTCATGTCATGAGTAGAGCTACTACTGTATGTGTGTGTGTGTGTGTGTATATATATATATATATATATATATATATATATATATACAAACAAACAACATGTTTATTTAACACTTTTGACAGTTTCAATAAAATCACTGGAAACAATTCCATTTCGGCCTAGTCCACACTAGTAGTAGCGGAGCGTCCGTCATGGTGGACACCAGAGTGGTGGTAGTAGCGGAGCGTCCGTCATGGTGTACACCAGAGTGCTGGTAGTAGCGGAGCGTCCGTCATGGTGTACACCAGAGTGGTGGTAGTAGCGGAGCGTCCTTCATGGTGGACACCAGAGTGGTGGTAGTAGCGGAGCGTCCTTCATGGTGGACACCAGAGTGGTGGTAGTAGCGGAGCGTCCGTCATGGTGGACACCAGAATGGTGGTAGTAGCGGAGCGTCCTTCATGGTGGACACCAGAGTGGTGGTAGTAGGGGAGCGTCCTTCATGGTGGACACCAGAGTGGTGGTAGTAGGGGAGCGTCCTTCATGGTGGACACCAGAGTGGTGGTAGTAGCGGAGCGTCCTTCATGGTGGACACCAGAGTGGTGGTAGTAACGGAGCGTCCTTCATGGTGGACACCAGAGTGGTGGTAGTAGCGGAGCGTCCGTCATGGTGGACACCAGAGTGGTGGTAGTAGCGGAGCGTCCTTCATGGTGGACACCAGAGTGGTGGTAGTAGCGGAGCATCCTTCATGGTGGACACCAGAGTGGTGGTAGTAGCGGAGCGTCCTTCATGGTGGACACCAGAGTGGTGGTAGTAGCGGAGCGTCCTTCATGGTGGACACCAGAGTGGTGGTAGTAGCGGAGCGTCCTTCATGGTGGACACCAGAATGGTGGTAGTAGCGGAGCGTCCTTCATGGTGGACACCAGAGTGGTGGTAGTAGGGGAGCGTCCGTCATGGTGGACACCAGAGTGGTGGTAGTAGGGGAGCGTCCTTCATGGTGGACACCAGAGTGGTGGTAGTAGCGGAGCGTCCTTCATGGTGGACACCAGAGTGGTGGTAGTAGCGAAGCATCCGTCATGGTGGACACCAGAGTGGTGGTAGTAGCGAAGCATTCGTCATGGTGGACACCAGAGTGGTGGTAGTAGCGAAGCATCCGTCATGGTGGACACCAGAGTGGTGGTAGTAGCGAAGCATCCGTCATGGTGGACACCAGAGTGGTGGTAGTAGCAGAACTGCACTCACTGCAAAGTTTACTGGTGTTATTGAAGGAAAATCTCGTGTTGTTAAACCAACCAGATGAGCAGCAGAGACTTTTTCTATTGTTCGGGTGTCTTCAGTGGGACTGTCTTACAGGACACCTACCTAGAGGGGTATTGTACTGTTTTCAGCAAGCATTTTGTTGCTATGTTTATGTGATATTTTACTGTTCTGTTCCCAGTGAAGATGCAATATTTTTTTTACCTGGTACAAAAAAAATAATAAACCGTGTTGCGTTGCCGTGTAGACATAACTTAAATTGCGTTGGAAAATGTAATCGCATTAATCATGATGATGAATTAATTTGTGTTAATTTTGACAGCCCTAGTACATAGTTGTGGACAATCATGTTTTTTGTATTTTATAAGTCCATTGGTTCCAGACTGGACCATTTGAAGGGCCGTATAAATTAGAAGTTACAACTTGAATGGCAAGATGACTTTGATAAATGTAGCAGTAGTAAACAGCCTATTAACCTGTATAATGATTGCAGAAAGAGCATGGATTTCACTGATGGTTTATTAATGTGGGCCAAGAGAACTCCCAGGCACACATGAGCCTGAAACTGTAAACACAAATGCTTCTCCCTGACAACAAGCTGCACAGTGCTTTAAGGGTTATTTGAGTATCGATCCAGAGGTCCATTTCACTGTATGATGTCTGTTTCCCTGATGGGTATTTAATGACAGGTCTGTAAATCATTTTGCCAGCAGGGCTAATTACGAAAAAGCCTTTCACAATATACTGAGATTACATAGTGTTCTTGGGTCAAGTTTGCAAGCGATTCACTTGCAAATCATCAACCAAATAGCCTGAAATATAGTTCTGTGGACCCTCCATATACGCTGTAAAAAAACAAATTTGGCAGAGTTGGTCAATATAAACTATTGAAATCAGTGACATTTAAGAGTTTCCATTGAAAGCTATTGTAACTGGTTAACTGGGGGGCGGCTCAGTTGGTAGAGCGGGTCGTCCCAGCTCTGGCAGAGAGTCGTTGTTGGCTGATGTGCCCTGGAGCAAGGCACTTAACCACCCTCCATCTGCTCCCAGGGCACTTGATATAGCAGCCCACTGCCCCTAGTTACTAGTGAGGGGTTAAATACATAGGACACATTTCAGTGTGTGTATAATAGAGGTAAGATCTTACGCCCGAGCCCGAACCACCCCCAATTTCGGACCGGGTTGGGCCGAAAATGTCAATCATTACGTTTGGGTCGGGCCGGTCTTCTCTCTCACTGGCCTTTTTTAAAAAAAAAAATAAATATATGTTTGTAAAAATGTGTACTAAAACGATGTGGATACTAAACTAACAAATAAAATAATTTGGGTAAGACAGACAAGGCGCTGTGAGGTAATTGTTATTGAACTACTAAACAGGAACCGCAGAGCCAGAGCATGTCGTGAACGCCACCCTCTACAAATCCGCAATCTGCATCTATTTTAACCTGGTCCTAATATGGAGCAGTAAGAAGTCAAGGATAAACTAAAGACAGGGGAACTGAAAAGGCAAACACGCACCGATAAGAGTGAGGTGTGATTGTTGAAAATGCTACAGAAACGTGCGTCGGCTTCGCTGAATGTAGTTAATGTGGCGTTTTGCTTTCATACAAGAACAAAACTACTGCACCTCGACACGGAGACATTTAAATAGCTGTATTTTTGTAGTTGTATTTTATCTAGCTTGATTATTTATATATTATGTTAAATTACTCTAGATTTCATTACAAAAGACATGGTTTAATATAGGTATTCTATAAATTAAAAAAAAAATTATAGAATCTTTTAAAAAAAATACATAAATATAAATAAATATACACAATATAGACATTGGGATTTCATCTATTTCTGTGGTTGATTATCTTTCCTGTAAAGCCCTGTGAGACAACATTGTGATTTGGAGCTCTATAATAACATAATTAATAGAAATAATTATATAATACTCATTTTGGTATTGATATTACCAAAATTAAGAGTGACATGTCCATAGATAATATATAAATGGACATATTCCTATTAACAAGTAAGAGATAATGTTACTAATATGATGTTTTATTTGTAATTTATTGTATAATCTAATAGAATGTGTTTGGTGGATTACTTTTAGTGTTAAAGCTGTTAATATTTACTCCCAATGTGGGGTCAAATCTACTCAACCCAAAATGAGTGGCAATTGTTACCTTCATTTTATCAAGTAAATTCTATAGGTTTGTTTTTACAGTGTAAGAGACATTTGGTCAATTAATCATAACTAAGCAGAACTGAGGGATTATGCACTTGAGTGAATCTCATTTCAAGCTCCTGGTTCGGGTGGGTGTGTGCATGGGAACTGCTGGGGACACAGACAAATGGCGGAGGCAGCCAGTTCTGCTGGAGCTGGGAGACACATATCAGCAGGGTAGGAGTGGGAATTTGTTTGCCACCCGCACGCAACACATCTAATTTATATGTGGTTGACGAGAATCAAGGCGCCCCGCCATTAAAAATCCATATACTACTCCTCCCTCACTGGAGGGTACTGTGAAGTACTGCGAGTACTGTTACCCCTGAGCGCTTAGCCCCAGCCAAAACAAATTGTAGCTCAGGAATCAAAGAAATAGTTGTTTTTTTTCAGCACATATTGTTTTCTTGTTAGAATGCATCAAATATCTGGCCAGGATCTCAAGCCTGATATTCAGTATTATGCACAAGAGTTGACGCAATAGTTACAGTTAGAGTTTAGGAATACCACTGAAGGTTTCTGGAAATGAAAAGGAAATGTCGGCAGCAGGGCGGGTGATTTTTACTGGCAGAGGAAAGATATTTCCCTTAGGGCTGTCAAAGTGAACGCATTAAGGGATGAATCCATCATCAAATGTTTATTAATGCAATTAAATGGAACAGTTGTTTACAGTGGTTTTGATGAAACTATTGAAGGTGTTGAATAAATGTGTTCATGAGTGTGTGTGTGTGTGTGTGTATGTGTATGTATATGTGTATATGTATGTATATGTATATGTGTATATATATATATATATATATATATATATATATATATATATATATATTAAAAAAAAATTTTTTTTTTTGCTGTATATGTTTTGGATATTCTTTCATATTTTTTGGTGTTTTTTTTCATCACTTATTGTCTTTTAGTTTTTTTGTTCTATATGCCTTGTTTCCAATTTGTTTTGCTGAAACTTTCAGAGGTTTTAAATAAACGTGTCAGGGATGGATACATATGTTTGCATATTTCGTAATATTATATTTTTTTTTCAAAATCTGAGTGTAATTATTGACTCAGATCTGAAATTCAACAACCATTTAAAAGCTCTTACCCAGTCTGTCTATTATATTGATGTTCTTCAGGTGATAATAAAGGGTTTTCTGTCCAAACTAGACACAGACAAACTCATTCATTCATTTATTTTCAGTAAATTAGATTATTGTAATGGTGTCTTCACTGGTCTGAACAAAAAAAAATCAACCAGGCAGCTACAGCTGATCCAAAACACTGTTGCCAGAGTCCTGGACCAGTACCAGCAAACTGGACCACATCACACCGGTCCTCAAATCCTTCCATTGTCTTCCTGTGGGTCAAAGGTTAGAATTCTAAATCTTCCTCCTGGTCTATAAAGAACTAAACGACCTTGGACCCAAATACATCCTAGACCTACTGGTTCTATATGAAGCATCCAGAGCCCTGAGGTCATAGGTCATCAGGAACAAGTTTACTGTGTGTTCCCAAAATCAAAACCAAACAAAGTTGGTCATTATTCAGTTGTTCTGCTTCTCACCTGTGGAACAAACTACCTGAGAAAAACTGTCAGTTAATTTAAATCAGACTGAAAACATTACTGTTCACTGGAGCTTTTACTGAATAGAACTTTATTTGTCATTGCAACAAGTGCAACGAAATTGCAAAAATCCCTCCAGACAGTCAATAAAATTTAATTAAAAGAAAATACAATATGTATGTAAAAATAAATATATATATCTATATGTACAAGGTGCGTGAATGGGGTAGTTGTAAGATTGTTCTTTAAATGTTTTTTGTCTATTTTAATTGTCTTTTAATGCATCTTAATCATTTTATGTTTTATGTAAAGCACCTGTACGTGAAATGTGTCGTACAAATACATTCGCCTTGCCTATGACATGCTTATATTAACTCTGTTGTTTCACTTACCAACAAATCATATCATATAGCCCCATGTTATGTACCGTCATGTTATGTCCATGTGATGCTATGCTATATGTTCTGTGCCCCGGTGGAACATGGCACATAAAAAAAAGTCATTTAAAAAGCATTTATAAATAAAACTATGTAGCATAACGAACAAAAGAACACACCCATTGAATAGCCATATATTATCGCTGAATTAACACGACCTGATTTAGATTAAAATACACCTGTGTAGCACTATGAGGTGAGAAGTATGTGAAAATGTCAAACGCCAATCGGTTTTACACAATAAGGAGCATTTATATCCTACATAGACACATCATGAGATTACTGAACAAAAAAAAAAAAAGTAAAAATAACATGCGATGGTTCTATCTAATGGGGGAAAAAAAAGTCATATAACGGGACAGTCATTAAATTCTAAATGTAACACTTCTTTTCGCTCTTGTATTGAGTGACACCATGTTGCTCGGCTTCATTGCTTTGAGTGATGACTAAACACAGGAAATGGTGTGAGTAGGGAGACTGTCAAGAGCTGTAACTCCTAATGGGTCGGGTGTACTCTGACTGAACGATAATAGCAGCTAATGAAAACAGGATGCAGTGGAAGGTGATTAAGTCCATATGGGGAAAGAAAAAAATGGAGAAGTTAATTTGTTTGGTAGCAAGTTGAACGTGCTATGGATAGTCTAAAATGTACTTCTTTTTTTTTTCTACAAATGACAGATCCTTAGACTCATGTCGCCCAATAACTTAAGGGTTGGCAGTTCGAATCCCATTTTGTCCTGGTCATGTGCTGTTGTGCCCTTAGGCAAGACACTTTTTTCACCTCCAGTGCTGCTACGCACACTGGGCCTGTTTACATGACTGTTTATATTCCTGTTTAATCCAGAATCAAGGTTAATTCCTCTTTAAAATGAACATGTAAACACTTAATACCAGTTGAAAATGACTATTCCCAATTAAACTTGAGTCACTGGTTTATTCCACTCTTAATTCCAAATGTCATAATTTCTCTGACATGGAAACAGTTAATTCCTCTTTAACATTATTCCTGTCGTTCTGCACATGCTCCTGGTCTTGTCGCGATGATGCATATATTTCATGTTCAGACATTCCAAGTTCCAAAAAGTCATTTCAGAGAGATACTTATTGACCCTTCCAACCCCCCCCCCAACCCCTTTTCAAACAACCCCCCTGTCTGAACAATTGAACGAAAACCCATGAAAAATGTTACTGTTTTTCTTCAATTGTGTTCTGTTAGTGTCTTATTTTGTTAATTTAATATTCACTTTTGTTAATTTTACTGATCACTTTGGCAGTTTTTGTTCATTTTGTTGCTTATTTTATCTTCTTTTTTTTTTTTTTTACTGTGGAATTGCTTAAGTCTCAGGAGTTAAAGGGTTAAAACCCGATTAACTAGAGTGGAATACACCTGTTTCCAATAGAAACCTTTATTCAGAATTAACATTTTCATGTTTCCATTTCCGAATGAATGAACCATCATTTTACAGGGTTTTTTTTTTATGTCAGTAACAGTGACTTAAACTAAGGGGACACTGATAAAACTATTTAAATTTCATAAAGATTACATGAATGCATGTTGAAAACTACTAAATTACCAACATAAAACTGTGAACATTATGTAATTTTTCCAATAATTAACAATTGCAAAGACCCCTTGAAAAATGACTTTTACAGGCCAATATCACCACCTTATCAACAAAAATGTAAATTAAAAATGGGAAAATAATAATTATTAATGACCTTATTTTTAAGATCAGGTTGATGACAATAGATATGTTAATGTTGTAATTTAAAATTATGCATGTATTTGTTTTTATAATGATTTATTTCTCTGGGACACAATATGTACCGATTTGGTTGAATGACCTTTAAATGACAAAAAAAAAAAACCCATGAATTAAAGTGTGTTTTTCATTTTATTAATGAGCACCAATGGCTGAACAAGACTACACAGGTCAACAACCTGAGAGGAGGTAAAGGATCATATTCATTTAAAGGGCCAGCGCTTAAAATGACCTGTCTTGTTATACGTTTTATGTAAAGCCCCTTCAAATGTGCTATACAAATAAACTTGCCTTGCTTTACTTAAAAATATGGTTGAAGATGGACCCGTGGAGTTGAATTAATGAACAATTCAGACCCTATCACAGCATTTAGTTCATGAAAAACCACAAAATACATAATTCCATTTGAAATAAGCAAAAAAATATCACTCTGTTAAAATCCCAAACATTTCTGTAATCCAAATGTACTGACAGTCAATGGAATGAGTGAGTGCATACTAAACCAAATACAGTGGTTTATATTTGTGCAGTGCCAAATACATACGGAACATCAGTATGCAGCTGGAATGATTGAGGCTGGTGCATCTCAGAGCTGTAGCGTGTGCCGCTTTGGTTGTAATCAATCCACAATTGCAAGATTAGTCCAGCGTGACCAAGCTACAGCGTCTGTGGATGATAGGCAGAATCCAAGGATTAGAGCAAACCTTACTGTCCTTCAGAGCACATAGTCAAGAATAAATAAATCAAGTGGTCAGGTTTTAGTGAGTAGCATACTCGCACTGTTGTACTAAATAAGTATAAGAGAACAGGGGTTTGATCCAGAGGTGGTCAAAGTACACACATTCTGTATTTAAGTAGAAGTACAGCTACTGGTGTGAAAAAATACTCTGGCAAAAGTAGAAGTACTTAAGTAAAAGTAAAAAAAGTACAATTGTAATAAAGTACAAAAGTAAAACTGCATTTTTTATTTTATTTCTTTTGCCATGAATGAAATGATACTTATTTAACCAAGAAAAATCTATTTCAAACATGTCAAAAGTATGTAAAATAAAGCATTTAAAAGTGTGTAACTGTGTAGATAATGTGTTTGATAGGGTCACTGTACTCGGTTTTGTGGGTATGGGCAGAGAATTTAGGAAAAATAGGGGGGGGGGTAAACTAAACTAAAAAATAAAAATAAAAAAAATAGCATTGAAGTTTGGTCCCAGCAATTTTAAATTTGCCTTTAAAAATGTTTAAATAAAATAATAATAATAATTTTTAAAAAAAAAAAGCTCTTGCTTTTTGGCACCTTGTCCATGCACAAAACTAAAAGGAAAACAGTTGAATTTTTCTGAATATTTAAACATCATCCATTCAGAACACATCATCCCTGACACTTAAAGAGTTAATAATCAGCTCCTCATCAGACTGATAATGATGCAATGGCCTCCAGTTGTAATGGAAGAGGGAAACATCTAAAACATGCAGGACACCGGCTCTTGAGGACCGCAGTAGGATATCTATACATATAGGAGGAATTTCCAGAACACCCGCCCCGCATGCATGTGGGCGGCACAATCTGTGTTTAAAAACTGCCCCTGTTTTTATTTACCCCAATGCCCATCCATGAGAAAATGAGTTGCCTCTTTCAGGCATTTTGTGTCCACACCTTCAGAAAAGACTCATAGACCGGATGACCAATAGATGATGTCCAAAACCAGAGGAGGGGATGAACATGACCCCCCACCCCCCACCAAATTGCACCCAGTTTATATGTATATGTTAAATCTGTGTGAAGACTGTGCTGGTTTCTACACAGAGCTGCTATGGTAGAAACACTCTCCACATATAATAAGTAAAGGACAGTATTGATCGTTGCTGTGACCCTGCAGACCTCAGTAATGCTCAGCGATAACACAGGCTCTAGTGTGCTCTCTCATCCTACCCTAAGGCTTAACCTGCAGGTCAGAGGGTTGTGTGAAGGATACCTTTTTTTTTTTTTTTTTTTTTTTTATAAACCCTCAGAAATTGATAACTGCTTTGATAAGAGTGTCTTAGAAATGTGAAGTAGATATTTCTGGTGTTGTTTTTGTCCTCCTCCGTCTTTACATCCTACACTCTAATAAGACACAATCAGTGGAGACTTTAGAGGAAAAAAAAAGTGACATGTGATGGAAGTTATTTTCATCTGATCTTAAGATGTTTATTGGGACATTATTTCATGCTGAGGAAATTGGGAATCTGTGGGTTTAGCATATTATACTGAAGTCCATTTACCATAGAATAAATGATAATGGTAGGAGTATATCTTTACTATAGTTTAAAGGTATTATAAATATACTACTGATATTCAAGACTCATTGGAGCAATCAAAACCTCCAATGAATCAACCTAATGTATCCACAGACTGAATATTTTCATATCATCACGTTTTGTTCTTCAGACTGCAACTCATATCCACTTATTATGAGCATTGGTTTAAAAAAATTCAGCTAATAAGGTCACATTAAGTGAGTGGATCAAACCTCTATAGCTTTTAGATTGTACGATTATCTGAACCATTGACCCTGAAAATATACTTGAAATCTAGTGAATACGTTTAATAGTTTTGAAGATATTGAGGAAATTCCATGTTTCCATAATGGAATTTTTATTCAGGATCTGATGCGGAAGAACGCTTAGTGGTTTATATTTATTTACATAAAATCAACCCTTTATGGCTGTGATTTTTTTTCATTGTAAAATGTGCATTGTACAATACATGGTTTTTGGAAACGCAATGGACGCAATTGGAAAATCTCTCTCTCTTTTTTTTTTGTATCCAAATGGTTAACCGGATCATTTTCAAAATTGAATGGAAACTCACTTGGGTTAATACCTATCTCCAGAAATTATTTTAAGAAGATCCACCTGCAACTTTTTGCGCAATCCTGCTGACAAAGTAATAGACAAACGGAAATGAAATGAATACCTCCTTGGTATTTTTTAAAAATAAAAATCAACTAGAAAAGCACTCTGAAAGCGCAAACCTCCATCAAGGCAGACCACCCCCCCTTCGAATGAAGAAAGGTCTGTTAAGGAGGTATGACATTCAGGTCAGTTTGTTTTTTTTCTGTCAGCAGAATTATGCAAAATTTTGATAAAATTCCAAGATCACTTTGAAATTTTATATTGCAGTAAATGGAGAATACATTTCAAAGTGATCCAGAATCCAGGATCTCTTCCAGATCACCAGCAACATTTTTAGCATTTGTTCCTTGTGACACTCCCAACACATCCTGATAATTTTATCGAAATACATTAAGAACTTTTTACACAATCCTGCTGACAGACAAACGGACAAACAGACTTGAATATAGCATACCTTAATGAGCACTAAATTTCAGCATCAAATTCCATTATTTTCATTTAGAGCCATGTCCAGTGGTGAAAAATAACGTTGTATAAAGTGTCTTTTTCTCATGCTAAGGCAGGGATGTCCAAATTTGATCCTCTATGGAAATATCTCACACATGTAGGATACATGTGTGAGATATTTCTCTCACCCAGCACACCTGCTTCAATTAATGATCAGCTCATTATCAAGCTCTGCACAAGCGTGATAATCATGTAATAGCTTCCAGGTGTGATGGAAGAGGAAAATATCTAAACCATGCAGGACCCTGGTCTAAGACTACGTTCAAACTGTAGGTAAATGTGGCACAAATCAGATTTTTTTTTTTCTCTGCTCAAATGGGACCTGTATCCTAACCCCAAACCTAACCTGACAGCACAATCAGATTTTTTTAAAGTTATTTATTTTCTAATCCGACTTTTATATGTAGTCCTAAATCTGATACATATGATATTTTGAAAAGAGACTTCAGTCTGAACAGTCAGGTCGCATTTATTTGACCTTTATATCATTCACTGTTTATATGCACTTGGAGAAATTAGAATTAGTGCCTTACTCTGACTAATATCGAAGTTTTTGTAGCCATGTAAACACCTTAGCCAGACTATAAATCAAATCGAAGTGAAATTTTGTAAGTTTGACTAACCGGCTGCACTGCCAAACAACTGATGAAAGGAGTTTGCTAAGGCACACAGCTGTTAGCAGTGAACTTGCGCATTGATTGCTATTGAGAGAAAGTAGCTGTAAAGCAATTACGAGGTGTGTTTTTTTGTGCTATGACAGTTTTGTTATGCAAATAAATCGCTCATTCGAACACATATTGTTTTGAGAATAAACACATTGTATTTTGTTGAGGCCACGAAACCTGCCGGAACTACTTTCACTTTGACCAGAACTCGACTCGCAGAACACTGTCGGCTGTACCAGAGTAAAGACATTGATTCTATACAAATTAATGTAAAAAATAGTTAACTATCCCTTTAAGTCAGATCAATAAAACTTACATATTACACACATATGTGAAATACATGATTGAACACTATAGAAATTAAGACGTATAAAATAATGTCTTCAAACGTGATGTTGAAAACATACAGAGAAAAGAAAAAAAAAGGCAACAAGCACGGACCAATTGCACGCGCTCAATCCAGTTTGTAAGGAATTGCGCAATCACTGCCTCAGCTCTGGTTTCTCTGTTGTATTCAAACAGGAAATACAGAATTTCAGTGATTTTGACTTTAAAATGATCCAAATTAATAGGAACCACATCAAAATTGCATTGAAAGTACAGATCAGAGGACAAATATTAATACTTATTTATTTATTTTTACTTCTAATGATGAGCCTCACCTGCCTACCCTGACTACACATCCTTGGTCAGTATATATGTAAACAGTCGCACTATGCAATTTAAGTTTTAAGCCCATACAACTTGACTTAATAAAATATGTAAGACCTTGATTGACATGAATATAACAACCTTGTGCACATGTTATTATATTTCCGAGGTTTCCCCAGATCCTTTTCTGTTGTGGAATAAAAAAAGAAAAAGCACATCATATTTTATGTCTGACAAGAGTGAAATGTAGCCCTGTGTGTGAATACATTATTAAACATTTCACATGGTGAGGTATACACCATTAGATATGTGCTGATGTGTGAAGTACATGTGTGTGACATTGTAAATGCATGTCATGCCTTTTCGTATTGTGTACTAACATGAGAATGAATAATACTACATTTGCTGCCAGATAAAATTATAACAGTATGTGAAAATATATACATGTTTAACCGGATAAGTCTGTACCGCTGTTCTTTTTCTGCCTGTAGCAGCGCCTTGAGGATCTTTGTCCTGCCATGCATAGGGATCCAATTTATAGACCTACAGTAACCAATCAGGACACACTTGAAGAGTTTTGATTCAGCCTGAGACTGTGCATTGGAAAAAGTGGCACTTGCTTGTAGAAGGCAGCCGGTAGTGTAAAGCTATGTGACAAAATGACCTATATATTGACAGTTGATAATATACAGTGTTACCTCTACTTACGAAAGACCCAGCTAAAGAATGATCCAAGTAACGAAAAGCCTTTGCCTCAATTTTTCGTCTCTGAATACGAAAGAAAATTCTATTTACGAAAGGAAATCCAAGACATAAATACAGTACTGTATGTATATGTCTTTACGCAACAACGTAATGTACGTAAATACATCACATACGTATTCTACGTAGCATCCCATTGGCTATGAGGGAGCTACCCATCATGCTTTTGACTCTCATTCATCACTGAGTTAAATGGTAAAAATGGACTGCACTTATATAGCGCTTTTCCACCGTCATGGTGCTCAAAGCGCTTTACATTAGCCTCACATTCACCCATTCACACACACACTCATACTACACCAGTAGGTTTCTAAGGTCAAAGGTCAGTCCTACTGGGGGCCTAAGTCAGGGTTCAGTGTCTTGCCCAAGGACACTTCGACATGTTGACAGCCAGAGCTGGGACGCAAACCGCCAACCTCCCGGTCATTGGGCGACCCACTCTACCAACTGAGCCACAGTTGTTTCCTGAATTTTTCCGAGTGTGCTCATTTAAGCTTTATTACAGTACGTATTATAAAATTTCAGTAAACAGGGCGATGGCATCGCCCTGTTTGGCTGCGGCTGCTGTTGCTCCTGGCAACACAGACACTTTAGCGGTAATTTCTCCACTTAGACCAACACTTTTACTATCAAAGGTTCAGCCGAACGGTGCAAGAAGAGTATGTGACTGGCAGACTATCATCAGCTTAAGGAAAATTGTTAAAAACTTGGACTCCACAAGCCCTGGAGACATGGACTGTTCTAGAGAACTTTGGTCTCCTACGCCGGTCAGATCCAGCGTCCTCCCCCACGACAGAGGACGCCCCGGAAACATTGGAGGCGGCGCAAGAGGAAGTAGAAGGGCGGCTTTCATGGTGGATTTACAGATAAGCTAAGAGCTAACCCCTTCCGACGTACCCTCACTGGCAAACAAACTAGACTACCTGAAGCTGGATTTTAACACCAAACATGATCCACCAGACTGATGCATCCTCATTCTCACCCAGACGTGGCTCAACCCTTCTTTCCCGGACATCGCCATTAGCCTAGATGGGCTAAAATCTAAATTTACATTTTCTTGTAACACATTTCATATAAAATTGGTAATTTTTTTTTTACATTTTAAAGGGTTCAAGGGTTAGTATTGGGGGCCTTGGTACAAATTAGGCCTTTTACATGTAAAATACAACTCTATTTACGAAACATTCACGGTACGAAAACACTTCTGGATTGAATTAATTTCGTAAGTAGAGGTAACACTGTATATTAATTATTTTGGAAATGGTGCGTAATGTTGACTTTTATTACGAGTTAACGCTAGAAACCCAGTTTGATTGTTTAATTGTGAATAGAAAAACTGTTAGCTGAATTCAAATCAAATTTGGTTTATAGATTACCAGTATACCAGTACCAGTACCAGTATATTACACACACACACATATATATATATATATATATATAAAAATTACTTTTTAAAAGTCTTTTTTTCCTCTCTCCCATTTGCTTAAAATAGGGGAAATTTCACATGTCAATAAAACATCAATGTTTCAACTTACTTGCGCGCATACGTGTGTGTATTTGTGTGTAAGACAGGTTTATTTATATGGCACATTTCATGTACGAAACAATTTAAAATAATTTACATAAAACATCCAATGCATTACAGCAGGGACACAATAAAAAGTATAAGCATGAAAGACAAAAAAAAAAAGATAAAGCGATAAAAACTTTAAGCTTATATAGAGGCAATCATAAACATGATGATATCAGCAGGACTGATGCCAAAATAATCTACTATACATGTAAAGAACAGGGTTTGTTGTGCCTGGTGACACTTGTTTCTTGTATATTGAGTCCAAATACATACATATATATGCACCTAATTCAGGAGAATAATGAGTTCAAACACTTCCATCTATTTAAATACTGTAGTTAAGTTTTCCTCTGAGGATGCAGTGCTCATGCTATTTGAAAAATACTAGAATTGGATAAACCGTGTTTGTACAAAGAAGTCGGTGTCTTTTTGTTCTGAGGAGTCATCGCCCCAGCAAAGAGAAAGAAATCCCTTCAGGTCTCGACAATGATCCACTTCTCTGGATTTAATTAATCCCTCTCTGCAAGTAAGACAAGTTTACGTTTGTGTTGCTGATAAGAGGCGTAAATAAAATAAAATACAATTCTTTCTGTTTTTAAATACTTGTGCTGATAATATGTTTGTTTATTGATGACTGCTTGTGGCTCACTTTGCCCTTTGAATCATTGATGCGATCAATACTAGGCCCGACTACAGCAGCAGCAGATGAAATCCAAGTAAGGACTTTAATATGAGGGCAGGCATAGCAACCACAAGGCTGTGAATCATCTATAATAATAGCTGGATGAGAGACTGTATGGCGGATGACAGTTAACATATGAGGCTGGAAGAGTTAGGAAACAGATTTATTTCATCTCTCAGACCAACAACGTAATAGGGCAGTCGATATTATCGGTTATCCATGGCTGTAGGACTTCAAAAAAGCTAAAAATGTATATGTGTAATCATTTCCCATAATGGTCTGATGTTACAGGTGAAGAAGTTTACAGTTTGATCTTGAACAGACTCTACATGTAAGGCTGGAAATGTTCGAACATAACTTATTTACTGCCTACTGTGGCCTTGTGTTTGCTACTAAACGAGCATTGCCAGGAACAACAAGCCCCGCCCCTCACATATAATGCAGCTTATTTTGTCATCATTCCAGCTGATGTCATCATGTGTATGTATATGCTGATGTCTGCCTGTCATCTGACACTATATATGTGCCAAGTAAATTGAAAGGAAATTTCTAGCATTTTAGATGTGAAATTTGACCCATTATAAATATATGGGAGAAGAAAAAACATTTTTAAATGTAAACTTTGATCTACTTTTCCCAAAATGTAATCTGAGAAATCTATAGAGCCAATTTGATATGAATTCAAGAAATAATTTAGCTGCTACAAACATTTGAAATTTCGCATATTCTAAGTAAATTAAGGAAAAAAAAAATAAATAAAAAGTATATCAATATCTATCTGCAGCAAATCTCTGTCTGTAGTCTGTCCTGTTTGTCTGTGGAACGCCTAACGCCTGCATAACTCCACCAAATGATCCAGAATTTGGAGGGTGACTTTAAAGTACGTGCAAAGTTTCACACCTTTACAACATAAAACAAAGATATTAAACTAATTTCATTACTTTTTCTAACTTTGCCGCTCTGAGCATTGCTGTAAGTCCCGCCGCCTGATTTGGCTCCAGCTGCATGGTAGTGTATAAATGTCAAAATTATAAGGGAAAAAAATCAGAATTATGAGATAAAAAGTCAAAATTATAATATAGTAAGTCATAATTTGTGATTTACTCATTTATTAACAATTTTTCGTACTGTCATATTTGTTTAGTTTGAACAAGTAATGAGACTATTTTGAGAATGTAAAGAGTATAAAGTGAAGATATTTATACAAAAATGTAGGGAGTAAAAGTAAAAAGTCACCAGAAAAGTAAATACTCAAGTGAAGTACAGATAAGATAAGTACTTCTACTTAGTTATTTCCACCTCTGGTTCTTAATTCCTTGTGCCAGTATCAACATTTCCTGAAAATTTCAGCCGTAACTTTTTGAGTTAGTATGCTAATAAATAAACCAAAAATTCCAGCAAAAACATAATATATCTTGGTGGAGTAATAATGCTCATACATTTGTAATTATTTAAATGGAAAATGAGTGACTGAGGGTCAATTCCAATTCCTCCCTTAACCCTGAAATCTCAAAAATGTGCGCTTCCATGAAGTGTCACTTCTGTCCCAATTCTAAGAACATTAAATTGAGGGGCAAGTTTGAGGGCTGTATAGCCACCCTTGGGAGCAAGGGTTACCCAGAATGCATTGCGTATGTTCAGCAACACACATGGCTTCAAAGAATTTGAGCTACAAATAGGAGTATTTTCTTTAATGGAGATATAAATATTACAAAAATCATTATATTATCTTAGTTTAGGTCCATTTTATGGATTATGTTCCTCATTGTGACATAAAATGTATTTTATTTTACGATGTTTTGTCAATAGCGACTGGTGCGGACAAGCTCGCTTTCATTTAAGTTAGCTAACATTACAAAAACAGTCATTTTTCGCAGTGGTAATGTAGTTGTTTTATCCAGATAACAGTCTGTATAACATGCTTGTGCTGATAATGGTATAAAATGACCGAGCTAATGTCATCTCCTGTAGCCACAGAGTTATCCAATGATAGTTATAGCTGTTCTTTACCTTTCATTGAGCCGTGGTATGAGGTGACAACTGAATATGGCTGTGTTATTTACTGTATACAGATTATTTGTTAATGGAACTTACAGATAGTCAACAACAATTTAAAAAACATGGACCTGATGGACCAGTGGATGATAGCTGTGTTTGTGGCTTATGATTAAACAGGCAGGGTTAATAGTGCAAATATTAATAATAATAATAAAGTTGTTTAATTTCAGGGACTACAGAGACGACGCTAACCCTAACCCTGATTAATTCCAGGGCCAACATTTAAGGGGTGTCCCATTTCTAAGTCACAAATAGCCCTTAACACTTAGGGCGTATTCACATGGTAAAGTCCGGACCAAGGTTCGGACCAGAACCTTTTTTTTGCCTTTTCACACTGTACTTATAATCCAGACTTTATTTACAGTCTTCATTCACACTGTATTGAATCAAGTGGACCAACGGACTTTAGAACGTCATGTCGTCAATGCGTGTACAGCGTGCGTCTCTCTATACTCGACCCTGATTGGTTAGTAGATGAGCGTGCTACACTCTTGCAGGAAATGCTCCCAGATAATGGACCCAGTTACTAGTTTCATCATTTTTGCCCTATTTTGACAATGTTGCCACCAGCGGCTTGTCTCCAGGAATGCGAGGCGACTTCAGCAGATGGTATGCTTATATAGGTGTTTTTATGAGTCTTTTCTAATTCAGTCTTTATAGTATCATCCGACCAAATTTCAATGAAATACCTGGTTTTCTCGTCTCCCCATGTATTGCCGTGACTCATGCTTGGACGTTGACGAGATTCTGCGCACGTGACTGTGACGTAATTGGTCCGATAGTCCGGACTTTCACATTGTGCACCAGCGAACCTTGGTCCGGACCGAGACTACCTCCTCAGCTCGGACCAAAGACTCGGTCTTTAGTCCGGACCAAGGTTCGGGGGAGGTTTCACACTTGCCAATAAGGTTAAAACTTTCCTGGAAAGTCCGAAAGTCTGGATTTTCTGAGTGCAGTGTGAATAGGCCCTAAGTTTCGAGGGTGAATGATTGAGGGTTAAGGGAGGAATTGGCCCTTAGTATGTTTGCTTTCCTGTGCAGAAAACACAAACCCTTGCATATACGCTTGAAGCATCTGTGTGTGAGTGAACCAGATCATTTGGCTGACTTTTAGGAAACATTTAAGAGCATGGTATTGGCATGGTTGAACTAGAAATACACCTCCAGGGCATTAATTAATGCTGAACTATTTCTGACCCTATTTGAGCAGTTTCATTAAATCACATGCAGGAATAAACAAGTATGTTATAAAGTGACATTTTGTCAGACATTGGACACATGTCAGCTTAACTCATAACCGTTTATATTCAGACACATATTTAACATGATCATTCCCTATTCTACAGTGAGGTCTGCCTCATTACTAATTCATCAGTAATTAATAAATGTTGAATTTCTAGTGAATTAGTTATGAGCAGGGCTTCGCCTTAGAATGGGGGACATATTCTGATTTGAAGTGACATGATTTCCAGTTATTTATTGGCTTATAATGTTAGTTGTGTATTTGGTTACATAAAAAAATAGGTCAAATTTAAGCATGTTTAACAAGACGTGATGGTGATATTGTCATCCCCATGTTGATTTTCTCATCTTTTTCTTTTCTTCAAGGCTTTGTTAACACCACATGTAATATGCAATCTGATCATTTCCATTCTGAACCAGGCCACTCATTGGGAATATTATATGAATTCACATTTCATACGACCTTCACATGATAAAAATGGAGACGTGTCACCACTCTGTACTGAAGGTCAATGACATGATGTAAATGGTTCAAATGCAGCATGAAAATGAAATGTAATTGTAAAACACTGACATGGATCCAATTCAAGTTTGTGTTGATAACCAGGATGAACTCTTTCATGTCTTAACACTAAAAAAATACAGTAATGAAGTACTTGTACTTAGTTACTTCCCACCTTTGTAAAATATAAACTATATAAAGGATGTGTTTGGGCTGCATGGTGTCGTGGTTATAATGTTGAGTGATGAAAAAAATAATGGTAATATGTTATTAAAAATACAGTTAATTATTTTTTATATTGGGATGACAATTCATTAGGATTCAAAGAAAGGGTATAATACTGCTCGTTAAACATTTTCAAATGCCTTCTGTGTTTGGCTGCTGTTCAAGGTTACTTTATTTGTACTCGTGGGTATATTTGTTTTGCAGTGAAGATGATCACTTGGTACTTTTTTTTTTAGTTTTTTTCCTTTATTAATAATTAAAATAAAATGTACACATGATGATACAATGATACAAAATACAAACAAAACGGGTACCATACATATATACATAATATTTTCCATAATGGCTCACCTTTGAGAAGGACAAAAAAAAAGAAAAATGTGAACATAGCAAATACAATAAATTAACATAAAACACCCCCCCCCCCAAACAAAAAAACAAACAAAAAACATTGTCAAATGTTTAGAATTTCCAAGAAGGAGAGAAGTTTGTCTGCATATTTATTTTTAACCATACCTAATGATTTATGGAATTATTTATCACTTGGTACTTGTATACGACACACACGACATATAGTTAAGGTACATTGGTCGAGTTTATAGAAAGGGCGAAAAAAGGGACAGGGTGCTTAGTGTTCCACCACACATCACTAAAACGGCATGGTTTGATAAAAGAATACTATAATTACGATCAAATGACTAAAAGACAAATATAATAATAAAAAAAAATTATATATATATATATATATATATATATATATATATATGTATATATATATATATATATATATATATGTATATATATACAAAAAATTTAATTTAAGAGTTAGTCACAATAATAACAATAATAATAATATTTAGATAAAGCCAGACATGGAATAAATAATTAAAGTAAGTGAACAAAGTGCAAAAGTGCAATGTCACAGTGTCTTATTAAGCTCAGAGCTTTGCAGGTATGGAAACAACAACAAAATCAGTATCAACAGTTCTAGATAAAATAGTTTTCCTTTATATTGCTTTTTGTTTACAACCTTCTACGTACCCGTTTTGAAAATGTACTTGCATTCCTTATGTTTAAAAGTACAATGTGTTATTTGTATTTTCTGTGGTGGATGTGCTTCACAACAATGGATTGTTGATGCCTGTGTTTGTGTTGTGAGAGAAGCATGTGGCTAACTGAAGATAATACACTGAATGAAGTCTAACGTGTCGTGCTCGTGCAGTTTTTCACTTTCATTTCTTTATCAGTTTCCCCGGTACTGGGGTGGAACATTAGCACTTCCGTCTCACAGCGAGAAAGCAACGCTTTCTGACTGGAGTTGAATTTACCTGCTCTGTCTGGTCTGGTTTCTTCTATTAGAAAACAGGTGTGTGTGTGTGTTCCTATTTTTACAAGGACATTGATCTGTTTACCCAGTTATGCCATGGGCACCTCTGACACCATAGGGACAAAAATCCACATCCCCATCATATATAATATATATATATGACGTGTAGAGCCGGCCCTGAGGCGCTCACTTCTGCGCATTGGTGCAGGTACAAGTTTGTAGACCTTGGTTCTTCTAAGTCCAGTTGCCTTCAGGGCTTCAGCAGAGAGGCCGGTCCACTTCTTCAGGTTGTCCACTCATCTTAGGTTGGGACGACCACGTCCTCTCCTACCATGTATAGGGAGTCCTGTGACCAGGGCAACTGTCAGGCCCCCACATGGCACTGCGTGGCCACACCAGTCTGCCTTACGTGCAAAGATGGTGTCAGACGAGAACATCCGTCGGTCACCGATGCGTTGGTTGGAGTTCCTCGTTTGACACCAAATCCTGCCATGTGATTGTTGATAGGCGTCGCCAGGTTTCTCAGCCAAAAGCATCCAGACGTTTGGTGTCTGTTGTCTTCAGCGTCCACGTGCTACAGCCATATGTTAGGCGTGAGGTGAGTAAAGCCTTGACCAGATGGAGCTTGGTGGCAATGTTGACACGTGTGGACTTGAGATATCCCCATAAGAGTTAAATATAAATGTATGCTCCAACTAGTGAAATATAAATCTGTGTGAAGTATGTAAATGATGTGGCCAGAAGCATGGGAGAAACCAGTGCATGTATTTTACACACACATACACACACCTGCCTATCGTATATCTATCATCTATCTATCATTCATCGTGTGTATTTTATTTAATTAATTAATGAATTAATGTATTTATAGTTTTATATATATATATATATATATATATATATATTACAATATTTAGAAAACACCATGTTGGGTGAACGGACTGACCGGATGTCTGTCACTTGTCCTGACTTTTTCCATTTTGTTCTTAGGTCCTTAGGATGAAATGTAAGACGTGCAGATGTGTGACAGATGTCGGACAGTCAGGTTTTAGAGCCGCGTGTCCGGGAAAACCCAGACAGTATGGTCACCCTAGTGTTTACGTCCACTCCCCAGTGGATACTTTACCTGCAAGTGATGATTACAGGCTTGGTGTGTGTGTGTGTGTGTGTGTGTGTGTTAATTTTCCTGTCTGTTCTCCTGATAAACAACTACAGTTGATCTAATGCTAATTGCTATGTGTGCATTAGCATGAGTCAAATGCAAAGACCAAAAACAAAAAGTGAGATAACCTTTACATTAGTTTCTCTGTTGGGCGAATGTTGGAGGTGGTGATGAATGAGGGGGTGTTTTGTTCAAAAGGAGTTGAAAAATAATGCTCAAAATCCAAGGTGTCCGGGGACCAAATCTGGCCCACCTAACAGTCCAGTTTGGGCCCAATAGAATGAATTTGTAAAATAAAAATAACACTGAAAATATGAATCAGTTTAGTTCAGGTTCCACATACAGACCAATTTAATAAGTGGCTCAGATCAGTAAAACATCACAATAACCTATAAATACTCACAACTCCATTTTTTCTCATTGTAAATATAAACATTTTCATGTCATTTGACTGTATTTACACTAAAACAAAATAGAATTTAACAAAAATGCAAGTATCCTGAACAATTTAACATGTCGGAAGTGCAACTTTACCAATATTCTGCCTGTTATTAAATGTTTTATGTATTTGTAGATCTATTGTGATCTGTAAACTGCAATTTCCATGTGTAAATGATATACAGAGACATAATAATATTAACACCTACACTTATTTGTCTTAAGTAAATTCAGTTCATTCATGATATTCACATTGTTTTAAAGGATAATTGGTAGATATTAACATTTTCATGGCATAATTCAGTTTTTTTGCTCTAATAAAAACAGGAAAAACAACTTTGAAGTTGACATTATTTCTATATTATTATATTATTTTACTGGTCTGACCCACTTCCGATCAAATTTAGGCTTAATGTGGCCCCTGAGCTGAAATGACTTTGACACTCCTACTCTAAATAAACATATTATGAACACTGTTGGTTTTTCATTCTGCTGACAAAATTAATACTCTAATAATTCAAACCTATTTTTTATTTCAAGACAGAATGCTCACACTGTTAAAAATGATGGTTATAGTTGTACTTGTGGAGATAATAATGTATTTCAACTTCTTTACTTATAGCAACTAAGCAATAATTGGCCTGTTATTTATTATTATTATTATTATTATTATTATTATTATTATTATAGTTTATCATTTCCATGTGTATATTATAGCTTACAAATACACAAAAAATTTTGTATTAGGTAGAATATTACTAAAATTTTACTTATTTCTCTTAAAACATTTCAAGTTGTTCATATTTGTTCTGGTTATACAGATTTTTTTTTACTTTGTTTAACTCATAAAAAACACTTATGAAGAGAAAAAAATTGGACTGGTGAATATTTATAGGTTATTATGAGAGATAATCGGTCTGAAAATGGAACCTCAACTAAAATGATTCATATATTGTCATTTTTACATTTCATAAATTCATTCAAAGGGCCAGACTTTGACCCTTTGGTGGGCCAGATTTGGCCCCCGGGCCTTATGTTTGACACCTGTGCTCATGAGGAACGTTATATAATGGAACGTCTCTGAATCTATATTAGCAGTTATAATTCAAGGATGCTTATCTATGTGCTAATTTCCAGATTGTTATATAGACACACAGCCCATAATTGCAATCAAAACCTTTATGTATGTCATCCTCATCTTTTAATAACTTGTCCTGCTTCTTGAAAGAAATAATAAAGAGTTTATCCATCAGAGACCGTACTGTAAAAGTAGATGAATTCAATGCCACAGTGTTTGCTACCTTTACAAGTGCAGCACATTCCTTAAAACCCTTAAAATAAAATAAAAAAATCATCCTACATTTCACATTTCAGCATGGATGGAGGATCAGGGACCTATGTGAGGAAAGGCTCTGGTAATATTTATGGGTGGACTTTATGAAAAGTCATGGGTCAAAAGGTTTCACTTTCTGGCAGATAGTGTTCGCCACAGGCTCTACCTGCAATTCAGCTTCACCGGGATTGACATTTTTTTAACCCCTTAACCCTGCGTGAGAGATATGTAAGCTTGTTGAAATAGGTGTTATATTGGAACTGACACTTTTCCCCTGACACTCTACAAGTACTTTCTATACACAGTGATTTTTAGGAAAAGGCTCCGACACCTTTGTACTGTTATGTAAATGGTACAATGATATATATATATATATATATATATATATATATATATATATATATATATATATATATATATATATATATATATATATATATATATATATATATATATATATATATATATATATATATATATATATATATATGGGTCATTCCTGGATATTGGGAACTTTTCTGGTTTTCCAGGATTTAAATGTTAATATTTTAGTTAATATACATTTGAAAAAAAGGCTTTTATTATTTATTATAGGTTGCAACCTTTTCAATGGGATCAACACACAAAAAAATATGCATACAGTATATATTTATTTTACTCATAATCATGTTTTTTCCAGAGGTGGTAAAAGTACTCCCATTCTGTACTTAAGTAGAAGTGCAAAAATACTCTGGTAAAAGTAGAAGTACTGATTCAACTCTTCTACTTAAGTAAAAGTTTAAAAAAAAAAGCACAATTTCTCAATTGTAATATAGTACAAAAGTAAAAAGTAAAACTTTTTACTTTTGTACTATTTTGTACATTTTGTACTTTTGTACAAAATGTAACATTTTTGAAAAGGATCAAAAAATAAATCCTTTAAAAGGGAGTTTATTTCTGATTATGTGTTTGATCAGGTCACAATTACTCAGTTTTGTGGGTATAGACAGAAAATTTTGGAAAAATGAAAAAAAAAAAGTAATGAAATGAGAAAAAATGTATAAATATGAGATAGGAAAATGCATAATTTTAAGAGGAAACGTCAAAATTATGACCTAAAAGTAATAATAGTATGATATATAAAGTCACAGTTTCTCTCCTCCACTGAAGACACTTATTTTTCTTACTGTAACATCTGTTTAGTTTGAAAAAGTAATGAGTTTATTCTGAGAATGTAAAGAGTATAAAGTACAGATATTTATGTAAAAGGTTTTGAGAACAGTAAATACTCAATTAAAGTACAGATACCTAAAAAAAATCTACTTACAGTAAGTACAGTAATGAAGTACTTGTTACTTTGAATTTAACATATTTATTGATATGATAAAAAAAATAAAAATGTATATTTGACTTTATGGTTTTAAAAACAAAGTTAAAATCTATCTATGTATAAATGCATGTAAATATTATTTATTTATTTATTTATTAATGTATTCATTATCATTCATGGAGTGTGCTCAAAATTGTATTCCATCGTGTTATTTAGATATTTTCACCTTCTAAGTACATCGCCTACAATTCCCATAATGCCATACTCAGGAAGTGCAATTATTCTTTAGGTTGTAATTTAAAAGAGGAAAACACTAACTGTCTGTCTGTCTTTTTATTTCCAAGTTTTATAATGTTTAACCTGAATGTCTGACTCGTAACTTCCCACCCTGTTATGTAAGACTGTGAAGAAACGAAACAAAATTTGGAAATAATAGCAAGTCTGATATAGAGATTAAAATAGTGTTTGTGTACAGAGTCATTTTTTTCAGAATATTGAAACTAAACCATCCTTTCAGAGCACTTCATCGCTGATGCATCAGGGGTTAAAGTGATGCTCAAAAGACTCAGACGACTTGACTTGTGACTTCTGTAATCTTAAAAGTCATCTTATGTTGAAATATTTTGTAATACTGTAACTGATTGCAAACTATGATTGTGATATTAAAAAAAAGATAAGAAAAGACTCAGAGGTTTATCTTAACCAAACGCTCATAGACTATAAATATAATTGAGTAGAGTTAAATATGCTTACTTAATTATATAAAGTAGACCTGGGCAAAATAAGGCCCGGGGTCCACATGCGGCCCCCTAGCTAGCCCTAACTGGCCCACATGAGCTCACTGGCAAATTAGAAGTCAATGCAAAAATATATCATACAGCTTTTATTTCATACAATCTGCTAAATTAATGTTTTTTCACACGTACTTTCCACCCTCAATATAAGACTTATACATCGATTGGTTTGTTGGTCAGTTTCAGTCAATTCATATGTCAGCTAATGCGAAAAAGAAAAAAACAAATGATTAAAAATGTGGAGATTTTAACATGACATGGGCTTTTAACTATTAAGTGAAGTCAGAAAAGGAGCTGAAATACACAAGCAAATCTGCAGTTAGGATTTTTCATGTAAAGACAATATGGAGCTGGTTTTGTACATTTTCTCAAATGTTTTTGTGAATATTCATTAAATAGTTGTATTCTGTGCTTTATATTTTCACTGGATCATTGTATTGTGTCATTTACAGTTTTTTTTAAGAGATATACAGTATATTGAGCAGAGCTACAGGTGAATTGATCCGGCCCTTAATAACTGTCGTGGTTAAACCGAACTATAAACTGGTGGACATTGGAACATTTGAACTTACTTTGTGGTTTTGTTTATGTATCTTATATATACACGATTTGCTGACTGATGTGTGTGTGTAGGCTTTTGTTTGTTATTTATGTTTGGGTTTGGGAAGACTATTATTTCTATATTTATAAATTTTTTTCTGTGTGTAAAAAAGGGAAAAAAAGTACATTATTGAGAAAACATCTGAAATATTTTTTGTTCACTAAACAAAGTAAAAAAAATAAAATAACTGTCAACATTTCTCATGTGGCCTCATAGGAAACTTAATTGCCCACCCCCTAAAGTATTAGTATAACTTTTACCAATACACAATAAAATAACAACAACAATAAAGACGTATGCTTATTCCTATAACATTGGTAATGTTTAGTGACAGGTGGTATTGCAATTTTTTTCATGAAATTACAGGGATTCCGGGGGATTTCAACATTCGAGGGACCAATTACAATAATGCCCTTTTACTGCTGAAATCCCAGCATGCATCTGTATTCACTCTTATCCCACATGTAGCAACAAACCTGTAAGAACACTAATAGGCCTAAGGATCATATTCAATATCCTTGTACATTCTCTCAGATGGTTAAACGGGGTTTTTTCAAAGGCGTCACTTGCACGACTACAAGTTTAATTTCGGCAGCGGCTTTAGGAGCTTCGCTGTCGTTATGCTGAGTCAACTGCATTTGATAAAACATGAAGTGACAAGCGTGTTTTCTCCAGCATCACCACCTAAACGTCTGAAAGGGATTTGCTGCAGACAAGACGAGCAGAAAGGTGCCTCAAGCATGAACTAAACTGTTCAGTGGAAATCAACACTGTCAGATGTCATTCACATGAAGGGTAGTGGAATTTGCAGACACCTGCGCCACTCTGATTGTCTTGGGTTCTTGCACTGGAGGGTTACAGACAGGAAACGGTGACAGAAAATGTTCGTATCGGATCTCAGAAAAGACAAGAAAGAACGGAGCTAATTTCTGCAGATTTATACAAATACTTTGTGACAGTTAAAGGGGTTTGTATTAACAGAACGAATGGAAAAACAACACTTTCAATCGCAAGTTTTCCTGCTAACCTAATGTTATGACAAATTAATTTAATGGTTGACCCATAGCTGCCAGTGGTCATAAACATACATTCATTATTTAACTAAAATACTCATTAAATGCCCTACTTTTACATCCAGAATTCGTCTAATTACATTATTTCTGCCAACAGATCAGCTACGCCACCTTGAAATGGTCATATATAAAGAATCACCCTCATTTGGAGTGCATTCCAAATGAGGACACTTTGAAAATATTTTTATAAATGGATGCTGAGACTGAATATGTGTGTCTGGCTAATGCCTGCTGGGACCGTCTCCAACTCAGACATGACCGTGAACGACATGAACATGCTTATGAGGAGTAAAGAGGAAGGAAAGCTAGGAAAATGACACATGCAGTTCAGAAATAGGAAATAACCATAGCTTATGGTATTTCTGGTGGTCATATTTGGCCATTTGATTCACTCAGCAAATAAGAAACTAAAAGGAATGATCAAGCAAGCACTGAAATCAGGATATATTATATGTATACCTACTTATTTTTCACTCAGCATCACATATACCCACTTCTAAATCCCTCCTGTTGACAACCATTCAATAGTGTTTGAGGCAAATTGCTGTTTTTTTCTCCTAGGATGTTGAAGGTATGACCCGTCTTAAGCCTGCTTTATACTGGATGAAATTCGTCTTTCTGTTTCTTACGTTGCTCTCGTAGCTGTTATTTATATCTCCGTCCGTATTAAATCCTCTAGGGGGCGGTAACAAGTCGTTTACAGAACACATATAGTTCTAGTCTATGTTAAAACTGTGGAGTAGCAGTTCTTTTAATGGATAAATGTTATATTCATGGTTTTAAAACGCATCTCTTTTGCTTTTGGTGGAATTGGGAACTTCAAATATTTAATCCCGAGTAAAACTGGCTTTCAGTAAAGGAAGTTGTATTTCTTCATGGTCTGACTCGGTCAAACTCTTCTCGTAAACAGTTTCTTATAAACCTGTTTGTACTTTTGCCATCTATTTATATAGCTTTTACAATTAAACCTGGCAATATGGGATTTAAACTATCATATTTCAAATGGTTTTGGTTGTTTTAAGCAAACATTCAGGGATAACTGTAATGGTATTATTAAATTGACTAACTGTTAATGCTAAAAAAAAAACATAGCATAGCCTTACAGAGCAGTACACTAACTACTCATACATTGCAAAACTAATACCTGACCTGAACTAACCTATGCACAGATCCTAGCAGGAACCTTCTTCGTGGGTGAAATTCCAAAATTTTACACTTTGGCCTCTCTACTGCCCTCCACGATTTCGTGTGGTATTGCTCCGTTTTGCCCAGAGCTCAGCGGATTGCTCAGCTCTTGACCAACGGACAAACTGACGTGTGAAACTACCTCTGGAACCGGATGAAAACGTCCATTTCCATAATTTATGGAGGGTTTAAATTAGGATTTACTCTGCCTCGAATTGGCTCGTACTCACTTCCTTCACTGATCGGTTTGCTTTAGGGATAAAGAGTAATGTGCAAATCAGAGGTAGAATGGGGCAGGTCATGCACACCCCCCCCCCCCCCCCCCCCCCAAGTTTGTTTGTCTGTTAGTTAGCAAGGTAGCTCCAAAAGTTATGGACGGATGTTGATTGGATTTACAGGGTAGGTTGGTAATGGGGAGATCTGGAAATTATTCGATTTTTGGTTAGATAATTAGATTCCATTTACCGCATTTACATTGCAGTAAATGGGGAATACATTTCAAAGTGATCCTGATCTATTCTTTCTTCAGTGTGACCCAGCACACCATGAAAAATTTCATCAAGATCCGCCTAATTATCTTGCTAACTGACAGACAGACAAACTTTGTTTTTTTTTTCTTCACCATCACAGACACATTCACACCATTAGATATCTGTTGGCAACTGAAACGTGCTTCCTTGTCTGTGTCTAATCAACAGGTTGATGGGATATATTTATCTCTCATACAAAACTGCATTACATTAAGAGACATGCAGGAAGTTAGGAGAGCACAAAAAAACAGGGCAGTTTCATTCTTAGACTGTTCCACTTGAGCAGTTGTTAAAGACATGTAATATTAGACTATTCTCAGTATGAATACTGTGTGTCCGAGGTCTGGGTCATGGATAGGTCATGGTGACATCTCCTGTAACATTAGCACGCCGAGTGTCTCACCCTCTCTGATTTATATGTGTTGCTCCTCTTCTGAGAGTCAGCTGAGGTACCAGTGCTGCCTGATTGTCCCTGAACTTATCATACATGTTTTTTCACCATCTGTAGTTTGGCCTGTGTTAAAGGGAGAGCAAACCAGAGTCAAACATTACCACGTTTTTACACATCAACCAAAGTTGAACATTATACACAGACCTGGACTGGCACATGGGAGGACCAGGACTTTTCCCGGTGGCCTGCCTGCTCAAAGGCCTGACCCCCCGTCTACCCCCCATTAGCTTGCATGTAAACCATGGTAGTGTGCTCGGAGCTCAGTGGAGTCAGACTGGTAGGGATTGGTAGAGTTTTTTTGGTGTTTTTTTAAAGAAGCACATTGTGATTAGTCACTTAATTCTCTGCAGGCCCACCCCTGCAGCATTGACACATCACTGGCCATCATACACAGTAGGCTACATGCAAAAACTAAACAATGCATGATGGTGCTAAGAACAAAAAAAAAAAGAAAGATGGACAACAGCGAGAGTTGGAAAGAAACCTTCATTTCTCATTTTCTATTCTCCAACTCCGACACAGGAGACAGCATGTTATCGGTTTTCTACTTCTTGATTTGAAAACAGAAATTGAACGGCCACCCCGTACTGTACAAGGACCCCTGAGCACCAAGGGGACACCATGAGGGACACAGAGCAGCGCATGCAGCGATCACATTATTGTCATCCAACCTCACTTAACATTGTCTGCAAGTGAGGTGAAGAAGCTCCCAGAATGCACTTGTCCTCTTCTGATCTTTATCGCTGGACTGACAGATATTGACCCCCTTGAATGTGTGCACATCAAGTTCCTCTTTCAGGCATTTTAATGGTGATGACCAAAACTGGCAAATCACACCCAGCCATGGGCGTCACACACATGGGGGATGGGGGTGTTGCGACATCCCCACTTCTCCAACCAGATGATTTCATAGCCTCCACTTTTTCCTGAGTTTATATATTGTATCGTTACTGGATCCAGGAAACAGACAGAGTTGGTCTCACCTACTTTTTATTTCAGGATAAACAGTTACTGTCGTCACAATCACACCAAACAAACATCAATAACATTTCGGGGCTGTTACAATATCTATGGTTTAAACTGTTTACCCGCCCGGGCGGCACAACAGCATATGTAAATGAAGCGCACCTCAGTTCAGCGGTAATGTAAACAGCTCTTCTTCGTGGTGTTAACAAACAGTCATTAACCAGTAAGTAATGAGAAATGTTACTGTTGTTAAACTAGGTTAACTAAACTATGTCTTGTTCTGTGACATTTACCCTAAGACAGTGGTTCTAGAACTTTTTTCACTGATGTTCCCCCTGAGGAACATATTTTTAGTCGTCTCCCCTGACAATAAAAGTCCAACAACAATAAAAACAAACAATAGAACAGAGCAATCACAAATTAAAGTAGACAGAATAAAAGAAATCAAACATTAAAATCAATCTTGAATAAATGAGTTTTTAAAAAGGGAAGAGGGGGATTATTTTTGGGTTTCTTGTATTTTTGTCAGCAGGTTCACACAAAAACTACTAGAACTAGTCACTTGTTCCCACTTGTCAATGAATATCATGGAGAGGAAGAAGTGATTCAATTTTACTTTAAGATTTCTAGATTGTCCACAAGGGGGCGCTCAAAAGTTTAAAATCACTAGACATCCTTTTGTTCATATTTCTGCAACTATTTGCCTGACTTCAAATCAAGTGCATATGAAAGGTCATGACCTGGAGATGAAAGGTTCTGGGGATTCCTCACGTCATGGCATCATTAAAAGTGTTGAGGTTGAAACAGTGACGTTTGGTTGGGGGGAGTGAGGGGTGAGGAAGTGGGCAGAAGAGGATGGGAGGCTGTGGGAGGGGACATGAGGTGTTAGGAGGTCAGTGAGGTAAGGGGGTGCTTTTGGTGATGGAGGGCTTTATGGGTGAGGAGGAGGGTGTTAAATGTGATTTTATGTTTGACGGGTGGAGCCAGTGAAGGTGTTGGAGGACAGGAGTGATGTGATGGTGAGAGTGGGAGTGGGAGTGGGTGAAGAGACGAGCTGCAGAGTTCTGGATGAGCTGGAGTTTATGGAGGGTAAACCATAGAGAAGATACTGCAGTAGTGTAGTTTTAAACTGTCATTAGTTTTATTTACTTATAGACCAGTGTTACCAGTTCATATTTAATTATGTGTGTTGTTTTTTTTAACTTATTCTTTTTATAGAGTGGAGACTTTTTTCACCCAAACTTCCTTTTTCTAACCCTTTTTGACACATACTTGTACTGTGTTGATTTCCCTTTGTTCTCGACATAATAGATTAATATTAAAGGTGTCAAATAAAATTATGCTATAAACGAAATGTTATTTCAGATTCTTGAACGCTGCCACTGTTTTGATTTAATTCTTTTTTCTTAGAATGACAGCTATGCACACAACAATCTATAATGTTGAAAGTAATAAAAGCAAAGAAATACAACTCGATTGGAAAAAAAACTTTTAATTGGTATTGTGTATTATATTTCATATCCATCATAAATGCATGTCTTTAAATACCCAGAGGATGTTTGTCAAATTCATATATTGATTTATTTCTGACAGTGACATCTGTTTTGATGTACGGCCACATACGTACGTATGGTATTATATTACATTTATCTGTGTTATCACTTTATATTAACCAAACATTATCACATTGGAGTCAAGGTGAGTCATCTTTATCATATCAATCGACTTGAAACATGTGGAAAGGTTTTTTTGGGGGGGTTTTTTTAGATTCGATTTATTTTTATTTCAGTCACAATGCAGAACAAACAGGCAGGCAAGACATATATGCAACATAATGTCACATATGTTGAATCACATAGTGTGTAGATAATGTGTTTGATCAGGTCACAGTTATTCAGTTTTGTGGATATGGATAAAAAAAAAATTGGGAAAAAGTCAATTGAGATAAAAAAGTTGTCATGAGATTTTAAAAAAAAGTTATAGAAATATGAGATTTAAACAAAAAAAATACATAATTTTAATAGAAAAAGTCCAAATTTTGGATGCAGTGTTAAAATTGTGAAATTAAGTCAAAATTATTAGATAAAAAGGTGAAATGTTTAAGGTCAAAATTGTCAGATAATAGTTATATAACTAAAACATATAAATCCACAGTTTCTCTCCACTTATTTTTCCTCTGAAGTGACTTATTTTTGTGAGAATGTAAAAAGTATAAAGTACAGATATTTATGTAAAAATGAAAGGAGTAAAAGTAAAAAGTTTCCAGAAAATTAAATACTCAAGTAAAGTAAAGATCCAGACTTTTTTTTTCTTTTTTATTACCTTTTTTCCTTATTTCTTTTCTTATTTTCATTCCTTTTTCTCCTCTCACTTCCCTTTTGCTTTTCCCTTTCCTTTTTTATCATCACTTTTTCCATCCAATTTTCCTCCTTTAAATACCCAGAGGATGTTTGTCAAACTCATATATTGATTTATTTCTAACAGTGACATCTGTCTTAACGTACGGCCACATACGTATGGTATTATATTACATTTATCTGTGTTATCACTTTATATTAACCATACATTATCACATTGGAGTCAAGGTGAGTCATCTTTATCACATCAATCAACTTGAAACATGTGGATAGATTTTTTTTTTTAGATTTGATTTCTTTTTATTTCGATGCCAATGCAGGCAAGACATATATGCAACATAATATCACATAGCACTTTAACCAATCATTCATCCCCTCTGCAATAGCTGCTCTCAATAACGCAAAAACTATCTGCTCTGTGTTTTTAATTATTTTATGTGATTTTATTTCATTTTTATTAATGTCTATTAAATTGCAGCGCTGTGTTTTTAGGGTTTTTAATTATTTTATGTGATTTTATGTCATTGTTATTAATGAATTAAATTGCGGCACTGTGTTTTTAGGGTTTTTAATTTATTTTGCCTTTTGATACTGCTTGCAGTTTCTTCTGATTCTCCCCTTTGACCTCTAATTTGACCCCCTGAACATGCACAAAAACTCACCAAATTTTGCACACACTTCAGAAATTGGGAGTTTCATAAAAGTCAGTAAAGAAATGTGTCAACAGCGCCCCCTAGAAAAGGTGAAATAGTTTGTATTAGGCCAGATCACGCCCGAGTGAAGTTAGAGCTGTGAAAATCGGTACACATGTTCGTCATATGATGATGAATAAAAAAAAATGTATGATGACCACGCCCATAAACAACAGGAAGTCGGCCATCTTGGATTGAAATATTAAAAATTTTGAGTCATTGATTTTCGTTGTCATTGGAATTCAACGAACTCCACCTTGGCCGTTGGGCCAAATGAGCTCAAAATCAGTGAACTCCATCTAGACAAGTGGGACATCAAAAGTTTCCCACATTTTTCCCACATCGTTTTTGTGTTTTCAGGAAAAATGACCACTACATAAATTGCTTCAGGTTGGACATACGAGGCTGAAATGTGACTCACTATTTCTCGGTCCTACACCGGTTTTTCAATAGAAATTGCATTTTTGCTCTATAGCGCCCCCTGCAAAATTGGCTTTTCTAAAATGGCATTAGATCAGGCATATAAACACCGATTTGGCTCAAATTTGACTCGGACGTCGCATGGGGAGGCACTCACCAGGGGCAGCGAAGGCCTTTGACACTGCAGTTTACATTTTATTTTTCCTTTTCCTTGTTTTTTTTTCCCCTTTTCTCTTACCTCCCTTTTTTTTCCCCCTTTTTTCTTGTTTTTTTCTTTTTATTATCTTTTTACCTTATTTCTCTTTTCTTTTCATTCCTTTTTCTACATTCATTTTCTTTTCCCTTTCCTGTCCACTTTTTCCGTCCAACTTTCCTCCTTTTTTTTTATTCTTCTACCTCTTTATGAGGCCGCTAAGAATAGTACAGTACATGAAAAAATGATAAACACAAATAGATTATAAAAAACAAGAAACAAAAATAGCAAATTAACCCTTTAACTCCTGACACTTTAGCAGTTCCACAGTCAGAAAGAGAATAAGCAATGAATAATGAACAAAAACAGTCCAAGTAATAAATATAAATGAACAAAAACGAATAAAAACCAACAAAATAATCAGTTACATGAACAAAGTAAGGCATAGATGGAACAAAACTGAAGTAAAAATAGTACTAGAAAAGTACTCGGAGCACAGAATCTACCAACACAGATCACTACCCCCACCCCCCCACCCCACGCCCAAACTTAGATCACTTCTTCCTTGTGCCAGTGTCAACATTTCCTGAAAATTTCAGCCAAATCTGTTTGCAAGTTTTCGAGTTATCGCGCTACAAATCACATACGTGTACAAATCACACACAACAAAATGTAGAAAAATGAGCAAAAGAAAGAAAATTAATGAAATTTTTTAAAGAAATATTTGCAATATAATAAAGTAACTTAAAAACGTTAGCAAAAAAAATTTAACTTAAAAAAAAAAGCTTTAATTTTTCTAAATATTTAAACTAAACCATCCATTTAGAATGTGTCAGCGCTGACACATCAGGGGTTAAAGGGTTAACTAATTCATAACTTGATAAATTAATTAATCAATTAATTATCAGTTTAGGATACGCAGCACATACTGTTATATACACACGGCGTGAATAATATCGTGTATATTATTGTAACTTACTGACTTGAAGATTGACAAGTCAATCAGTTTGGCGTCTTTTCTTTCCACATATTTACAGCAGTTCTTCGCAGACTGCTCTGTGGATCCATGGTCCAATTTCAAAGAAGCCATCAAAACATGAACAAAAGGAGACAAAACCTTCTGACAAGCTTGTGTTTTTTTTTTTTGTCGGTACATACAGTAGCAAGACGTCCCAGAGGCTGCAGGGGTTTGTTTAAATATGACAAACTACCAGGTTGATGCTTTGCGATAATTCTGTGTAAGATGTTCTAAGTTGCATTTAAAGCTTAAGTAGGTGAAATTAGGAATAATATGTGACCCCTGGCTCTGCAGATCACTCCTCTCTGTTGTAAGAATAGAGTCTTTATGAAGATGGATGGGGTAATGTAGGTCCATACTAGCTCTGTTTGGAAAAGTAAAGCTAAAAAACTGCACAGTATTTGGGAAATGACATGATCGATTGGAAAGAATGTAAATGTTACCATGTGTATTTTTCTCATTTCTGGTCAAAATATCTCATCACACTTAAAATCAGACATGATCTAATGTATATAATAAAAATAAAATTAGCATCAGCTTTGTTATGTGGCCTATTCTCACTGGATAAGTAAAGTCAGATTTTACCCTGTATTTTTTTTTTTTTGGGGCGAATTACATAACATCCACTCACTTTTGATTTCAACATGTTGAGCACAATGATTTTATGACTTTTTTTCAGCTTGAGTGGTCCAAACCTAACCTGACTTAAGTTATCTGGCCAAGGGGCGTCACAGTCATTTAAAATGTGGGGCTGTTCTAGGTTGTGGCACATGAGCAAAATTTTTTGAGTCTACCATTGGAAAATTAACAAACAATTATCCATTAATGATTAAACTTTGTGGGCGGCACGGTGGTGCAGTGGTTAGCACTCGTGCCTCACAGCAAGAAGGACCCTGGTTCAAATCCCACACCAGACCTTTCTGTGTGGAGTTTGCATGTCCTCCCCGTTTTCGCCGGGCACTCTGGTTTCCTCCCACCATCCAAAGACATGTACTGATAGGTTAATTGGTTAATCTAAAATTGGCCATAGGTGTGAATGTGAGAGTGATTATTTGTCTATGTATGTCAGCCCTGCGATGAACTGGCGTCTCATACAGGGTGTACCCCGCCTTCGCCCATTGTAGCTGGATTAGGCCCCCCGCGACCCTAGTGAGGATAAAGCGGGTTCAGATAATGAATGAATGATTAATCTTTTTATATTAAAAAAATATATCGCCAAAAATGTGTTTTTCCTCAAACATTTATTCAAGTCAAAATGATGTGATTAAAAAGTTACAATTATGAGATAAAAAGGATTTAAAAAAAATCAGACACTGATTTTACAGACACTGTTCCTCTTTTTTCTTACAAAAATGTTTTGTCCATGTCAGGGGAGATGACTAAAAATATGTTCCTCAGGGGGAACATCAGTGAAAAAAGTTCTAGAACCACTGTCTTAGGGTAAATGTCACAGAACAAGACATAGTTTATTTAACTTAGTTTAACAACAGTAACATTTCTCATTACTTACTGGTTAATGACTGTTTGTTAACACCACGAAGAAGAACTGTTTACATTACCGCTGAACTGAGGTGCGCTTCATTTACATATGCTGTTGTGCCGCCCGGGCGGGTAAACAGTTTAAACCATAGATATTGTAACAGCCCCGAAATGTTATTGATGTTTGTTTGGTGTGATTGTGACCGACAGTAACTGTTTATCCTGAAATAAAAAGTAGGTGAGACCAACTCTGTCTGTTTCCTGGATCCAGTAACAATACAATATATAAACTCAGGGAAAAGTAGAAGGTATGAAATCATCTGGTTGGAGAAGTGGGGGTGTCACAACACCCCCATCCCCCACGGGTGTGACGCCCATGCATCTGGTGGCGTTTTGCTCTGCTCAAACAACCATCTCAGTCGCACAGGGATCGAATCTACTTCAAAACAAAGGAGCCAATCAGTTGTGTTGTGACATTAAGCAGAAGCGATGGCATTGTCGTCTTTTCAGCACCGTGCGTTAGGTACCCCTGGGTCCATATCGACTCAGCTATTTCCAGTGTTCTGTCGACTCTACCATATATTCATTCTTTAATAGATGAACAGAGGACGGCTTTGGAAGTGTTTGTTAATGGAAATGATCGTTTCTCTCTTCTTCCGACCAGGTTTGGCAACAGTTTGATCTATGAGATGGATCCACTGGTGGATTAATAAATAGTACCAGTGCAGAAGCCCATGGTTATTGTGGTACCCCCCTGGTTGTGTTGGTAGAGGACCCTTGTGGGGTTGTTACACACTCTACCCCGTCTTCCTCCTGAACGGCCTCAGTCCAGGCGGTCAAACACTCACTGGCCCTGGTCTCCACTGTGGACTTTTTCATTTTGTCTCTCAGTTTGTTCCAACATTACTGTCCAGTTGCCTTTGTGCTGTTCGCTTTCTGTTTGTCTGACTCACATAAAGAGCTTAACCGCTTTACATCAGTCTGATTTTGGGTCCTTCGCTCAAATCTCCCTCGAACAAAATGCCTGCGTTTCATTTAAATATTAGTATACAAGTTAATTTACTAAATTGAAGCCTTCCGCCCCTAACGTGTCGGTTGTGAACGTTCTGAATGTGTCATTTATTTGAAATATTCCCCAAAAAAATTTGCTCAATAGGACATTTTCAAAACATGCCGCATGTCGCTATGAAAATACACAATTATTATTAATAATAATAATAACTCACTTTATATGTGCTTTTCTAGAGACCCAAGGACACTGCACAAGATAAGAGATTATTGAACGGTACAAAATTTAGCCAGAAAATAGTCACTCTTCCTCAGTTGTGTCTGTTTTGATATAAACATTGAATTGAGCTTCAGAACTTCAACTCTGTCCATGAATGAAATATAAGAAAATAACTGATTCAGTGTAAAATGCAGAGAAAAAAGTCACAATAAATGTTCAAAAATCACTTTTTAAAGGTTAATGTATATCAAGATTCATTTGAAGGTTACACATGCAAAAGAAACAACCTATAGTTTTTTAATGGTTAATGTTCTCCCTCTCTGAAAAGACATGATTTACAAAGCATATGTCATGACCTTGATTTTATAAAGCTTGAAAAGAAATGTCTAAGTAAATCTAAAGTCTATGTACAGTAAGAGGAAGTGAAAATATCCCCATCGCCGTCAATACTTACCTATACCTATACAATACTGAAAAGATATTTCAAGATATTTTTTCCTCAGTGGTGGCATAGAAAATATATACTGACAACCAAAGTGAGGCTTAATAGTTTTATTAGGAAAGTTAATCTGGTGTAAAATTAAGATTTGACTGGGGTACAGTTTGGATTAAATTGTACTCACAAGAAAAGCGAGATGAAGCCTGGCAAGCAACTTTCTGTTTGTGCAAATATTGACTGTCCTTTATTAGTGGTGAAGGTTGGTATTATGATGTTGCATTTTCACAAGAAGACTGAGGATGCGAATGGTTGGGCACGGTATTTGACAGGGGGGAAAAAACAAACAAACATTATTTCCCATTTCCTACAACAGTCAGTGTCACTATTTTAACAGGACTGTTATCTTTACTATGATTTTGCATTCACTCTCATCCAGACTGAAAGTCTTTTTAACCGCTAACACACACAGTGCATATGCAGTTTGGATGGATGGAACTGTCACTGTTTGTGAAATTGGAAAAACTTGAGACATTGCATTATTTTTTTATTTTATTTCATGGGGCAATACCAAACAATCTTCTTTTATAATTAGATTCTTTTAACAAACAGGTGCAGTGTTTGTTTAATTGCTTGACTAATTTCAGTTACTTCCTGTAGCCTTCATCAGAAGCATCACATGATGATGTTGTGAGCTTCTTACAGGTGGTGGTTATGCTTCATACTGTTTATTGATTCTGCTATTCTTCCTGAAGTCTCCTCTAAATTACATTACAAGCATGATTTTATATATACAGTGTGTATATATATATATATATATATATATGTATATATATATATATATATATATTAGGGGATTAACAAATTCAGTTTTTTTCAAGTCGACTTATCCGCCAATAAAGTCTGAGTCGAGTCAATGTGTTGTGATGATATCGTCACATTGTCAGCTGAGGAACAAGACAGATACAAGGCTAAAACAAGCAAGGGATAATGCATGGCCCACGAGTTACTATCAGAAAAATATTTTTCGATAGTAACTTGTGGGCCATGCATTATCCTGCTTATTCTACGGGTTATTACAGTTTATTACTGTCACTACTCTAACAGATGAGTGTTGTGAAATAGCGGGCAGACAAAAGGGGGGTTTAGAGAGTTTTGGGCGGAGAAAAGAGAGAGATGGATGTACACAGTCAGGTCGGAGACCAGAGCAGGTGTTGTCCCGTTCTTACAAATAAATACTGAAAACGAAGCTCACTGAAACCACTCCTTGTTTTCTAAAAACCAGCATAGAGGAGTTAAGCCCGGGGTAAAATACTTACTACGGCCCTGGAGATTTTGTACGAGACGAGGACGGTGATTTACCCTGATTTCCTGACTACAGTCAGGATAACATCAAGATAGGTTAACATTGGATAAGCTAGCAGTTACAACGAAGCGAATATTTACTTTAAAAGTGCCCGAACTACCTGCGGACTGATATGGTACAGTGAATCTGAAGTGACAAAACCCGTTCCCATGGTCACTGGGCGTTAATGGTGCAGCAGTCGGTTGTCGAAAAAAATGTGCCCGCTGACGTCATTCAAAGTGAATGGGAGCTGCCGCAACGTTCTAGAGGGCTGTAGAATAAAAAAACAAAAATAACACACGGACACATCTGGCCAGCACTGAGTGCCCTGTATTAAAGTTCACTGCAACGTAACAATGTCCACTGACAAGACACAAGCATCAACATTTTAACACCAACAAAACAAAGGCTAGCGTTAGCAAAGAGTTTTCTGTTAAATTTAACTGCACAACATCAGTAGGTGAACATATGTCCACATTTAGTCTGGACCCACGGCTCTAAAACTGGACTGTCCAAACGTCTGTCACGGGCTCCCACTTAATAAGTGCAGAGAGAAAGAGAGAGAGAGATTTTAGTCGACTAGTGCTATATATATATATATATATATATATATATATATATATATATATATATATATATATATATATATATATATATATCAAAAAACCAGAGGGGGTGTGTGATGAAATATCCAAAATGCATGCAAAAATATGAATATATATGCAATTAACATGTTTATTCTACACCTTCAACAGTTTCAACAAAACTACTGTTCTGTTTAATTGTATTAAAATGTTTAATTAGATTAATCATGTTGATGAAGTAATCGGTCTCACACACACACACACACACACACACACCATTCATGCACACAAACAGAGCATGTAATACAGCTGCCCAGTGCAAAAATAAAGACAGAATCCTTCACCCAACAATAGATATCTGATACAATCATAAGACACTCCTCAACAATCTTGACACTCCCTCAACTTCCTGCAATCTCTGTCAACAAAAGAAGTCTTAAATTCTGTTGGAAACATTTTCTGTCTGTCTGACCTCTGTACGCGCAGTCGTCCCTGTTCATTGTCTGGTTTATGTTTTTGTATCTCGATGACCTTTTTGATCCAGCAGTGGTATCTGTTGCTTTCAACAGGGATGACCCGGGCCTTTTTTCAGTCCATGCTGTGGTTTTCTCTCTCACAGTGGTCTGATATGGCTGATTTGGGGCGTAACGACCCCTTGCCGTCTGACCAATCCTCTTGTAACAGCCTATCAGACAGGTCAGCAACAACATCATGAGACGCTTCTGACGAAGGCTGCAGGAAGTGACTGAAACTACTGCAGTCAGTTATGGTCAAAACTAGACCAAGTGGTCCATTTTACGCTGAGAGGGTTAAGGATTCATAATACATGCCCAAAAATAAGGTTCCCACTTGTGATAAATGTACCATTTTATTCCAGAAAAGAGCTGTTCCTAAAACAGAAACACTCATATTGGTAAAGAAAACATCAATAAAAGTGATTTGTGGATACACTTCTAACAGAGATGAGCATCCCTCTGGGGGTTTACGTCGCCTTTTACATTTATTTAGATTCTTCTACGGCCCTTTTTGGCAAAAAAAAAAAAAAAAAAAAGAAGCTTTCACTTGTATATTTGAACATGTTCTGTGAATATAGAGTGCACTTTGTTGTCGGAGAACATAATGAGAGCTACCTCCTGAGAACCACACTGTGCGGGAGAGGAGAAACTGAAGCAGGACCTGCATACAGATAGAAATACTTGTAACAGTCTCTCTTCTCAGTAGGAGGGCGTCTTGTTGCTCCAAGATTATGGAGTCTTCCACTCAAAGGAAATGATTGCACATTGTGCCAAAGAAGCCATTGCTGAAGAAGAACCTTTTGTAGATATAAGTCCTGCCTGTTGCACAATTAAAAACTAATGTCCCCTGTTGTGAATCATAGAATTGGGCTTTAAAGTAGCTTCATTTTTTTTTTTTCCCTCACACTGATGTTTCGGTTCAGATGAAATGTGAACACTACATTAGGGAACACTTATTTATACACACGGGAAAAGTGACAAATATGATAAGTTTTATACCTGTATGTCTCTGAAGTTTGGCTTGTGATCTGCTGATGAAACCTTCTTTGGCTGCTGATACAAAGTCAACAGATCCTGTAGTTTGATCCAGAAGTATGTGGGTTGTGATGCGGTGTAAGCCTAAAAACTGATATGTAGATATGTGAGAAAACTTACTTAATGTTATGGGCTGGGTGCAGGGGCGTCACAGTCATGTAACATGTGGGGGTGTTCTAGGTTGTGGCACATGAGCAAAATTTTCTAAATCTATCATTGGATAATTAACAAACAATTATACATTAATGGTTATATTTTGATATGAAAAAAATAACATTTGGCCGAAAATAACAAAAATGTATTTTTCCTCAATTAAACATTTCAAGAACAAAACTTTTGACAGAAATACAATAAGAATGAATACCTGCTCCTCCCTACCTCGACTCAAAACACCCAATTATGAGATAAAAAAAGTCCAAATTATGATATAAAAAGTCAGAATTATTAGATAAAAAAATCTAAATGATGAGATAAAAAGTAAAAATTATGAGATAAAAACTGATATAAATTTGAATTTAAAAAATCAGACACTGATTTTACAGACATTGTTCCTCTTGTTTCTTCCAAAAATGTTTGAAAAATGAATGATTAAACTTTTTATATTAAAAAAATATATCGCCAAAAATGTGTTTTTCCTCAAACATTTATTCAAGTCAAAATGATGTGATTAAAAAGTTACAATTATGAGATAAAAAGGATTTTAAAAAATCAGACACTGATTTTACAGACACTGTTCCTCTTGTTTCTTCCAAAAATGTTTTGTCCATGTCAGGGGAGACGACTAAAAATATGTTCCTCAGGGGGAACATGAGTGAAAAAAGTTCTAGAACCACTGTCTTAGGGTAAATGTCACAGAACAAGACATAGTTTAGTTAACTTAGTTTAACAACAGTAACATTTCTCATTACTTACTGGTTAATGACTGTTTGTTAACACCACGAAGAAGAGCTGTTTACATTACTGATGAACTGAGGTGCACTTCATTTACATATGCTGTTGTGCCGCCCGGGCGGGTAAACAGTTTAAACCATAGATATTGTAACAGCCCCGAAATGTTATTGATGTTTGTTTGGTGTGATTGTGACGACAGTAACTGTTTATCCTGAAATAAAAAGTAGGTGAGACCAACTCTGTCTGTTTCCTGGATCCAGTAACGATACAATATATAAACTCAGGAAAAAGTGGAGGCTATGAAATCATCTGGTTGGAGAAGTGGGGGTGTCGCAACACCCCCATCCCCCACGGGTGAGACGCCCATGCCCTAGTCAGCTGTGTAGATTACAGCGAAAGTGAGTCTACCCGCTTTACAAGTGGTCATTTTTACCACCCAGCTTTAAAAGAATCATTTAAATATGGGAAAAAAAAACAAAAAATCTATTTAAAAATCCTGATACATACGTGAATGGATTTTTTTTTTCCTCCCACCTCTAGTATATGTAAGTTAATGTATGTAAATAATATAATGCTCTTTAAATCACCTCAACATATTTGACATGAAACACTAATAAATTCAGGGTTGAACAAATGGACATGATGAGAAACTAGTGCAACAGAGAGACGACTCAGGTTGGATGTTTTAGGGTCAGAGAGAGAGAGAGAGAGAGAAACCAAAGTGAAACGGCTCAGACATGTGCAGAGGAGAGATAGCACATATACTAGTAGAAGGATGATGAAGATGGAGTTAGCAGACAGGAGGAGAGCAAGAAGAGATTTATGGATGTGTGAAGGAGGACATGAAGGTAGCTGTGTGTGTGTGAAGAAGGTGCAGGCGATGGGGTCAGATGAGTTGCTGTGGCAACCACTAAAGGGTGCAGCTGAGTGTAGTAGTAGTAGTTATCAAGGGGTGTTGAACCACATTTTGTAATAAACATCCCGAAATGTAATAACTTTTTCATTTCATTTTGTAATAAAGCCACAGTTTGTAATAAATGTTGCTGCATTATGTAATAATTTATGACATTTTGCAACAGTAGGTGCTTTGGTGGTGTGGTATTAAAACTAAAGGAGCTGTTTGGGAAACATTCCCAATGGTTTATGTCTTGGCTGGTAATTAGACATATTAGACATATGGACAATTTGAAACATTTTGGAAATAGAAATGTTGTGTGTTTTAGCCTTTTGACACAATTTTATATTTGTTTAAAATTAATGTTAGTGGATAAATTATCTGGTAACAGCAGAAGACACTTATGTTGTGTCAAAGGGGTTTTCTGGCAAAATTCAGCCTAAAATGCACGCCCAAATTAAAGTAAAATACAATTAACACACAAAGAAACTATGCTTTAGAATTATTACGAAATGCAGCAGTTGCAAGCGCAAAACTAACCCGATGCAATTTAATTTGGTTTACTCAACTAGATTTTTTTTTTGTGTGTGACCATAAAAAGTAAAAATTATGATGTAAAAAGCAAAAATTATGTGATAAAAAGTAAAAAATCATGAGAAAAAATGAAAAAATTATGAGATAAAAAGTCACAATTATGCGATAAAAAGCAAAAATTATGAGATAAAAAGTCGAAATTGAAGATTTTTAAAGTTGCTTCAATGTTTTACTTATTTCAGTACAAATGGACTTGAATGCATATGACAGAATTAAACTTATGCCCCTTTCATATAGCACTTCTCTTCCAGGAATATTTATATTTTTTTATTCTGTGTCACATAAATTCATTTGTTGTGATGATAAAAGATAAGTAAGGTTTTACAAGGAGGAAATAAAGTTCTTATTAGAAAGGGATTAAATGCAAAAAAAAAAAATAGATAAATAAAAAAATCTTAACCCAGATTGGTGGCCAAGTATTGTTTGTGATTTGTTTGTGATATATAAATAAATATCACATTTTCTATGTAAATGAATGCTTCAAACAACTGTCTCAGTGCAGCAGAAGTTGGTCCACAGTGACTTACTAAGAGTTGTGGAAATTAAAATGTACTTATATAATAATTACAAAATAAACCTCATTGCAGCTGAAGTAAAAATGTGAAAATGACATGTGCTCAGTGTTGTTCTAATGAAAACAAACAACTTCCTCCTTCTCCTGCTTATGGGAAAAAAAAAATAAAAAAAATCATTATCTAATGAAAGCAATGTTTGGGGAGGCTGGAAATAACTCAATGAATATTTTAAAGCCAGTGGCTCCAGCAGCTATTTTACTGAGAGCGAGTTTCATTACAGTTTCTTATTTTTGGTTTTATTTTGAAAAACTAATGAACAAATCATACACGGATTAACCTCAACTGAAATGATTCATATATTAATGTCATTTTTACATTTCACAGGGCCACACTTGACCCTGTAGCAGGCCAGATTTTGGCCCCCGGGCCTTATGTTTGACACCTGTGCGCTAAAGTCTCAGGAGTTAAAGGGTTAAAGTGTTAACAATCAAAGAAACAAAGCAATGCAAAAACAGAACCTTAATAATAATCATAATAAGTCTAACAATAATCAGGCGTACATTCTGTCCTGGGCCACTTTATACATGGGGGGTAGTCTGGCCTGGGGGGGTGTACTTTGGCCTGGTACACGGGGGGTGACAGCTATTTTAGGCGTGTCACTTCCCAGCCTTGTATGCGGTTGATTTCCTCTGCGCTAATCTTTGCGAGACAGATCTGGGATTAAAGAATCAGGAGCGTATCACCAGGTAATCCAGCTTGTGTGTCTCGCTGGCAGAGGTCAAGCATGTCGGCGTCTACGGCTAAATATGGCCTCCAGCCGGCGTGCTGCAGAATGGCGGCGGGAATCCGGTGTGATAAGCTTCTCTCACTCCATAACAAGCTGTGTTGTGACTTAAATCACTGAAACTGGACTAGCTGGTCGGTCCACCGGTGGACTTAGTAGCGTAGTATCCTCAGGGTCTACATCACAGGTGTCAAACATAAGGCCCGGGGGCCAAATGCGGGTCCAATCTGGGCCCTGGGATGAATGTGTCAAATGCAAAAATGATACTGAAGATAATTAAATAAAATTAAATTAATTAAGGAAGTTCATTTTATGTGAATTCAATCTAAAGTGGATGAGACTAATAATAATAATAAAAATACATTTTATTTGTATAGCACTTTTCATGGCACTCAGATGCTTTACATGAAGTAAAAAAATAAAACATGAAGAGTCTGACTACAATAAAAAAAAAAACAATAGAAAACAGAGCAATCACACATTGAAACAGACAGAATAAAAGTAGTCTTAAATAAATTAGTTTTTAAAAGGGATTTAAAAATGTTGAGGTCTGAAGAGTGACGAATGTTTGGGGCGGTTACAGCGAAGGATCTGTCCCCCGCAGGTTTGGACGAGTAAAATAATGTCATAATAACCTAGAAATAATTGGAACAAACCTTAAATTTAATTTCCTTTCTGTTGTCGTGTAAAATAAAGTACAAAAAAAGACTCGCCTTTTACAAAAAATGTGAATAACCTGACATATTAGTAAATGTTGTGTATATTTGTAGATCTACTGTGATCTGTAAATTGTAAAGCACATGTATAAATGATAAACTAAAGTATAATATCATCAATATTGACAAAATCAAGTACATTAATTCACTTTATACGAGATACTTGGCGACGCAAGAATGAAGTTACTGTAGGAATCCAACCTGTGGTCAATTGTCATAGATTCGGACATTAACTGGGTCACCAGGAAAATGCTTCCACAGGTCTGGGACCAGTGGGGAAACCCTGAATTTGACCTGGGGGTGGCATATCCCTTTAAGAATTTACAGGTGATTCATGTTATGTTCACATATAGTTCATAGATATAAACATTTTTTTTTGGAGAATTTAGCTTTTTTTCCTGCTCAAACACAGAAATCTTTGGCGTTTACATTATTTTATACATTTATATTCTATTGTTTATATTATTTTACTGGTACGGCCCACTTTATACCATATTAGGCTGAATGTGGCCCCTGAACTAAAATGAGTTTGACACCCCTGGTCTACATAATCCATTCTTCACTGCAGACCTTTAACATTTTAAGATGACCCTTTGGGGATACCATAAATCTAAAACAAAAGTGCTCTTCTCACACACACACACACACACACACACACACACACACACACACACACATGACCTGCCAACATTTTATAACATGTAATCAATGCAAGACGTTACGAGGTCAAGCGCCGGCCTTCCCGCTCTCTGCACAAAAGGCAGCGGCTGTTTTTGAGCTCTTAAGAAAATAAGGTCATTCTTCCCACACATTCTATGCAAGGGTCAGAAACAAGTGCCACCATAAGAAATTCAGACCATGCAGTTTCTTACTCTGCAATGCTCGCCACATTAAAAGCATCTACCCATAAAAGCCCTGCAGCAATTTGATGCAACACCAGGCCATGAACTACTGACACAATAATATATGAGCTGTAGAGAAAAACATGATCTGTGAACTCTGTGGTGTCTTTGAAATATAGATAATTGAGCTTTCTTTCAGCTGGTTATTTCTTTTTTTTTTTCTTTTTTTTTAACTCATGACTATTGTACATTTTGTTAATTTACAAAGAGTGAATGACATAGAACAATAAGGCACATACAAGGGAAATAATAATAAAATAAAATTAATTCATTAAAAAACACTAATTCATTCAATTGTATTTAAAGATTATTATTATTGTTATTATTATTATTATTATTATTATTATTATTATTATTATTAGTAGTAGTAGTAGTATTAATAATACTAATAATATAATAATAATAATGAAAATCTGATTAAAGGATGTTGATAAATAAATAAACTGGGAAAAGAAGAGACTGACCTTGCAAGTATGTCATGAGTTTCCAAAATAAATGGATAAATGAAAGTAAATAAATACAATTCATGAGTAAATAAATGAATGCATATATCTATATAAATATATGTGTATAGCTAACCTGTTCCAACCACCACTTCCATCAGTCCTGCTCGCCAACGTACGCTCACTGGAAATCAAACTGGACTACCTGAAGCTGGATTTAAACACCAAACATGATCCACCAGACTGATGCATCCTCAGATGTGGATCAACTCTTCTGTCCCGGACAATGACATGTGCCTTGATGGGCTAACTATATTTAGGTCGTACAGAAGCCATGCTCTCACAGGTAAAACACAGGGGGTTGTGTATGTATCGACACTAACAACAGCTGGTGTTAGCCTGGACGGGCTAAAATCTAAGTCTACATTTTCTTTTAACACATATTTCATATTTTTAAAGGGGTTTGAGGGGTAGCATTGGGGGCCTTGGAACGAATTACGCCATTTACATGTAAAATGCGACTGTATTTCCGAAAAATTCATGGTACAAAAACACTTCTGGAACAAATTAATTTCGTAAGTAGAGGAACCATTGTATTCAGAAAATGCCTAACCCTCGTCCCTATTTTGTGCCAATCTCAAGTTTGTATTTAAACCAGTTCTTGAATTAGAGCCAATAATGTGATGTTGACCTTTCTGCTAAATGCGACCTTGACCTTTTATAATCTTGATCATTTCATTATATGTATATATGCATCAGTGTGTGTAATATTATGATAATATATCCAGCATTGATTAAGTTATAGCGTGATATGTCTATGCTTGACGCACACAAACGGCGTTACAGAAGTTAATTTTGCGACATGTCACCTTTGACCTCCAGAGATCTCAAAAACTATTGGTCCTAGGTGATAACACCAACGATGAGAATTGTAGAAATCTTTATTCTGCATTGTTTGGTACCAATCTGAAAGTTATGTGACCCTCTTGTCTTAAGTTATAACCAATAATGGGATTTTAACATTTTAGTTAGTGTGACCTTTACTCAAATGGATCATTGCATCTGATGCGCATTAGCTATATGTATACATGTAATTTCATGGTGATATCTCGAGTATTCATTGAGTTATAGCATGATACGTCTCTGCGGGGACAGACACACGAGATAAAAAATACATAAAACATCGACTTTAATATTTTTTTTTTTTCAGAAAATGACAGAAAACCTTCCAGGTCTCCCGAAATTTACCAAGCTTATTTTTTTTTATTATGTAACTTATCTAATGCCAAGTAGAATGACATCCCTGTTAATTATTGTGAAGTAGTACAAGGTTTATCCCTTTTTCCATCAACAGGTTATATATTTTCTAGCTTCTGAGAAACAGATATTGAGTAAAAATGTTTGTCTTTTAAAGGTAAAAAAGTTATCTGGTGAAATATTATGTAGAGATAGCTTTTTGGATAAGACGTTCCACCTGATAAGTTCAAGGCTTTGTCCCAAAATAAGAGAATTTTATTCATTTATTTATTTATTTATTTCGGCAAACTGAAGCATACAATCACAGAAGTCATAAAAAGAAGCAAGAAACCCTCAACCTACAACACATTCTGATGATGTTACATTTACATTATCACATTTTACATACTCTATTATACAATGATACAAAATGTTTAATGTTTATTCCCATCCAAGTCTCCATATTAAAAATTAAATGGATTGTTGTGCGTAATATGAAGCATTGGATTGCATTATTTTACATATATACCTTCATTCAAAGTGAGAGAGAGAAGAAAATGTAGCACTTAAGTTTTTATAGTGCGATTGTAAGAAAAAAAAAAAAAGTTTATGGTTATGTCCTTAGCAAAATATTAAGTTATTATTTTATGACCAATTTACACCACCTTGTGTACTGTTATCCCAAGAATCAGAGGACACTCCCACATGCAATGAAGTAGAGAACCTTTTTGCTGTTTACATTGAATACAACTATCTGCAATATTTGGATTAAAAATATATAATATATATATATAAATATACTCTCTGCTTATCCATTTGTATTACAATAATTTAGAGTTTGCATTCACAGTTTAATTTTTAGCTGGTCATTTTTTGTTTTTATTAAATAGATGATTTGTAAAAACTGGTTACTATTCATGCATAATTCCTAGTGATAGAAATAAATGTCAAATCATGTGATTTGTAAAAATGTAGCTGTTATTTGTGACCATGGTTTGGGAAAAACAAATTAAAGGAGTAAAAAAAAATTGTGATTTAATTTCCCTAAGGCGTTTTCAAATTGGTTGTTCAGAAAAAGCAAAACAAACATTGAAAGGACTTGATCCATCTTGCTTTTTGTAAAATAGAATCTTACTTACTGTTGTGTTTTTTTGTTGTTTTTTTTGTTTGGTTTGTAAACCCACCCTTATTTCTACCAAAATGAGCAGTAAATTTATCTGTCTTCATACTTCTGTGGTGATGAAAACAATTACACAGCAGGTGGCAAATATATTTTTCTTACACTATTCAATTTCAGAATAGGAATGAACAAAAGCTGAGTACAGTACGTTCTATCTGTCAAAAAAAAAGTAAAATAATAAAATGTGTGTGTGTGTGTGTGTGTTCACCCTGTATGAGTCTCCAGTTCATCTCAGGGCTGAACATATATAGACAAACAATCACTCTCACATCCACTCCTATGGGTAATTTAGATTAACCAGTTAACCAGATTAACCAGTTAACCTATCAGTGCATGTGTTTGGATGGTGGGAGGAAACTGGAGAAAACCCACACAGATACAAACTCCACACCGAAAGGTCTGGTGTGGGAATAGAACCAGGGACCTTCTTGCTGTGAGGTACGAGCACCACCGTGCCGCACCGATTTTATTGTATTCCTTTTTAAAAACAACAAACTGTTAGTAGGTTAAGCTTTGCTGTTGCATTCACATTCATTTCAATTTCTAATGAAATACTGGACTATGTTTATAAAAAAGAATGCAACGAAATCAGGAATTTCCAGTGCGTGTGTTGAACCACATTTTGTAATAGCAGTACATTATGTAATAAACATAAAAACTTTAATAACTTTTTGTCGCATTATATAATAATTGATTCCATTTTGCAGCAGCAGGTGGTGTGGTATTAAAACTCAAGGAACTGTTTGGGAAACATTCCAAGTGGTTTATGTCTTGGCTGTTTATTAGACATATTAGACATATGGACAATTTGAAAAATATAAGAAAACACGAAAATATTTGAAATATATTTTGGAAAAAGAAATGCGGCAAAATTTATTACAAAACGTATTGTGGAAATGCGTAAAAAAAAAAAAAAGTGATAAAATGGATATTTTTGCAATGAGGAAATAATGACTTTCATCAATAGAGAACCTCAGTTAGAGAACACACACACACACACACACAAATAAAAATAATCCTGCATCTTGGATATGTCATTTTCTAAAGAAAACTCTTCTCTGCACAAAGGTTAAACACAGCCTATTTTCACAGCACTGGCAGCTTATCAGGATAATTACATCATGTGGTAACCTCTTAAATCAAATGAAAACTGTCAACCTAAGAGGTCAACAAAAGCACCACAACTAACACGAAATTCCACAGCTAGCGATGACATCCAAATTAGAGATTTACCAAGTAATCACCAACCACTCCATCACACTCAAGCCAAACAATGTCGTGAGAGGTAGTAGCCCAACGGAGTCATTTGGAATCCAATGTGCTAATACAGCCTTTACAATGTGAGGGCAACATCTTAATCTCTTACCTCATTAAACTGTATAATGTGCAATAAAATTATTATTCCAAGCACAGAAGCTGAGTCTGGTAGTAGTAGTGTTGGTGAAATCCCATGTGACAGTTGAAGCTGGAGTGGGCTTGTTGTGTGAAAAGCTTGTGTGAGATGTACTTGTACCTGGGCTCCATGTTATTACCTGGATAATCCCTTGTTATCATCTTATGGGTATAAACACACAAGCGGCCGTCTTCATAAATAATTTCCGACCATTTGCAAAATATCGACCAATTTTTTCCTCCTATTTAAAGAGATGGTCGGAGTGTGAGCGTATAGTATATATGGGTCTTAACATAATCTTTAGGTTTTTATGTGAAGTTTGTGTTGTTTTTATAACAGTTTAACCCCTGATGCTTTAACGCTGACACGCTACAGACGCATCCATTTGTTGACGTGTGTCGACAAATGGATGGTTTGTTGAAATATTCAGGAAAATTTCCCTTTTTTTATTTGTTTATTTTTACTGTTTTGGACAATTTGCGTTCATGGAACTGGCATATAGAGATACACAGGTGTAAAAAAAGCAACTGATTAAGCAAAAAAAAAACCCTACAAAAAACAAATTAAAATAATCTGTATTTATTTCTGTCTTTTTCTTTTTTTAACTGGAGTTTTACTGTTTTCTTTGCATTTTTCTGCACATTATTTATTATTTTGTAAATATGTATTAGTTTTTGATCATTTTATTGCTTATTTTGTTTATTTTTCGAAAAAAAAATTCTTATTTTAACCCAAAAACAAAACCCTACAAAACCACATTAATATAATTTGTATTTCTCTCTGTCCTTTTCTTTTTTAACTGAATTTTTACTCTTTTTTTTTTTTTTTGGCATTTTTCTGCACGTTATTATTTTGTAATATGTATTAGTTTTTGATCATTTTATTGCTTTTTTTTTATTTCTACATTTAGTTTTTTTTTTTTTATTTTATTCTTCAATTTTCACATACACCGTAGTTAACTAAGCACATAGAATAAACTTTATTGTCATTGCGCACAAGTTACAATGAAATTGCACTTCGGTGGAGCCACTCTGCACCACAGGAAAAATAAAATAGATAAATAAAAACAGCAATAAACTAGAAAAGCACTCTGAGAGCGCAGAGCTACACACTCCTGTAAATTTAATCAAGATCCATCCATAACATTTTGAGTTATCTTATCTGTACTAACAAACGGACAGACAAACTCTGGCTAAAACATAACCTCTGTGGCACTGACGGTTTAAAACAATAAGTTTAAAAGTTTGAAAATATAAAAAATATTTAAAAAAAAAAAGGTTAAAGATACCAATTAAATGAATGCAAGTTATGTTTTATTCAGTGTGTGCGTACGAGTCAGTGGGTGTTTAATACAGATTGACCACAGAAAGCAACTGTTTCTTACCTCCACCAAGGAGGTTATATTTTTGCCAGCATTTATTTATCCGTCTGTCTGTCTGTCTGTCTGTCTGTCTGTCTGTCTGTCTGTGTGTATACAACATAACTCAAAAGTTAAGTTTCGATAAAACTTTCAGGATACATTGGGAATGACACAAGGACCAATCGATTACATTTTGCCAACAATCTGGAGCTGGATTCTGAATCACTTTCAAATTTTAAGTGGAAAATATATTTGAAAGTGATCTAGAATCCAGGATCTTTTCTGGATTGATTGGTCCTTGTGTCATTCCCAAGCTATCCTGAAAGTTTCATCGAAATCCATCTTTAAATGTGCTCTTTTCTAGCTTACACATTTTTTTTTTTCTTTTTTATTCAGGTTTATTTTTTCTCATGCCCAGCAGAAGTCTGCCTCACTATTTGAAAACCACTGGTCTACCTACATAAACTGTCAATGCTCTGCTTGGGTCTGAATTCTTCATTAATTCATCACTACAGGTCCGTTTTCCAGCCTATTTGACTTTGCTTTCTGCCCAGTTCAGCCACTTGTGTTCATTCCAACAACTGAACATCATAATTGGCTCGAATAAACAATTATAGCGCACTCAGTAATATTTGTCGGAAAGTCTTAATCTGAACTGTGCATGTTATAAATGTTATGCCATGTTATACATTAGTTATAAAATGCAACAAATTCACCCCCTTCACTCCTGATACTAAAAGTTCAGGTCAAAAATTACAAAAATAAATAAGAAAATGGACAATAACAGCCAAAAATGTATAATAAACCAATAAAATAATAAGTAACATGAACAAAATAAGACATAAATGGCACAAAACTGAGGAAAAATAATAAAATACAGGATTAAATGTAGAAACATAAAACAGAATGAGGAACAAAATGAACAAAAAGGAATAAATATTCACAAAATAAACTAAAATGAAGTATATATATATATATATATATATATATATATATATATATATACACACATATAATATTGGAAATAATATTGTAATTTGGTTCCAGTAGTTTTAGTTTTGGCCTTTTCTTTTTTCTAAATGTGTTGCTTTTTAACACCTGTTTATTTCCATATATTAGATCTATGAACAAAACTCTCAGTAAAAAAAAAAATTAACAAAATTCGACCCCTTTAAAAGATGCCAGATGTATTTATGTATCTCATATTGACTAGGTTTAACCTGTGCAGAATTATGATTTCAATTTCAATTCACAGTTTACCAGTAAAATGAAATGTAAAAATTATTATTGATTGTTGATGGAAAGTATTTATTTTTATGGTACATTACTGTCTGTTCATGCACTGAAAAATCCATACGTATGTGATTAATATACTGTGTGTTAATTTTGTCACACAAGTGTTACAGTACAAACAACCACACTTTATAAATAATACATAGAATTTTAATCACTGATGATTAATAATTTACACAGATGAAGCTGTCAATGTATTTAAATTAAATGCGGACATGTTCCTTTTGTTGTGTCAAATGTTGTGTAGTCTGTTATGATATTTTTAGGCTGACACATATATGGATGTCCTGTTTATGATGATACCATGGTGCACACTTTACACTTTAAGTGAGACATTCTCATGTCCGTTCCATGTAAATGACAAGATAACTAGTGCCAGGCACAACAAAACCCCACCATTTGCACATATTATAGCCTGTTTGGGCATTAATCCAGCTGATATAATTATGTCTATATACATGCATGTAGTGACTGATCAACAGTTTTATCCCATAAGCAGGTAGACTGTTGAACTGCTGACATACATTCTGCACTTGATGAATTTCAGTATACATTTTATGCATATTTTAAGTTTGAGTTTTTATTAGTCTTAGGTTTAATATTTAAGTCTTTGTTTTATTATTTAAGTTTCCATACTGACCTGAAGAAAAGATGAGGGTTTTTTTTTGTTGTTGTTGTTAAAAAATAGGAAAAAGTGGGGTCGTCTGGGGTCAGTTTATAAATGCTGTTATTGCTATCTATCTATCTATCTATCTATCTATCTATCTATCTATCTATCTATCTATCTATCTATCTATCTATCTATCTATCTATCTATCTATCTATCTATCTATCTATCTATCTGTCTATCTGTCTATCTGTCTATCTGTCTATCTGTCTGTCTGTCTGTGTCTCTCTCTGTCTGTCTGTCTGTGTCTCTCTCTGTCTGTCTGTCTGTGTCTCTCTCTGTCTGTCTGTGTCTCTCTCTCTCTGTCTGTGTCTCTCTCTCTCTGTCTGTCTGTCTATCTGTGTCTCTCTCTCTCTCTGTCTGTCTGTCTATCTGTCTCTCTATCGTCATCAATCATCTATCCACAGGCATTCAATAAAATACATAAAAGTACAATAAATCAAATCATTCATTCATGTTTGAAAAGGAGTGAAGAAGAAAAACATATACAATCTCACCGCCATTTCTCATCAGTAGTTTGACATAAAGAAAATGTCAATACTTCCCCCTGTCTATAATCGTCTAAACAGGACAACATACAAATAATATAGATTATAATAAAGTCATATCTGCATTATAGCATTAAGAAAGGTGTGAAACCATAGAAAAAAGACCAAAAATATGAACAATTGAAGGTGGTGTTACCATAGGTAATATTTAACATAGTAAAATAATTACATATTGGTTTATCTTGAGACATTTTCCATGTACTTCAGTCATATTTATACTCATCAATTACACATTTCTCTATTTAGGTGCCACACAAAAAGTATTTTATTTATCCTTTTAAAACAACAAGCAATAATCACAAGTTATGGAGAATCTTTATCATCCTTTCCAGTTAAACTCTAAATACAGATGAAGCAGTTTTTTGGGTCTATTATAAAAGCTACTTTACATATTATTGGTTTTCTGAAACCGTACTGGGTGACACTTTGAAATGCTTCTACAGTAAATGACAACTCTATTCATCTTTTGGACCGTCTGTCATTTGCTGAATCAAACACTGAGGCACCATAATCAACCAACCAAATGTAATATTGCAGAGGGTGCTACAATGTCAGAGCAGGGTTTTTTTTTTCTGATGGAATGATTTTGTCATCACATCAAACTACAGTCCTGCATCGGTCATACGCTAACAATCCATCTTGAGAAATGGAATCACTTGTCAAATATAATGCATAAGGACACAAATGGGCCATCTCATCGATCCACTCCCAAGGGTGCTTTAAATTGTTCCACATCCACTATAGAGTAAAGTAGTGGGAGAGAGAGAGAGGGAGAGGGAGGACACCAGGAGAGAGAGAGGGGGAGAGAAAGGGAACACCGGGAGAGAGAGAGGGGGAGAGAAAGGGAACACCGGGAGAAAGAGGGAGAACACCGGGAGAGAGAGAGAATGCCAGGAGAGAGTGAGAGAGAGAGGGGGGGCACCAGGAGAGAGAGAGAGGGAGAGGGAACACCAGGAGAGAGAGAGGGAGAGAGAACACTGGGAGAGAGAGAGGGAGAGAGAACACTGGGAGAGAGAGAGGGAGGGAACACTAGGAGAGAGAGGGAGAGAGAGAAAACACCAGGAGAGAGAGAGAACACCGGGAGAGAAAGGGAGAGAGAACACCAGGAGAGAGAGAGAGAGAGAGAGAGAGAGAGAGAGAGAGAGAGGGAGAGAACACCAGGAGAGAGAGAGAGGGAGAGGGAGAGAACACCAGGAGAGAGAGAGAGGGAGAGAGAGAGAACACTGGGAGAGAGAGAGGGAGAGAACACCAGGAGAGAGTGAGAGAGAGAGAGAGCACCGGGAGAGAGAGAGAGGGAGAGAGAGAGAACACCGGGAGAGAGAGGGAGAGAACACCAGGAGAGAGAGAGGGAGAGAGAGAGAGAGAACACCGGGAGAGAAAGAGGGAGAGAACACCAGGAGAGAGTGAGAGAGTGAGAGAGAGAGAGCACCGGGAGAGACAGGGAAAGAGAGAGAGAAGGGGAGAGAGAACACCAGGAGATAGAGAGAGGGAGTGTCTGATATGATCCATTTGCACATTCAGAGGCTCCATACAGTAGTTACTCATGGAAAAAAACAATTCACCAGTAAAACCCATGGAGTTGTTTTTTTTTTCACATCTACTCACTGATATATTTGCAGAAAGAGTCACTTTTTCTTTAATTTTTTCTGCTTCTTTTGCAATACCCTTTGATTTTACTCTGATCTTTAATGAAAATCTACATAAGTGAGTTGAATATAAGAAAATACCTGAGTTTTATTGAAAAAAATGGAAAATACATCAGACGATATTGTAATGAACAGTAAGAAATGACTTCAATAGGAAATGGGTGGTTGACTATGTACATCTTAAATATCAGGGCCTGTTTAGACCAGACACCTTACATTCTGCCTGCTGCCATTGTCGACATTCTCCCCATGGCTTTGCCTGATCCAGAAATTTCTGTAGGGATGCCTACGCTTCTGCTCTGTCAGTTTCAGTGATCTTCAGGAGGAATGGCCCTGAAGAGATAAGGCAGCCGGACAATGAGCATGTCCACCTGGCAAGGCGAGACCCTCCATCACAGGGCCCCGGGTTACTAAGGTGTCAGTAGCTCTGCTGGTCTGCTACACTGAAGACGTGCCGCATCCTCAATGGTCTGTGGCAGATACAAACGACCTCCTGGCGCCGTACGGTCCTTTGACTGTGACGTCTGATTTGATACCAATCCGTGTATCATTCATTCATTTCAAAATAAAACCAAAAACAACACAACGAAAAAACAACTCGTTTCTTCATTATTTGTTTCCAAAAACAAAATGAAAAAAATGCTGACAATCCATTTTTCATTTTTCGTTTTTGTGTTGAAATGAATAACGGCCATTTCCTGTTTTATCGAATTTTGACCTGAAGCAAATTGAATAAACCAGAAATGAATTTTAACAACTGAAAGAAACATGACCACCGGACTTTGAGATTATAATAGTATGATGAAACAGCTGTTTGACGATGGAAAAACACATGCTGAGAGTTCTAACACGCTAACACAGTTAGGTATTCAGAGATCCTTGGAAATATCAGTGAGAAGATTCCAACTCAGTGTAAATGACATATATCAGATACAGAACTGGCAACTGTTATCCTATCATCAATACATAAGGTAAGTACAAGCTGTACACATATGCAAGATATACATATGTGACCCGCCACCACGAAACCAGGCATAAGTCGCACTGAGCCGTTCAGAGCTACAGCCAAATTTAGGCTGGAAGGTGATTTCTTATTTGTGTTTACACCTTATCAAAAAACGGTACCGTAACACCTCTATGTTCAGTTCCTGTGGTCATTACATTGAAATCCAATCAATAAAGGTGTTTATTGGGTCAATTATTTAAGCGGTGACAAAAGTTTAAGGATTGCGGAGCAAAGACAAAGCCGACTTCCACCTCTTTTCGCCGAACAAACCGATCTCCGTTCCGTGCGTAAACATCCAAGTGTTTGGTACGAGGTAAAAGCTTATATTGAATGTTCTGTCCAATGGTGTAAGCCAAATGATTATAATACGTTGCAATTCTGTCCTATTATTATAATATATAAAACTTCTGTGACATGTCCATCAGAGTGTCCTTTAACATCTGTGAATATTTTTTGTCAATCGGATACGAATTATTATGCGTTGCTAAGGACTTCCTACCCCAAAACAATCCAAAACTTTAACGGACAATATCTAAAAATATGCAAATTGCATAATATGTCCAAATGTGGATATTAAAATGACCATAACTTTGGTTCTACTTATGATAGAAACATAATTTTTTCACCATCTTAAACGTTAGTTTCCACTCTACCAATCTACACAGATAACTCAGTTTTGATTTCCAGATACTTATGCCTGGTTTCGTGGTGGTGGGTCACATATACACTTGTCATAGAAGTATTTTTTGTGTGTTATTATAAAAAGGACATACCTGGTCATATCTTCAGGTCTTACGGTGGCCCTTTTACTTTCCCGAAATAGGACGTACATTTCTATCTTTGTCACTGCGAGTCACAGTCATTTCTGGTTTATTCAATTTGCTTCAGGTCAAAATTCGGGGAAAAAAAACGGGAAACGGTCATTATCTGTTTTTTTCCATTATTAATTTCAACACAAAAATGAAAAATGAAAAACAGACCATTATCGTTTTTTTCATTTTGGTTTTGGAAACAAATAAAGAAATGAGTTGTTGTTTTTTTCGTTGTCTTATTTTTTGTTTCATTTTGAAAAACGAATGATACACGGATTTATATTCAAACTCTGAATCCCAAATTACAGCTGTACTAAACAAGAGTGTTGTGTCACAAGAACACACAGTGGCAGTGATTTGAAGCACCTGTATCTGAGCCAGGAGCAGCTGCAGCGCTAACACTTATAAAAAAAAACAAACAACAAAAAAACAATCTGGGCCGTCTTCAGTTTAGGTTCAAACCCACAGCTCAGACAAACAAATTAGCAAGTGGCAGAAGTTTATAAGAGTGGATGCACGGTAATACCTCCTACAATTGAAGCTGCAGGCAGTAAGCTTTTCCTTTTAGAGACAAGTGGGTTTAAGATATTTGTGCTCTAATCCTGTGACCTGTGTTTCTACATTTGGAGAAAAAAAAATTTTTCTAAACAGCTTTGTTGGTAAGAGAAATTATCTTTATATCTGCTCACTGTTTTACCTATTTTACAAGTACTAGAGAAATGCATTACACCCTATCTTGGCCCATGCTTCAATATAAAACAGTAAAAGAAAATCATTTTAACTGGTAAGCCAACTTCAATGTTTGAAAGGATAAGATATGTAAACCAGATGCACTCATATTCCACTCGGCGTGATCTGGCTATTAATCATCCAAGAACTAATTCACTGCAAAAGTGTGTTTTATTCAGGTCTTCGCTACTCTGGAACAATTTACCAAAAAAGATGAGGGATTTACCAAATGTACATGTATTTAAAAGAACACTAAAATCTATGGTGTACCACATGTGAAGGTTGTAATTTAATAAATTTTTTTGGGATGTGTTTGCTGTTAGTTATTTTTTATCGTATTGAATCATGTAAACATCTTGTTGTGAATAATGTATAAACACGACTGTTTTTAACTGGGACCCCAGGAAGACTAGTAACCACTACAGTTTAAGCTAGTGGGGATCAACAATAAACTGTGGGGGGTGGGGTATCCAAAAATGACATATTTATTCAGATAATTTCATTTGTTACCTTCATTTTTGTCAACAATTTTCTGTCTCTGTCCGTATGATAGCAAGATGACTAAAAATGTTGTGGACAGATTGAGATAAAATCTTCAGGAAATATTGATACTAGCATAAGGAAAATGTGATTCAGTTTTGGTGGTGGTTGGTGGAAGGGGGGGGGGCTATTTCACAATAACCGGAAATGGGTAATGGTAGCGTATCCAAACTTCCTAAACGTCAAAACAGTAGAAAGCTGGTGATATGGAGTGAGTCTTCTCAACTCCATTAAGGGATTTTCCACTTATTACATTTGTAGATATTGGAAGAATCGTGGAGGAAAACTCAGTCACAAAATACACTTGATGAACGCTACAAATTTTTCCATGAGGAATTTGTCCATAAGTATCAAGGTAAGGACTGAGCACTCGGGATAACTAACTGCGACTGAACTGATAACTAGGACGACAAATCATTCGTATGTCCACTTATATCTCGGACTAAGGTTATTGAGCTCCGGCAGCTGACGTCACAGGACAAGAAAAAAAGTTGACGTAGCCATCTTGGCAATAATCACATTGGTAAATTGTCAACCACTCATAGCAGAGACGTCACAAAAATACAAACTTGCAACTAAGTTCAGGAATATGTAGTTACAGCACAAATAATTGTGGGAGTCAGGGACACAGCTGACAAATCAATCAGCTGTTTCGAAACGCGCTGTGGTAATTATTCCACTCATTGCTGGTTAAAATAGTTTGTGGGTGTGGATGTTGTTGTATAGTCAGTCTCACGACCGACATAGCCAGCTTCAACAAAACAGTAAGTTTTTATTTTTCCTTTTCCAAGATGGAAACAAACTCAAGGAGCCTTTGTATCCAAGGTTACCAAGTGGTGTCAGCTGTATTACTGTCATATGTAGCTAGCACAGTTAATAAGCAAACATGCTAATGACACACTTCCTATTAAACTGGGATAATTTAACACTTACTCTTCCAGTGATGATGCTGTAGTTTTTGGATTTAATATTCCACAGCTGAATGTTTAAAACAAAACCAGACTGAGTCCATTTGTAAACCTCCAGGCTCTTGTAGGCTCTCAGAGAGTTCACAGAGAGTAACTGATGGGATGTTAACTGATGGGATGTTAGCATACCACAAATCTGGGATGTCTTCTTCAGCTGAGGAGATACTTTTGAAAAGCAGAGTTTAGTGTCTTTGTAGAACTGATCTATAAGAAAACACATGGACTAATGACAAATTGAGGCAGAATATTGTTAAAATTGCCCTTATTTTCCTTATACAATTTTACTTCTTTTGCAGTTGGATAATTTATGAAAGTATTTCCATAATTTAATGTTTTGTCTTTTTTTTTTTTTTTTGCACAAAAACAATGACAAAAAGTTTGGAGTTGTCTTTATTTATAGGTTATTATCTTTTCATTTTACTGGTTCGGCCCATTGGAGAAAATGAGTTTGAGACCCCGTTTCTAACACATGGTGCATTGTTCACTGTGGATTTTTTTTTTTCTTTGTTGTGCAAGAAGCTGCTCTACATGAGAGTGGTGTGTCCCTTTTTTTTTATATTAAATGAACTCTCTGAGTCTCTTTAACAAAATATCAGGTACAGGAACTTACAAATTGAGAATAAAGTAAAGTTCCGGCAACAGCAGACTGGTTATCTCTCCAGACAGAGCGGAGACAGAAGATTAGATCCTGCCATTTTGTGTCGAGCCAGCATTCCAGTCTGTTTGATACGGAGCCATTGTTTTTCTTTTTGATTCCATTGGCTGGTGGTCACACAGTGGAGTTCACCAGAAGGAGGATTTTTTAAATAGGCACTTCAGCAACAGTCCTTTACATAACTGCACCATACAAATGTTAGCTTTTCAGAACGTTCCTGTGTTTCCTCTTCCAACAAAGGTGGACTTCAACTTCAAGATGTATTCAGTCACTTTCCCAGACTTCTTTGTCAAAGAATTTAAGTTAAAAAAATGAGAAGAAACGACTAAAAATTAAATGATCCTGACCAAACTGCATAATTCTCCATTCTCTAGTGCATTATAGTGTATACAGAAACACAGTCAGTGTTGGGGACGTTACTTTGAAAAAGTAATTATTTATAATTACTAGTTACTTCTCCCAAAAATTAACTGAGTTACTCCACTATACTTCCATCCACAGGAAGACTAGTAAACATCACTAAGCACTCCTTCCATTCAGTCTGTTTGTCCTCCTGCCCTCTAGGAGGTGCTATAGGAGTTTTCCACCCACAGCTGTGTCCCTGTTGAACTCTGTCCCTCCACCAGGCCCTAGAACCTGTCACTCCCATGCACCACTTCGATGTCGTCAACCCTGATGGACACCCTCTGCAGTGGTACCTTACACCTCCAAAAGTCAGTAACCATTTCCTTGGTCTTTTTGGTGTTGAGGATCTGGCTGTTCCTCCCACACCAGCTACTGAAGGCTCCCACCAGGTCCCTGTTCTCTACTTCCTGTCCCTTGCTCACACACGATGATGATGCCATTTTACATCTCTGAAATTAAATTATACAGCAATGGGAAACATGTTAGAGCCCCAAAAAAGTAAGGAGGATTCTGTGTAATCGCATGGTTGGGCCTTGAAGGCATTCCATCCCAATTAATGAATATACAAAATGCAAGACCTTGTAAACTCTCTGGTGACATCTCAAGTCATGTACATGTTTAGCTTTAGGCACTGCTTTAGCCATGGTGTTAATTTAACCCCTAAAGACCCAATGTCATTTTGGTTGTAGCTCCCAAATGCTTTTTTTCTACACGTTTTAAGCTCTTTTAACTGATTTATTGGAATGTTGTCCCCTGTATTTTGCAGTATTTCTTTGTAAATAATGTTTTTTTTTTTTTCTGTATTTAATTTACTGATGGGGCGGCACGGTGGTGCAGTGGTTAGCACTCGTGCCTCACAGCAAGAAGGACCCTGGTTCGAATCCCACACCAGACCTTTCTGTGTGGAGTTTGCATGTCCTCCCCGTGTCCGCGTGGGTTTTCGCCGGGCACTCCGGTTTCCTCCCACCATCCAAAGACATGCACTAATTGGTTAATCTAAAAATTGGCCATAGGTGTGAATGTGAGAGTGATTGTTTGTCTATATATGTTCAGCCCTGAGATGAACTGGAGACTCATACAGGATGTACCCCGCCTTCACCCATTGTAGCTGGATTAGGCCCCCAGTGACCCCCGCGACCCTAGTGAGGATAAAGCGGGTTCAGATAATGAATTAATAATATACTGATCATTTAGATGTTCATAAAAGCGGAGGGTTATTATACCTAAAATGGAGAAAACTGAAGAAAATGTGGCTTTTTCAGTCGAATGTATCATTAACTAAACATAAAACAAGTGTGTTCATTCACTGTCATTGATCCGACTCTATGGGTTTTACTGATGAATCAATTTTGTAGATGATGATGGTGTTTCTATGTTCACTGAACATCCAAATGTGTCACATCTGATGAGTATAAAAAAATGAAAACCTTGCATTTATTGAATGAGCGGATCAGAAGTGATTCTGTTAGTAGTTAGTTTTGGTTGCCATTGGCTGTTTGGGTAATTTATGGTTTTTACTATATGCATTGTGGGTAATTTTGCATTGATAATGGGCATCTATTTGTTAAATCTAACCCTTTTTTAAAAAAAATGCTCCTGTTTATGTTGAGCCGCCACAGTACGCATCACTAGCCACCATCTCAGAAACTGTTAGCCCAATAAAACAATTACAATACACAATTCAGAGCAGCATTTTCCATATTTAATCTTTGGGGCTTGAATCCACATGGTGCTGGTAATTGTTCTGGGAGTTGTGCTATGTTTGTGCACTCAATCTGCTATGTTTTAAGAATGAATAATGATTAACTGGTGCAAAAACCCCTGTGATGTTTGGTTCTTGGTTGCTTGTTTCCAAATAAAACCCTTCAAAATTCACATCTTTAATGAGCAGAGATACACACATACAACACTCGCAATAATCACAAACATTTATCACTTTATTGTGTTCCTCAAGCATAATTTACTGGAACGATCGGCTAAAGAGACTCCAGGTATTTACATAATTCGGTATAACTGCAACATGTTTGTAGCTGATATCTAACTTGTAAAATTATTTGATGATTCACTGGTTACTTTAATGATTTTTGGACATATAATAAAATAAAAGTTGCTGTGTTTTTCACCATAGCTAACTCTGAACTCCTAAAGTGGCCCTGCACATTTTGTCATGTCTGCATCTAGGTCTCAATCAAGGTCAGGGATTGCCTTGTTGCCAGAGCGACCGACAAGAACGATAAATGCATGTGATTGATAGTAACATTTGGAAGCACCAATGTGAAGAGCCCCTCCATCTTCTATAAGGTGGCTGTGTTAGTTTATATATTTGCGGCTGTGGCTCAGTTGGATAGAGTGGGTTCTTCAAAATGGCCACCCTTTCCTTTCATTACTAATTTGTACATGCTTCATGACTTTGTCACCTGACATGTTTTAAAGGAGTGTCCAGTGATGCTGAGCGCTAGTTGTCCATCTTTGATCCATTTCATGTCAATTAAGTGAGAACGTGACTCCAAATAATGGACTGATAGTCTACATGGAAATTGATATTTGGAGGAAAAAAAGTTATTTAGTAGGGGCGGGAGAAAAAAATTGTTTCACATATGTATCAAGATTTTTTTGGTTTACAATTTTGAAATGGAATTTTTTCCCATATTTAAATTCATTTAAGCCGGGCTGCTTGTAAAAAACGTAGACGACTGGATAATATGCATCATGGAATACAAAGAAATCACCTCACAGAAAGCACACAGATGACGGCTAGCTTATTATCGTATTAGCTTCAACAACACACCAGCGTTAAACAGCATTAACTGTATTGTGTTATTAATCTCACCTTTTGGCATTTCCACACAGAAATAAACCAGGAGTATATGAATTAGAGTTGGGGAAAAAGAGGGTGAGGAGGCAACACAGCGGTTAATTCGAAACACTAATTCTAAACATGGTGCGTTAAGGACCGTTACAATATCTCTGGTGCATTCAACAGCGCAGGATATCTGAAAACTGAGAGAAAATTAGTTCTTCCTGAATAAATATAAACAATCAACAACAATTAAAGTGTGTGGTCTTTCTAACAGAAGGGAAGAGCAGAGCTGGACATGTGCACTTTAAAGTTCACTTTATTATGAATTAATTTAAAGGCTCCTATTTGTGTTGTGTGCAGATAAATGTAGCAGTTTACTTAAAAAAGTCTGTTTCAAATATATTACTGCTGAATAAATCTGAACTGATTCACATATGAGGTGCATTTTTTGGTTAAATATGGCTCCTGATATGATCGGTAGGCATCATAAATCAGCTTTGTCACCTGGTCTGGTGCGAAAAATTGGAATCACAATTTAAATCGAATCGGCACCTAAAAAAAATAAAGAAATCGAAGCGGCATGAAAGCATATCGTCCCAGCTCTATCATTTATAAAGATTTTTGAAGAATAAATTTGAAGAAACAGATACTGAGCAACTAACCCCAGCTTTTGTGCTTCATGAGAAAAAAATTGCACAGGTATTTTGTAAATTCAAATGTTTGTTCATACAGATAGAGGACAATTTTGCACTGAACTTGAATATCTCTGAATTGCATCTATGCAGAGGATGCACCATTTTCCAAGTTCTACTTAGAGGAATTTGACCTTTCATTAACTACTTTATAACCTACCCCCTCGCTTTTTGTCTCATTTGCTGCATTTTTCACAGATAACACACTGTTTTGACCGATAATAACCATAATAATTACTATAATTACAATCATTTGGCTTAATGATTTCTTGGCTGGTATCGTCCTTTTTCCTTGGTCTGAAAGACACCGCTTAAATCACACCAGATGGCTCAAGAAGCGACACAAGAAGTAGGTAATCTGGATTTATGACCTCGCACATATGCTGAGTGCAGGGGCATCTGCTGTGATGAAAATGGCAGCTATTTTAATGAAAGCAGGAAGTTTGCACAGAGCTCTCAGACTGAGAATCCAGCTGTAAAATTATAGCACATTACACCAAGGTTACTCCTACAATGGCCCCGAGTTTGGCCTTGCAATCACAGAGGAGCTTTGAATTACACTCAGGAAGACTTAAGCCAACCGAGCCTCCGGAATATTTCATGAATTACAAGTCATAACAATAAGGCAAATCATCAGAAATGTTATGTAGCGGGTTTTTTTTTTTTCATCTGTACTGTATGAGTATAATGCATAGCAGGGCATTAACTAAAATGTCGAGTAGTCGACATGTCGACTTCCGTAGCGCAAGTTGACTTTCTCTCCCTGCCCCTCTCTCTCTCTCTCTCTCTACCCCCCCCCCCCCCCCCCCCCCTCTCTCTCTCGGCGCGTAAACACAGACCAGACGTGAACAAAACACCTGCAGGTAAGACAGTTGTGTTGGGATAACAAAACAAGAGTGACAGACAAGCATCGCATGTGTGGAAATAAAAAAAAAAAAATGGCACGGCATCTGTAGAGGTATTGGCTAATGTGAATTATACAAGCAGCATAGCTAGCTAACCTGTGTGATAAGCAGCACAGACAACCAGCATTAAGACACGCTCTTTTTTTCCCCCAACACATGATATGGACAGTGTTGTGTTCATCTTATTGGCCTTAAACTTTTTACACATCATATAAAAAGTGAGGACGTGTGACAGACGTGTGGACAGTCCAGTTTTAGAGCCGTGGGTGCAGACCAAATGTTCACCTACTAATGTTTGCTAACGTTAGCCTTTGTTTTGTTGCGGTTAAAATGCTGTTTGTGTCTTGTCAGTGGAAATTGTTACATTGCAGTGAACTTCAGTACAAGTTGCTCATTACTGGACAGACATGTGTCCGTGTTTTTTGTTGTGTTTTTTAGCCATGTGTCTGTTGTTTCTCTGCTAACAATGTGATGACGTCATCATGACCCATCGACGCGACTCCAACTTTGACAGATAAGTCGACTTGAAAAAAACTGAAGTCGTTAATGCCCTAATGCATAGCCATAACATCATAAGATCAAAATATTAGATATGTTCGCAGGTTGTGAAGGTACTTATGAAACAGGTCATTTCAACTTCAAGGTTCAAGGACTTTTATTTTCATTCATTTTAAAGTGTGTTGATTGATTGATTGATTGATTGATTTTATTTGACAATCTCAGTTCCTGCATAAAAAGCAAATAATAATAATAATGGATTAGATTTCTATAGCGCTTTTCAAGGCACCCAAAGCGCTTTACATTATTGATCCATTATTCATTCACTCTCACATGCTCCCTCTGGTGGTGGTAAACTACATATGTAGTCACAGTTGCCCTGGGGCAGACTGACAGAAGCGTGGCTGCCATTTCGCGCCTACGGCCCCTCTGACCACCACCAAACATTCATATGCATTCATACACCAGTGTGAGTGACACTGGAGGCAAGGAGGGTAAAGTGTCTTGCCCAAGGACACAACGGACTGACTAGGACAGAGCAGGAATCGAACCGCCAACCCTTCGGTCAATGGACGACCCACTCTCCCAACTGAGCCATGGCCGACATGATTTAGTTTGGGTAAACTGCACCACATACCCACTATGAAATTAAAACCAGAGAATCAGGATATGACAATAAAGGTCGAAGACTTATTTCCATTGTGGTCCTTTGATGTTGGATGGCAGCAGTTGTTAAAGTGTCAAGAGTGGCAGTGTGATACATTAGGTGAAAAGAAAGTTTTTATTGTTTCCAAGGAATCGATAAGAAGTATAAAAATGAGGACTGTCAAAATGGAGGTGATTAACCATTGTATTATGTTAAGGGTCAATTTGACCCATCCTTCATGGCGTGTTCAGGTCAGTTTTAGTCAAGCTTCGGTTGGGTGACGTTAACATGCATGGAGAAGTTAAGTTAGAATTCCATTATCCTCTTACTTCAACTTCTCATAATCCAGTGTAATGTGGCTTTTTAAACTGTTACTTTAACCCTTGTATTTATATTAAGGGTCAATTTGACCCATTTCAGTTTTTGAATTAACCAAAGTACAGGTTATCCTTTATGTTGTGATTTTTTCCTCATCTAAGGTCATGAAGTTGTGTGTGAAATCTGGACACTTTGATGTGTAGTGTTTGTATACAAAGATGATGTTACGGGTCATTTTGACCCAGACAATTTAATGTGGCTAAAATAAACATGTCTCTTTGATGTGCTTTGGTTTGATTAGCCAATGATTTGTATTTTGATTTCCTGTGTGTAGAGCAGGAACTTTCTTTCCCTTGTCCTTGTTACTTTTTCGCATGTTATCTCTTTAACAAACACCAAAAATGAAAGTTTATTTGTAAAGAGGCTTTTGTCACAGATGTTGAACTGGGAAAGTGATGCAGAGGAAGAGATGGACAATGTTATTGATGATGCAGATTGTCAATTTTCCTATGATGAGGATGAATCAGAGAAGTTTGATGAAATAGTTCTTAAAATTAGTTGTTGTATTTAAAACATGTATTGTATGTATCTTCTCTAAATGTTTATATAATCTAAAATGTTTTTATTGGGTTTAATCTGAGAGCCATGGGGATTACTTTTCAACAGGGAGTGCTGTAAAATATGAATAAATAAATGGGAGGGGGGGGTTCTCAAACTGTGGGTCGTGGTCTGCCGCAGAAGAACTACTCAGTCTTTGTTTGCACATCCAGATATTTCAGCTATTTCTGTTTGAACAAGGTGGATAAAACAGGGTGTGACTGAAATGTTAGGTCGTAAATTATGCAAAGGCTTCGTATCGGACACATGTAATAGTTAACAATAACAGCCAGCGCAGAAACACACTAAATAAAACAATACAAACACCTCAGTGGTCAGTGTTAGGAGTAATTGTACAGTAATTTAATTACTTTTCAGCTCTAATTTTGCTAACTTCATTAGTTATTAGACTACAATAAGGCTTGTTACACGTTACTGTTGACCATTGAGACTACACTGAAACACTGACATTAAAAACACACTATGAGAGCTGCGTCTGTTTTTAAACCTCGCTCCCGAGTTCAGAGAGAACGCACGCACATGTACGTGTGTGTGTGTGTGTGTGTGCATGCTATCACAGCAGTGACAGTTGTAGATGTAGCAGTGTTAGCTAAAAGCAACGTTCACAAAGACATCCTTGAACATTTGTACTGGTTGCCACAGTAACAGACAACAAATCAGCCTGAATGAAGAACGCCTTAACTGGTTGTTCTTTTTCTCTCTCTCTCTCTCTCTCTCTCATTTTTTTTTTTTTTTGATCAGGTGGGTAAGAGCAGGGGGTGCTGCTGCACCCCCAGCCACCCCACTTCCCACGGCTATAATTTTGAGTGGATGTAAAGGGAACGTGACAAAATGACCTGCAATATAATCAATGTAATTTTTTTTCTAACATAATACAATGATTAATTTTACTATAGAACATACAATAGATACATGTTTGGGTATGTTGCATATTAGCAACAGTAGACATTAAGGGGTTAAGGCAGGTTCATTCATCATCATAATTAATCTGACAAAAATATTTTAACACAGCCTATCTGCAGCAGAATGTGAAGCAAATTATTTACAGTATATAGTACTTTACACAGACATATAAAGTCAAAATGCATTACATGAACAAAAATACAATAAAATACAGTTAACATACAATTTAAATGAAACTAAGATACAGCTAATACACTATGCAGTCGGGTGGTAAAAACCTTCCGTCTTGGATTGACTGAGAATGACTGAATGTCTCTGCCATCACATTTCAGGCAGTTTATCGCAGTAGTTATCGTTGTACATATGCAAATGTACGGAGGGAAAATGTTTCTGCAAATGTAGCAGCATGCATAATATATCTTTATGTTGATCATTTAGAATAAAACTAAAATCCACAATACAACAGAAAATAATTTGGTAATAATATTAAAAAAACAAACCATAATAGACATTAAACAAAACTATTCCACATAGATATTACTTTTTTGACTGTCCATAAATAATCCTAATGAGTAAGAAAGAAAGTCATTTACAAAAGAACTTCTGTTCCAAATGGAATTGGATCAACCACTGCTTATCCAGTTATATCCACATTTTTTTTTTTTCATTTTCATGATTAACTAATTATTCAGAAGTGCCCTGACAAACAGGAAAAGACATTTTTTTTAATTCAGTTTCTTACATTAAATTAATAAATATGCATTGTCAGTGGGTGTCAGAGGAGGCATTTGTTCTAAGGAAAGGAGGTAGTTTATTCCTGTAGTCATTATTTACTATATAAATGGAAACAATTAATTCCTCATTGCAATTTTTTAGTAACATGACCTTACTGATTGTCATAATAATTATAAAAACACTATTCTATTATTATTATTATTATTATTATTATTATTATTATTATTATTATTATTATTATTATTATTATTATTATTATTATTATTATTATTATTGTGATTAGTATGATTATTATTATTTATTTATTTATGTATTTTTAATATATAAAGTATCTGCTTCAGACATTAAATGTACTAAATCTTGCATACTTTAATGAGATGAATCATAAAACAAATGACTTTAGTGCTGGTTAGTTCATGTTTTTAATATATATGATGGTGTGTTATTCCACATATATGCTGGTTTTACTTCCTCCCACTCCCTTTCGAATATTATCTTTTATTTATGCTATATTGTCTTTGTCTTGTTATTTTATCAATTATTGGCTTGTGAAAGATACAATGTTTTTGTGTTTGACATATTCAAAATAAAATGCTTAAAATGACTAAATAATGGATTAGTAAATATTCCACTAGAAAGAACCTGTAAAGTGAATGGATCATAATGTGCAGACAGTGTTTGGAAGTAGATCTGAGACCAATATTCCTTTGGACTAAAACCTATTCTCTTGTTCATTCTAATAATTTTACATTTTGACCCGAGAGTTATCTTAGAAACTGCATTTAATACTTGAGTTTTCTTGATCAGTAAAACACACATGGTACATTTTCATTGGTTTTATTCCAAAAGACTAGTGTGATGATGATTAAAATACTACTACTACTGCTACTAATACTACTACAAATACTACTATTACTACTGCTACTACTAATACTAATACTACTACTATTACTAATACTACTACTAATACTACTATTACTACTGCTACTACTACTACTAATACTATTACTAATACTACTAGTACTACTACTAATACTAATACTGCTACTACTACTACCTATACCAATACGAATACTACTAATACTGCTACTAATACTAATACTAATACTACTGCTACTAATACTACTCCTAATACTAATACTACTACTACTATAATAGTAATAATAGTAATAATAAACATGGTTATTTCTGCAGTTTCAGGTCATATCAGCTACTTTAAACGATTCAGCTGCTTCAGCAATATTTCCCTGAGTTACACAAAGGTTTCTTTTGCCATAGGAGGGAATTAAGTGATTTATTCTTTGCAGTCACCTAAGCGTTGCTTATGTTCCTTTTCTCTCTACAAACTTACATTTCAGTGTGACAGCCATAACACGTAATCCATGCACAGGGATGGTGATGGAATATAAGTCATGTTGCAGTGACTGAAACAGAAAGTGCATCAGAGGATCCCCAGACAAAGATCCTGCATACAGAATAGAAACATATGCTGGAAGTCATGCATGGTGAACACTATATATATATATATATATATATATATATATATATATATATATATATATATATATATATATATATATATATATATATATATATGTATATATATATATATATGTATAGTGCTTGAAGTAGAAAAAAAAGAGTGCAGGGACCCTGATTTTCTGACATTTTCATTTTAAACTCATGCAAACAAGTCATTCCAGCATTACTTAAAGTTTCAGAAATTAAAAAATGATTGGCATTCTACTGTAAAATAATAACTACTAGGGGTGTGAATCTTTCACACAACGATGCAATTCTGATATTAATGATAATATACCTGTAGGTAACTGATATTAATGATAATATACCTGTAGATAACTGATATTAATGATAATATACCAGTCGATAACTGATATTAATGATAATATACCTGTAGATAACTGATATTAATGATAATATACCTGTAGATAACTGATATTAATGATAATATACCTGTAGATAACTGATATTAGTGAAATGTAAATCTGATAATCTGGTGTGACTGATTGAACAGGTTTGAAAAACATTGCTCATATTTAAAATACAAAACGTACTTTCCCTCAAGAAACACAAAACAAAAGAATGGAGTTTATTTTTTGGTGCACTCATGTGAATGACAGGTGATTCCGACAAGTACAGAAACATATATGATTAAAATAAAGAAGTACAGCGTTGTGTGTGTGTGTGTGTGTGTGTGTGTGTCTGTGTGTGTATGGTGTTTTAGGGTAATAATATTTTTGGCATGACCCCCACCCCCAAAATAAAAAGAACCTCCCTCCTCATCCTTTTATTGTAGTCAGCAGGGGTTGGACTGGAAGCTCTCAACTGAATTGTGCTTTAAGCTTAAGCGTTATGACTAATTGGTTGTTAAACAACTCTAACACAAACAGTTTCAGTTGTTTTCCTGCCCTCTCATCAGGGGAAGTGACAAACGCAAACAACATCATCCATTTGATCTGCTATTGTTTGATTCAGAATGGGGACTTTTCAGTCAGAACAAAGCCAAATCCTCATTAGTGATCTGAGCTGTCAGCTTCAATAGTCACTTGCCACATTAACTTGTAAAATTGTCTGTCATGTCCGGGCTGGAAGCTAAATGCAAGAAAGAAATCAGCAGTTTTCTCTAGTTTATTCACACAAACTAAGACAGCTGAAAAAATGTCCAGCGGAAGCAGCTGAGCATGGCCAAACTAAAGGTCCTGGGATGATCTGATTATCAAAATGGAAAATGATATCCTCAAATATGTCTTCACTCATATGGTTTATATTGTGGTGTGGATGGACAGTGAGTGGGGGGTCACCTTAGTACAATTTGTCTGCACTTGCTATGCTTTTATTATGGCTCAGTTGGTAGAGCAGGTCGTCCATTAACTAAAGGGTTGGCGGTTCGATTCCCGCTCTGTCCTAGTCAGTCTGTTGTGTCCTTGGGCAAGACACTTCACCCTCCTTGCCTCCAGTGTCACTCACACTGGTGTATGAATGAGTATGAATGTTCGGTGGTGGTCAGGCGCAAAATGGCAGCCACGCTTCTGTCTGCCCCAGGGCAACTGTGACTACATATGTAGTTTATCACCACCAGAGTGAGCATGTGAGAGTGAATGAATGGAACAATAATGTGAACCGCTTTGGGTGCCTTGAATAGTGCGATATAAATCTAATCCATTATTATTATTATTGTTATTATTATTTTGACAGTTAATACTTTTCCATCAAACTGTTATAATAATGGGCCATTGTTTAGCCTATGACCTTCACTTATGGCGCCATTTTTTAAAATAGAAATATGAGCACAAAACAGCTAATCATCATCACTATACACATATGTTTAGGAGAGTGATGTTTTTTTATTGTCATCTTTACTGTCTCGAAACTCCAACACCAAGTACACTGTGAAAATTGAAATGAAATAAATAATTCACTCTTAATATTGTTGTATCTTCCCAACCAATAAGTATCTTAGGCCAATATCTTTTACAGTCTATGAGTGTCCATGTGGTTTTCATAAATAATATATAATAATAATAAATACAACTAAGGGATAATTTATTTCTGATAGTGTTACTATCAGAAAAATATTTCCCGATGGGGCTGAAGGGAAATATTTTTCAATAGTCACGTGTGGGCAATACATTATCCCGCTTATTCTACGGGTTATTACAGCTTATTAGTGCTACTACTCTAACAGATTAGATAAAATAGCCATTACGACATAGCAAATATTTACTTTCAAAGTGTACCTGCGGAGTGATACGGTACCGTGAATCTGAAGTGACATAACTTGTTGCCATTGGCAGCGGGTGTTAATGGTGCAGCGGGCAGTTATCGGGGGAGTGGGTCGCCCAATGACCGAGAGGTTGGCAGTTTGCATCCCAGCTCTGGCTGTCCATATCTCGGAAGTGTCCTTGGGCAAGACACTGATCCCTGACTTAGGCTCCCAGTAGGACTGACAGAACCATAGAAACCTACTGGTGTATGAGTGTGTGTGTGTGAATGGGTGAATGTGAAGCTAATGTGAAGCGCTTTGAGCACCATGAAGGTGGAAAAGAACTATATAAGTGCAGACCATTTATCGGAAAAAATCCACCCACTGAACGCTGGGAAAGTCTATTCAAAGTGAATGGCAGCTGTTGCAACGTTCTAGAAGGCCATAGAATAATGCACAAAAATATAGTTTCTCATCCCATGTGCAACTTCTAACTGGAAAATCAGGAGCTACTAAGGCTTTACGGACAAATTGTTGAACACATCTTTTTTATGTATGTGTGTATATATTTATCTTTTCTGGTGTTGCACATGTGTTAGTGTTTTACGTCTGGAACAAAACTGTAAAAATGATGAGCCTGAGTCTGACAGCTTACTCCAAGAGCATCACAGGTCCAAAAGACAGAAACCACATGTTTCCCAACTACTCATTACTCATGCACATCATTATTAGCTCTGCCAAGGAGGTTATGTTTTTGCCGGAGTTTGTTTGTCTGTCTGTTAGTTAGCAAGATAACTCAAAAAGTTATGGACGGATCTTGATGAAAATTTCATGACGTGTTGGGGGTGTCACAAGGAATAAATGATTAGATTTTGGTGATGATCCGGAAGAGATCCTGGATTCTCCATTTACTGCAATGTAGAATTTCAAAGTGGTCTTGAAATTTTATCCAAATCCATTCAGAACTTTTTTGTGTAATCCTGCTGACAGACAAACAAACAGACTTAAATTTAATACCTCCTCAAAGTGATCTAGAATCCAGGATCTCTTCCAGATCACCACCAAAATCTAATTATTTGTTCCTTGTGACACCCCCAACACATTAAATTTTCATTAAGATATGAAACTAGACGTAATTGTCGGTCTTGTGACGATAACTATAATTAAATATATAATACGGTTATAGATAACAAATAAAACAAGACTATATGTGGCTTAAGAAGTTAAAAAAAAATGTCTTAAAATGTCTCAGCTTTTATTGACAAAAAAATTGACATTTTAATTCTTTTAGCCGTGTTCTTATTTATTTATTTATTGTTGCCGTCTCTCGCAAGGAAGTTGTCAAATTATGTCCCCACCAATGTCAACATCATGTGCAACCATGAGATGTTAATACAACAGTGGATATTTTTCAAGATTTACACTCTGCAATGTATCTTTTGTGTTTTCAAAACATAAAAACTCAATTTTCATGTAAATGAAAGGCACTTCTGATCAACTGTTTTGTCATTTTTAGCTGCAATCATCCTTGTGTAAACAGAATGAAATGTAGAGGGAAAAAAAATATACAAAACACACTGAAATTCACCCAAAAAAAAATAACTATAAAAAATTAAGAAAAAAGGCAAAAAACAGTTTTAAAAAATTACCAAAAAATGTGATTACAAAAATTAAGATAAATGCAAAATATGAATATGCAATTCAACTCCTTATAATCGTCTATATTTATAAACAACTGTTCCATTTAATTGCGTTAAAATTTTTTCCTTTGAATCTGTATTTTAAACATGCTTCACACAAGAGATATAAAATATAAGATAATAAAATGAGGAAATAAAACAATAGAAAAGAGAGGGGAAATTAATTAATATGTGTGAATGCATTAATGTTGACACCCTAATATAAACCTGTGTGTCTCGCAATAGTTTACATAAGATAATGTACCATATTCATAGCAATTTTTTCTTTGTATGCATTTGTATACAATAGTCCCTTGTTCTCATTCCATGTTCATTCACTATTTCAGTCCCATTGGCAAACAGTGATGTACAAACAATGGACCTATTTTTCTGTGGGATCTTTTTTTTTTTTCATTTCATGGTGGGTGGATCAAATACTGTTCCCTCTCTATTGCCATGGTAACGATACAAAACACCCATTGCAATACATATGTGACATCTATCCACACAAAAAGAGGAACGTTAGCTAAAAACTCAAGAAAATCTAACAGAATCCAGTGCAATCCAAAAGAAATTAATTGGGCAAATATCTAAGACAAGATGTTAATTAATCGGTGTATTTCATGTATAATTTCATAAAACAGATCAATGCTAAGCTAACAGTAAACAGAGCCAACATTGCAAGTGTCATTTTCCTACTGCAGAAAGTAGCCCCAAAAAAAAAGTGAGCCAAAAACCACAAAACTAAAGTCACATTATGAAGCGATGGTAATTAATATTGTCTCAGTTTTGCTGTTTTCTGATCATGACATGGTTTTATATTAATGAAATTTATACCATTGTTTTATTTAAAGTAAACTGCTTCTGACAAGGAACAAATGCAACACAAATTTGTACTATACTTGAATGAAACTGTTAAGATTATCTTGATTAAGAAGTGGTTTCAGGCGCATGTCACATGTATTTATGCTTATTTTAACATCAATCCAACTGATGTCATCAGGTCTTTGCATCTGTTGGTGTCATCGTATCAATTCCCTTAAAATCTATATATCTGTATATTGATTACACATGAAGTGAATTAACCCTTTGTTGGTCACACTACAAAAATCACACAAATTATTTATTTTTTTGCTTTTTCCACCTCACAGGGACTATTATATATATTTATATATATATATATATATATATATATATATATATATATATGTGTATATATATATATATATATATATGTGTATATATATATATATATATATATATATATATGTGTATATATATATATA